>OZ026598.1:23921349-23941349 GCA_964020085.1 Micromussa lordhowensis
TTTTTCATGGTTTCTGCCGATTGTGTTTGTGTGCGACTCGATCAAACTGCGAAACTTGCTTGATTCGCATATATTTGAAGGAAATTACTATTTTTTTTTAAGAAAATATCTATATTGTAAACTCGTCTCCCTGCTCGTATCACGTTTTGTTTTATGGTCACGCAATGTTCATAGGCAGCAGCCAGAAAGAAGCGAGATATTTATCTTCTCCGGTTTATCACTGTCCGGTTTATCGCTTGCAAGGTTTAAAATAACAGTCGATATTTTGACGGCATTTGCTGGCGAATTTTTTACCGAAGAAATAAAAGACACAGAGTCGCTATAATGTTGTTCAAATTGAAGTCAGTTTTGTATCCACCAGACGCGACAGCGATAAACCGAAGAAGATAAATATCTGGCTGTTGCCTTTGAACATTGTGTTACCATAAAACACTTTCGATTCGGTGATAAGATTGAGACGAGTTTAAACCTTTTTTTTCTTTATTTATTTCCAGGGGTCTGAGTTTTCAGGATCTGCGTTGGGTGTCATAAAAACTCAGACCCCGGGAAACAAATAAAGAAAAAAAATTAAACTCGATCTTATCACCTAAATTGCAATGTTCATAGGCGTCAACAGTCAGAAAGGTCGAGATATTTATCTTTTCCGGTTTATTGCTGTGAGTGTCGCGTCCCGTGGTTACAAAAGCTGACTTCAATTTGAACATTATAGCCACTCTGCCTCTAATTTCTAATTCTTTGCCGGGTAAAAAAATTCGGCGGCAAATGTCCTCAAACTTTTCAACTCCGCTCGATGAATGTCAAAGCTGGTGAGCATCGACGCTCAGAGCTATGCGGCCTTGACGTCACAATCTCTGCGCGCCCGCTATTCTTGGTTTTCTTGATATGTTGAACGATTTTGATGATGGTGTGACAGTAAAACCGGCAATTCTCAATTTGGCGACGAGTAAAAATCACAGATAAAGATTTTGCAGAAAAGCAACTGCGTAAACGCTTTTCAAGCTTGAAGGGGAACTTGAACGTCCCCTGGAAAAGTAACGCACTTTTCTGCTCCTATTTACAAGTACTTTGACAGCTCCCGAAAATACACTTAAACACAATCGGCTGTTGTGAAATTAACCTGCGATCAGGCCCAATTGTGCCATCGCTCTTATGTCTTCTTATGTCGGTTTGTGACTTTGTATAACAGATTTCTGAATCCATTTCTTTCTTTCCGCATTGCCACCCAGAATAGATAAACAACGAGGCGACAACAAAATTAAAAGCAAACGATCTTTATTTTAAGTTATAAGTAAATGCAATCCTTAATTTATATATAAGTTAACCCTTAACATGAATATCAATAAATACTGACCCGATATCCCTTTACACTTCTTTACTGCACATTGTGCTACGCTTGTCTGTCAGCAGCGGTGTCTTTCTTTTTTCTACGTCGCAGAAACTCGTCTATAGCAATGACACATTTACCCCACTGCATATCTTTTAGTCCAGGTGGAGTTGGATATAGTTTAAAAGTATATTCCTTTACAGTAGCTAGTTTTGAAGGGTTAAGCCCTTGCTTACCCCGTGATCCCCTGCAGTTGCGATTCACTAGTTCTTCCTGCAAAAATATTGTTTGAACCAACCTTACGGCAAAGTTCCCCACTGAGCAACTCCCTAACTTAATTTTCATAGCCTCCCGCAGAAAAACGTCCTCCCCTTCCCTCCCGTTTGATTGTAAGTAATCCTCCCCGCTCTGAGACTGGTTGCGCTCATTGCTGGTGATTTCGAGTCGCGTGCGCACTTCGAGCGTTACCGTTTCTGATTTCTGTCGAGCCCTTCGTAAAGTTGATTTACAGATGTAAACGAAACTCAGCATTGTGTTCAAAACTGTTACTCTGAAATGAACCATAATTTACTCCGAATCGAAAGAAGTTGAGCCGATCGAGGGACTAAACAATCAATTTCGATAAGCCAACCGATTTACAAACGTAGAGTCGCTTACCGCCTCTAGAGTCGAGAAAAAGCAAACCAACAAGATTGACATGCATATGTCTCTGGAAAAGTTAATCGAGCGATAAATTCTTTGTCTCCTCGACTCGAAACTCGAACTACTCGACTCGAAACTCGAACGACTCGACTCGAAACTCGATCAACTCGACTCGAAACTCGAATGACTCGACTCGAGACTCGATACTCAAAGTATTCGAGTTTCGAGGATCGAGGATCGAGTCGAGTCGTTCGAGTTTCGAGTGACTGTCAACTTACATTTGACCGGTACTGTAGGTCAGATCCCACTCATCGAAAGGTAAGTTCCAAATTCCTGAATTTTTTCTCAGTTGTTCTTGACTAACTCTGCAATGTTTCCTTTATAATCACATGCTTCATTTAATTTCAGGTCTATACAGTCACAATTGCTGACCTTGCTGCTGCGAGATGGCCAGGAACAAGATGAACTTGTTACATTGTTTGATTAGATGAAATAATAGAATGATATAATAAAAAAATGATTTACAATTCTAATTATTAGAATTGTAAATCATTTTTTTATGGCCAGCCAAGAGATCCTTCATTAATTTACTGTTCTGTTATTTATGTGGAGAAATTTTAAATAGATGACATGGATATAATAATCACTGAGGAATTGTTGCTGGCGAGCGTTAGCGAGGCAGCATACTATTCTGGTCGATAGGGGAAAAAATCCAAAATTTTGTTGGATGTCAGACTCGAAGCCTGCGCAGTAGAGCATTATCTGGGATAGTTGAAATGACAATCATGCGCAAATCACGTGGCTGACATATTATCCGGGCACACCTCGTTCTGCACTTGAGAAATGAGAACCACGTTCTTACGCACAGAGGAATCTTACGCACAGAGGAGCTCCAGGCATTTTCACTATCGATCTTTGCTATAAAATAAGTAGGTAAGTATTACTCAATGTTTTGATTCGCTAGATGTCTTCATTTTCTTGTGAAAATATTCATCCAGGTCAAGGACGTATTAATGATGAATTATGTCTTACGCACAGATAAATCTTACGCACAGAGGAATCTTTAAACGCACAGAGGAGCTCGAGGCGTTTTGCACAGAGGAGCTGGAGGCGTTTTCGATCGATCTTTGCTATAAAACAAGTAGGTAAGTATTTCTCAATGTTTTGATTCGCTAGATATCTTTATTTGCTTGTGAAAACATTCACCAAAGTCAAGAACGTATTAATGATGAATTGTGTCTTACGCACAGATAAATCTTACGCAGAGAGGAGCTCGAGGCGTTTTGGACAGAGGAGCTGGAGGCGTTTTCGATCGATCTTTCCTATAAAACAAGTAGGTAAGTATTTCTCAATGTTTTGATTCGCTAGATGTCTTCATTTCCTTGTGAAAACATTCATCAAAGTCAAGAACGTATTAATGATGAATTGTGTTTTACCCACAGAGGAATCTTACGCACAGAGGAATCTAATACGCACAGAGGAGCTGGAAGATCGATCTTTGCTATAAAACAAGTAGGTAAGTATTTCTCAGTGTTTTGATTCGCTAGATGTCTTCATTTGCTTGTGAAAATATTCATCAAGGTCAGCTTGGTGGTTTCGGAAGAATGTGGGAAATAATAGTAAGCTTGCAGTAAGCGATTCAAAGTGCGCATCGTTCGCTGAAGCGAATCACTTAAGTGTGAAATCGAAGGACTCTTTGTACTTTCACGCGAGTTCTTCGCCCGTGGAGGCCAATAATTCAAAATCTGTGCAGTTTGTGGCGGATAATTCGACCGTTGAGTCGTGCTCTTTGTCACTCAGTATGTCCGTTGAGGCAAAAGAATTGAAAACATGTCGATCGCTCTTTGAAGCGAATAATGCATCTGTGAAATCGGATGATTGTTTCACTCTGAAATCAAACGACTCGTTGACCTTTCACACAAGTTCTTTGCCCGTCGAGGCAAATAATTCAAAATCTGTGCCGTTTAGGCCGGCTTATTCGATCGTTGAATCATTTTTTTTGTCCGTTGATGACGAACAATTCATGCTTTCCGAAGAACATAAGCTTGATTGTCACATTTACGGGATAAATTACGGAGAGCGCCGGCAGGTTTTAGTAAATTCAGATAATATTTGTGATCCTCAAGTTACCCTTTGTTCAGCCTTGATGGATACTTTCACTACTTTCAAGCATGCAGTTGTTATTCTTAGTGTAGCTATTTTTGGTGAACCAAATGGCTCATTTTATACTTTTGAATCCATACCACATTATAATGGCAGAGAGGCTGTATTAAAATTCGGAAATGTTACTGCACTAGAAACGTTTTTATGTTCTTTAGCAAATGGACTCTCATGTGACAGTTTCGATATTATCCCAGCTGAATTAAGCACCTTTTGCGAGGACAAAATTATGCAGAAACAAATAACTCATAAAGAGAGGCTATCACGTGCCATGCTCAAAATTTTGCCCAACTCTTCTTTTAAGAGAAAATTAAAAAGGCGCAGAGAACCATCCAGAATTCCGACGAAGAAAGTCCTTAACTGTTATAAAAAGAGGTGTTTCAGAAAAACAATGAAAAGGTTCATTGTCCAAAACATTCCATTCTCTTCCCACTTGCACAATTTGTATAAACATTATTGGGCATGGTGTTCTCGCTATGTTAGAGACAATGTTTGTTGTAGGAAAGAGTTTTCTAATTCATTCAGGAAAAGATTTTTAAAGAATGCTGTTAATACATTTCAATTGAAATCTGTGAACAAGTCAATATCAAGTAATTCAGGTTCAAACATTTATAGCTCTCAGTCAACTTATTTGCAAGGTGGCATGGACCAGAATTGCCTTTCAATATCAAATACAAATGTTGCATTAAATTCTTCAATATTGCGACTAACAGAGCGCCTGGCAACAATTGGGTTGAAACCAGTTGATGTAGGTGGACAAGGAGATTGTTTTTTTAAATCTGTTTCTCATCAAATTCATGGTGATGCAGGGTTACATTTTCAAATTCGAATGGCTGGAATAAGGTACTTAAGAGATCATGCAGAAATGTTTATTCACAGTGTAACAGGTGAAACCTGGGATACTTACATAAGTAGGATGTCTACCATAGGAACTTGGTGTGACAATTTAATTATACAAGCAGTGGCCAATACACTAAACTGTGTAATACACATTGTTTCTTCAGAAGTTAATTCCGAATCTATTATTATTACTCCTCTATCTGAGGAAGAGCAACCAAATCATATAATTATTGGTTACCTTTGCAATCTGCATTATGTATCTACAACATCTCTGGATCAAGCTAATATTCGAAGCCGTCAGTATAGAAACAGACTTTATGTTGCAAAACGTAGATCACTAGAGACAACATATGCTAAAACTACTAGGTTACAAAAAGCCCAAGAATATAAAAGAACACATCTAGCCAGGAGTGAAAAAGATATATTGATAACAAAAAAGCGATCCCTTGATGTAGATTGTCAAGAACAAATTGAGTTTGTAAGAAGTAAGGTAGCAAAGAACACAGAACATACCAATGTTGAAAAAGATACTGCATGTAGCCAGTTTGGTCTTAGGGAAAGTAACAATGAAAAAGAACATGTTGATACTGATAAGGAGAAAGACAACAAAATTCAGCATAATGAGCAATCTACAGTACCACAGAGTAATTTGGAAAACAGTACTGCCTCCAATTCTATGCAAAGAAGTAAACCAACGTGCAAAAACAAAAGTAATTCAAACAAAACACAGTCCATGTACCTGTCAAAATTTGACAGCATGCATGGACGTCTTCATGAACAAGCTTGGGCAAAGCAAAATGTAACAAAATTTCACAAATCAATAAAATTTGCTATGATACAGTGCACAATTTGTCAAGAACGATGGGCATTAAAATCCACTCCCAAAAATTCAAACAAATATATCTGTTTGAGATGTTCAAGAGATAAAACTTTGCCCAAAACATTTTCTTGTGAAAATCATATGATTCCTTCCAAAGTGCCACCTGAACTTCAGGAACTGACACAAATTGAGGAAATGTTAATTGCACGTGCAATGCCTATTATGAGAGTTTACATAAAGCCAGGCGGCCAAAGAGATTATTCTGGACACTGCATTAATTTACCTCAAGCAGTTAAAGAATTGGCTTCTATTTTGCCTAGATTTCCAAAAGATTTGCCAATAATAATTGTTCAAATGAGGGGTAAACAGAACACTATGAAAAATGTGACAGTTAGAAGGCCAAAAGTACATGCAGCTCTTTTGTGGCTTATAAATAACAATCCACACTATCAAGGTTTAAAAGTTAATTTAGATGCTTTGAACTCCTTACCTGAAAATGGTGTTCCCACAGATATTTTGACCATTTATACAAATGATGAAATAGTACCAGATAGTGAAACCTTGTTACCAGAAGAGGACGAAGTTTATAACCAAAAAACAGAAAAAAACAGTTTTTTGCCTCTTGGACAACAAAAGGAACAACAGATAGAGGCTATAAGGAAAGTTATTTTTGGACAGGAGAACGTTATTGATTGGCCTACAATAAGTGATCAGCCACTCAATGAATATCACACACCATATTTAGCTACCATGGCTTTTCCAACACTATTTCCAGATGGAAAGGGTGATCCTTTAGATCCATCTTTATTAAGAGAAGTTTCTATACTTGAAAGAGTAAAACATCTTATACGATTTGCAGAAAAAAATAATAATGGCCAGTGGGTTTATAGATTTGCAAGACACCCAAGATTTGCATACTGGGCTTTCGATATGATCCAAAGGAGACGACTTTTGCAACAAAGTGGAATATTTCTCAAACAAAATCCTGGTGAAGCTCATCTCACAATTGATGAATTAAGGGATATGGCTCAAAATGATACTTCAAACATATTTATGTCAAAAGTGTCTCGTTATGTTGCAAATATACCAGGGACAAATGCCTACTGGTATAAAGTAAGAGAAGAGCTTAAAGCAATTGTGACTAGCAAAGGGGTTCCTACTTTCTTCTTCACCTTCTCATCAGCTGATATGCATTGGCCTGAATTACATGACTTACTAGGAAAATATTCAGATGATATTTCAAATCAAGAAAAACGGCAAAATGTTATAAACAATCCTCACATTGTGGACTGGTTCTTTACACAAAGATTAGAAGGATTTATTAAACACTGGCTGTATGATACTCTTGGTGCCCAGTGGCACTGGTATAGATATGAGTATCAACATAGGGGCAGCATTCACTGTCATGGTACTGCAAAACTTCAAAATGACCCAGGATTGTGTACATTAACTGAAGTTGCTCTCAAAGGATTTTTAGCAGAAAGGCATATAAAGGAGTACTCTAATTTGTCAGATACATCACATTATGATGAAGATATTAAAAATGGAAAACAAGCTGCTAAGACAGTTTGTCAGTATGTTGACTGGTTATTGTCAACAGTTAATCCTACCCCACCAGATGAAGAAATATGGATCAGACCTGAAGTTCACCCATGTAAGAGACGCCATGAGGATATTTCTAAATATGACCAGGATTCAGATTACGTTGATCTCTTAAATACAGTTCAGCGTCATACTAAATGTAATACTTACTATTGTCTCCGAAAGAAAAGTGATGAATCAGAATTGAAATGTAGATTTCATTTTCCATTTGAACTCAAGTCCCTAACTACTCTTGAATTTGAAGAAATAAACTGCAAAGATAATCAGGTGAAATACAAAGCTAAAATTATAACAAAAAGAAATGACCCAAGATTAAACAGTCATCAACGTTTGCAACTGCAAGGTTGGAGGGCTAATTGTGATATTCAAGTTGTCATTGATCACTATGCTTGTGTTGAATATCTTACAAAATATGCTGCAAAATGTGAACCAACATCTGTGGTTGTGAAAAAGGCATTCAGTTCTGTAATGCAAAATGTAGATGCAAATACTGATCCTCAAAAGGCAATGCGTAAAATAATCATGAAGACTCTCGGAGAAAGAGATTATGCTTCTCAAGAAGTAATGCATCATTTGTTTTCACTAAAGCTTCACAGTTCATCCTTCAATGTAATCCCAGTAAATCTTACTGGTTCAAGAAAATTAAAAGTGAACCCAAAAGACCAAGAAAGTGGTATTTGCACAGAAAATTCCCTTCTTGATGCATATGCTAACAGGGAACAATATGATAATTTACCAGAAACTTTAAACTTGAATTTTCAGGACTTTGCAACTAAATATAAAATTATGAATAACAAATTGGACAAACAATCTGAAAATGTGGTACCAAGAATATTTCCAACATATTCTCCCAATCCAAAAGGATGCCACTATCCCCTGTATTGCAAGTATCAACTTCTCAGATTTAAACCATGGAAAAAAAATATAACAAATGCTTGGAATGGACAACAAGAATCTGACAAAGTTTACAAAGATGCTTGGCATGAATTTTTGAACACAGATTATGCAAAATGTCATGTTCCAAATTGGATTGATAACCTTCAAAGTGCGATTCACAGTAATCAAGAACTAAATAATGAACCTGATGAACAGCCAGAAAATGAGCTAGAGGAATGGATGGTACTATCAAATCTCAATAAACCATTTGAAACTAAAGAAACTTCAGACAACAATATTGATTGGCATTTAGACATACAGCATTACTCTGAACAACAAATTGGTGAAATGGCAACATGGATTAAAACCAAAAAAGAGCAATATAGTAACAATTCTAATGAAGAGTATAATTTCATTGACATTGACATTGACAGTTTTTCAGACATGCAAAGACTTGCATACAACATTGTAATTAAACACTTTGAAGATTCTCCTTTAAGGGAACCTTTATGCCTTATAGTGGTTGGTGTAGCAGGCACAGGTAAAAGCTATCTTATTAATGCTTTGAGAAATCACCTACAGAGAAAATGTGTAATAACTGGAACGACCGGAAAAGCATCATTCAACATCAGAGGAATAACCATTCATTCTCTGTTAAAACTCCCAATTGGCTCAAAATTGGCTAAAGATCTCACAGGACAAGGTTTACTCAGATTACAAAGTAACCTTTCTGACATTGAGTACATAATAATTGATGAATTTTCAATGCTTGGTCAAACAACATTTGGGTGGATAGACAAGCGATGTCGACAAGCCACTGGTTTCCATGACAAACTATTTGGTGGGAAATCCCTTCTTTTAATTGGTGATCCAGCTCAACTACCCCCAGTTGGTGACAAGCCATTATACCATAATCACCCTTCAAATGAAATTGCTGAACAAGGTTTCAATGCTTATATGTTTTTTGACAAAGTTGTAAAACTAACTGTCAATCAGAGAGTACAAGGCGAATCATCTCAACAAAAAGAATTCAGAGATTTACTGTCTAGACTTTGCACTGGTGATTCATCATTGGACGATTGGAAATTACTTCTTCAACGTTCTCCTGATAAAGTTAGGTCTTCAAATGACAAAGAACTATTTGAGAAAGCAACTAGATTGTTCTATGCAAATAAGGATGTTGCAGATTACAACTATGAACAACTTCAAACCCTTGGAAATCCCATAGCTTATATTGAAGCATGCCATTCATCAACTTATGCCAAAAACCTAAGTCCTGAAGATATGAATGGTTTGCAACCAATACTATTTTTGGCTAAAAATGCAAAAGTTATGTTGACTATGAATTTATGGCCAAATGTGGGCTTGTGCAATGGTGCTACGGGGACAATTATTAACTTCATCTATCAAAAAACTATGCAACCACCAAGTTTACCCATTGCTGTAATAGTTCAATTTGATGAATATCAAGGACCGTCAATTATTGATGGTCAACCAAATTGTGTTCCAATATGTCCAGTAACTGTGACATTACAAATGTCTGAAACTTGTCATGAACGGCAGCAATTACCCCTTAAACTTGCTTGGGCTTTGACAATCCACAAAAGTCAAGGCCTTACACTTCCAAAAGCAGTTATTGACATTGGAAAGACAGAAAAATCACCTGGCATTTCATATGTTGCATTAAGTCGAGTTAAATCATTGTCATCATGCCTAATACAGCCAATGACATATGAAAGGCTACAAAGTATAAAATCATCACGAAATTTAAAATACAGACTTGAAGAAGAAAAAAGGCTTCACTTTTTGTCACAAACTTGTAAATACTACTCTTCATAGCTTAAAGCTGTTAACCATTCAATTTACATTAAAACAATGTGTAGATTGTTACCGAATCTAAGAGAATATTCCAGATAGATATGTACATGTACTACCGTGAATGTACTGGCAAACCTAACACTTACAATTATTATTTAATCCATTTTTCAGATCCTCTCAAGTAATTATTATGGACAAAGGTGAATGAAAAAAGGTTTAAATTTATTTCATTTGCGATATAAATGTTATGTGCTACAAATTGGGTTCATACTTTCAATTTACTGATGAATATAGCATACAGAAAGGTACTACCCGAAAAAAAAAACATTAATAAAATTATTCATCACATACATGTATATATAGTTATACAAATTATTTTCAAAATCAACAACATAAACATAAAAGCATTCCAAACAGCAAAATATTAACTAACATAATGTAAATGTATTTTTTATTGACATCAATCAAAAACAATACTTTGCTATTTTTAGACACCAGCAGACCAGAAAATACACCACAAGGTAAGCTTTGTCCTAATTCACGTAAACTACAAGTACCCCACCCCCCTGAAATTTACAACCTGTTCTTTCAAGAGACTAATTAAAAGGTATTTTCGGGAACTGCACATTTGCCTCTGTTACTGTTCTGCCCAAGACAAAAACCCTTATGAACCATATGATTTCTGCCGCCTTCCCCACACTCACAAATATTACTTCTTCTTCTTAACTTTTTTCTGTGTTTATTCCATGTTTTTTAGTGTTAGATATAATTTCATACTTTTCATTTTCAATAGATATCACAGAGTCAAAGGATATACCACAAAGTGAGTTCGAAACTCTTTCCTGTCTTCAACTTACTTTAACATATTATTCTACTGTAAAGATGGTGTCATACTTTCAAAAAAAATGCAAAGCCCACAGGACAGTAAACTCCATGCCAGTTTGAAAATATAATTTTTTACATATTGCCTTCCCACACCTACAAATGTGTCTAAACATCTAAGCCTTAGATTTGCATTTTTGCAGAAAGTCAAACTTCATAAAATGGTTCTGTCATCGAACTATTCCTTTTGTTAATCCTAGGTGGAGAACTTTCCTGTTATGTACATGGAGTCACACAACTAGTAAACTCTGGATTATCAAGATACATAACCTGTCAGTTACAGACACAAAGCAAAATGGTAAAGGCAATTTGCTTTTCACCAGAGAAGATTGGACCCCTTCGAAATGCAATGAACAACAAATCACCAATAAAAATTAAGAAGTTTGAATACAATGACAAGTTCAACAACATTGTAATAAAGAACAACACAGCTATCACACCATCTGCAGACCCACTACCATTCCAACGAATTACATCCCTTGAAACACACATGGTGACAATTGATACCTTAAAGAAGACCAGTCCTCAACAGTTAGTGAATTTAAAAGCAACTGTCAAATCTATCTCTGGATCAAAAATGGTGAAAGTGCAATCGGGCAGTTTGAACAAATCATCAGCCACACTTGTAGATCCTACAGGCATTGACAAAACATACATATTTAAGAATCTGAGAGTGAAAAAAAACAATTTTTCCGGCGAAGTCTATGCCAATACGGCCAAAGAAGGCTTCAGTTTTCAAGAAACCGATGCCTTCACAGAACCACTTGCCGAAGCAGAACCCACAGTGATGGAAATGACCACCAAGGATGCCACCATATCCATCATTGGCACTAAAACAGTTTCATGTTACTATACCTGTAGTGCCTGCGGAAAAGCCACAGAACCAACTGGCAAATTACTAAAGTGCGGCTCATGCAAACTCAAACAGCGGATCACTCCAGACAGCAAACACTGGTTTGTGAAACTTTTTGTCAAAGAAACCACCACCAACAACAAGTTTTACCTGTCTGTTTTTCACCAGCAACTAGCAAAACTGCTTGATGCATGTGGGAAAAAAGTGGATGCTGCCCTCACAGAAGATGCCTTAACTGACATTCTTCTCGAGATGAATGATTTGAACATTACCTTTAATCTGGCGGACAACAAGTTACTTCATATAAATTAAATATGAAAACTAAGTAACACTGGAGCAGTTTCTTTGAATCTGAAAAACTATTTTTACATAATAGTCTTAGTAAATTAATTTTTATTTCCATTGTTTTATTCACCTAGCTAAATTTATGTTTCATTCTGAAGTTCATATCTAAACAAAAAATTACTATTGGTATTGGTTAATTATATTTTCATTTAAGTAGGAAAATTCCAATCCTGCTTTACTATCGATTTTACAAAGGATTCATTGTTCAAGTTAAAGAAATCTAAAGTTAAAGATGTTCTAAGTTACAGTTATAGTTATAAATTACATTTACAGTTAATAGTTACAATTACAGTTATAGTTCAAGTTACAGTTGAAGTTGATATAATTCATTCTCCAAATTACAAAATTGGTTATAGTTACACTTGTAAATGCCATTGAGAAGAAACAACTTCTACAACAGTTTTATATATGCTTATGTATATTTCAAGTGATAGTTTTTTTTTTCATCAAGGTAATAAAAAAAATACAAGAACCTTTTGCAAAAAGCTCCCTTATTTTCCTATTACCAACATTATTTCCAACCACTCTGCCCACCCATTAGTCCCAGAGAAAAGAAACGTTTTTTCTTAAATTTAATACCCAATGCAGGCGCGGATCCAGGGGAGGTGAAATGGGTGAATTTTCAATCCCCTTTTTCTCAGCCCTTTTATTTCTTTCTTTTTTCTTATCACCTCAACAAGGCTTTGGTTCTATTACATTATTACAAAAATTCAACCCCCCCACCCCAACCCCAGCCTGCCATGACCAATTTTAAAAAACCAATCCTTGCGTACTAATTTTTACAACTCGCCCGACTAGAACCTACTCACTGATGTGCCATTAAATCACCACAACTTTACACCCCTTCGCCAGCACTCACTTTCATATTGAAATTACTAGTTGTAAAAGTTCTTATACAAATATTTTTTACTTAAGGTGGCTAAAGACAGTAAAAATTCCAAGAGACACCTGGGTTCTAGTGTGCATTTCAGTGAGATCAAGTGCAAGATTTTACGTTTGCAAAACTCAAAACAAACACAGTAGTGCTAGGCATACTTCGCAAAACTTTGTTTCCACCAAGTCTAGTGAGCTGTTTAGGCAATCAGTTATTTTTACCTTCGAAAACATCAATGCTTCAGACAATTTCAAAGGAAAAACATTCTGTTAAACCGCTATGCTGGAATGTAAACAGAAATTGTGATATTGATGTTGCAATCAAACACGCTTGCTATCAGTCTGAAAACCGGTTGGAAAAAAATTCTTCTTCAGGTTTTCTTTCTGGATGAAACTAGCTGTAATCCCCAACCATAAAGCAATTACCGGTTTCTGGAAGTCAGTAGCTTCAAAGGAACGATTAGCTGGTGAATCAGATATGTCAGAAGTGATAAAAAAACATTGCTAAAGCAGCAGCTGAGAACCCTCAAGGGGTAAAAAGTTTATTACAGTGTAAATCCTGCTATTAAATTTTTTTGGTACTGTTTCTTGGAAATAGATCAATTAGTAATTGTGAATGAATAACAAGACAAACATATCAATCTGTGCAAGTGTGATCAACACAATGATAAAAATTAAGTCTGACTTTAATGTCAGTTATCTGCAATTAGCATCCATAGAAAACCACTAAACAGAGTTTTTAAGATAATAACATTGATTAATCTTGCTAAGCATCAGGGCCAGTGTAAAGGAAGGAAAATGAATCAAATATCCTTGAGTTTAAGAATAATTAATTGCTTTCTTTATGTGGAATTGTTCTTCATGTATAAGTTGGTTGCAAGAAAATGTGGAAGACACATGGGAATTGGGTGCAATGGCATAAGTTTTTCAGATGGTGTTCAGCAACATGGGACCCATATACGGAGAAGTGTTAGACAGTGGTGTGTGTTACTTTTATTGTATTATAACTTTTACAAAAAATAATTATGGCATAGGTCGCTAAAACAACACTAAAAGAGGTGTATGTTGTATGTATCATACTTTTTGCTCTTATTGGTTATAGTACACAGATGTTGCAATACTTAAGTTTTCGTACATTTTAACACTCAACCTATTTTACCCTCTCTAGCTGCAAGCTGGCAACAGGCTTAACAGCCCTTAATAGTTATGAAGTTCATGAAGTTTATATTGGCAAAATCTGCGATCTTCAGGATCAGTTAAGAAATAAGGAGATGGTTATAGAGGAATTAAAAACGCTTGTCACAAAAAGAGACGTAAACCAGTTTGTTCCTGACATTGATATCACAGTAGCGTCTCTGTTGGATAATCCAAGTGACGAGTGTTCTATTCTTGCATTGATTTTGAAAAACTTATGGGATCATGGTCCAAATTTCGCTTTGCATCATTTGAGCTTCGACTGTCGAAGCGATCAGAGCTGCAATGGACTCCATTGACCAGGAATCGACTAACGCAGAACTTTTTAATAGCTCCAGCCTTATTTACATACATTGTTGCCACTTTAGTCATACGATTACTTTTACTGTTTCCAGTTTACCTTTTTTAAAATTCAATGGGATTTTCGCCCACTTCAGTTTCTGGGATTTTCCATCCAAAAGATGAATGCGCATTCTACCTCTGAGCAGAGAGTTGCTCCAGAAATTAGATGGATGGAAGTCTCCTGTAGTTGTTGACTTGCAATCAAGTGTGATATTCAAGGTTTTTATTTAGGCATGAGCTTATATCTTTTGCTGTTATTTTGTTCGCTTTTTCGCTTCTGAACCCAGAAGATCGTAAAAATCATTTGCAATTTTCATATTTCATGATCAGTGGACGTGTTATTGACACGTTTTCTTTTTTAGTGGGTCAAGCGAGCTAAGCCAGCAGCTTAATGTACCGGTAAAAATCTCCTCGTCATTTCATTTTTGTAAGACAAAATTCGACACAGGATACTTTTTTATGTAAGACACTTTTCATAATGCATGCCAACTTCTCACGGGATTTAATTAATGAAGTCAAGTTGCACGTTTTCTTATATTTTGCTCCATTTTCTCTTTCACATAGTTTCAACCCGATGAAAGCAGCAAGGAAAATATGCTGTTGATATAGGATTTTAGCGTCATATGAGAATTGACAGCGAAGGCTACACCACAGCAGCCACACTTACCATCAGCAGAAATCCCGTTCATTGCTCCCTTGCTTGACATAGAAAAAGTGAGAAAAACCTAGAGGCTCTAGATACGGCGATGTGTGGTTCCTACGTCGGATAACTGCCCACATCTGGGCCTTACCCAAATTAAACTTGTGACGCACACCGAATAGTAAACTCCAACGTCAGATAACCGCTATATAAGAGGTAGTAACACTTTTATTCTGCTCTCTAGATTTCTCTACCAGTAAGAAAATGATGGAAGATCGGACTTGTGTTGAGTGTTCCAGATCGTTGTTTACACACAGAGACTTGGTGTTTTAGCATGTTTGCTGCCGGGTCCCTTTTCATAGGCACTGTATCGTAGACACCGAGATGAAAAAGTGCCTGTCATGCAAAAGGTACACGGAGTCGATGGATTCCTGTTCGTGCCTCCAAGGCAGTGGTGATAGAGGAAGAAGGGTCGGAGTCCGAGCCAAGTGCCAAGAAACAGAGGCAGAACCAGAACAAGACAATTAGCTGTGCCATCTGTCTGGAAGAGGGGACATGGGAGAACCGGTTGCTGACCACCGATTGCTGCAACCAAAGGGCACTCTTACCTGCGTCGATATTATAAACTCCCAGCCACAAGCTGCACCGAATATGACCGGGATAGGATTGAATGCGATTTTGTCTCCAGAATGGCTTGTAACGCGTTTGTCGCTTTGATGGTGCGTCTCCTAACTGGTGCGAGAAGATAACGTTTTGGGAATAGGTCTGGTTTAACTTGGCCCATCTCGGTGACAATCCCCAAATGACATTATACAGGCAAACAGTGTTGCATTTGAAGTGTTGAATCTTAGAGTTTTTTCCAAATTTTTTTACTTCTTACAGACATTTCATTTCATCATTTTGCAATGCTCATTTAAACAATGATCCAGTTCAAAAGTTGTTTTGTGGTCTGGTTACTTCCCAATTTTGATATGCAAAGGCAAAGCCTGTATTCGCAAATCTGTGAAGTGAAGTGAAGATTCAATGCTCAAAAAAATACCTCCATGGAAAAACTCACAACCAGAATGAAGCTGCAATTGGAATGGTCTGGGAGTGCATACCCAAGGACATTTTTGTTGGAGGAGAGATTTTGGATTTTAGCTTGTTAAATGCTACAAGCCACTTCAACATTGGGGCTAAAACTGTTACACAGCTACTTGAGGCTTTAAAGACCTCCCAGGGATACACTGAAGAAGGAAGTAAATACCTTGACCTGAATTGTGTTTGTGGAGCAGAGTACAAAGAGAGTTAAAGGTGTTATGGGGACAAAGAAAGAAGCCAAAAGACAAGACCCAAGAAGAAGAGAGAGTTACTTATGCTGCTGCTGGATAATTTTGCAACTATTCTTAAATACCTTTCTTTCTGAAAAACTGTTTTCATAGCAGTGCAAGTAGCTCAACTTCTCTTGTTCAAATCCTTTTGATATAATTTAATGAAATTTTCAACATAACATCGTTCATAAGACGAAAAAAAAAACACACAGCCACATTGTAACTGATGAGTGTCACTGTATTGACGTGGGGCTTTCACTTAAGCCCAGCTTGTGCTAATAGTCATCTGTCAAGATTTAAGTGTCCATTAGTAGCTATGACAGGCACTTGTACTACAAGGACTGAGGAAGTAATCTTGGCACCTCTCAACATCAGTGATGCATCCAGAAAGAAACTGGAGACAAATGGACAAGCGTACTGTTATGCAAGCCTTGGAACTGTGTATTTTTTCACTTGCTGACTATGAGAATGCTAGAGATCAAAATACCATAATATAAAAGTGTCCTGTTAATATCAAAATATGAAGATAGCAGATGATCAAATGAAAATATCGTCATATTATCAAAACTACCAGATATCAAAGATCAAACTATCATGAAAATATCATATAAATATTGTTTTGTATTCAAAGGGTCAAGTGTGCAATAATTATTGTTTAGACAAGCTCAAGGAGACTGATTCATTTATGTTTTAATCCATATGGGACTTTAAAAATTGAAAAGAAAGTGATCAAATGGTGCATTGCTTTGCGCCCAAGTGTGACCAACACTCAAAAGGCCATGCATTGCAGTTCTTCAGATCTGCTAAGGAGAAAAAACTGGATGAACATAGAAGATGGATTTGCCTACTGAGGCAAGGTTCAGCATTTAAAACACCTATCCCAGATCATGATACATACTTGATGAGAAAGGTGGTGATGCAGACTGTAGCCATCTTTGTTATGAAACTAAGCTTAAGCTTATATTCAGTAAGAAGTTCACACAGTAAGAATATTATTATTAGTTATCAGTTGCCCATTCTTGTACTCTGGTTATTAATTTCTTTTGTTTTGATTAAATATTACTTTTAGGTGCTGAAGTTTGGTTTTAGCTCCTTCAAATATATTAAAGTAACGTTGTTCAATTGCATCATATACAATGTAACAACCACGGCATTTGCATTTTCTTTCCTCGTTTTGTATTGATATTGTTACAGCTAACATCGTTCATTTGGTTACAGGAGACAAGATAGAAAGCCAGGAAAACTTGCCTGAGTCTGCAGTTGCCATTTCAGAGAAGGAAATAAAAGTAATGGAAATGAAAATTTCAAGAGGAATCAAGACAAACTCTTCTCTGCAGAAGACGGAAAGCCAAAAAAGAAGAAAATCAAGCTAGCAAACCAAAAGTCTATGCAAGAAATGATAAAGCTGCAAAGAAAAGAGAACAAGAATATAAGAAGACACTGGCCAATTTTTTAGAGACCATCATCAACAAAAGCTTCAACAGGCAAAAAGGGACCAAACTGACCTACAAAAGAAAAAATGCCTACTTGCAAAAACATTACACAGTGTTGGCCCTTGGTGAAGATGGAGACTGGGCTTCCAACAAAGGAGGTTTACCATATTGTTTCTCAATTATATACATAGGTTCAAACAGTCAATCAATTACTTTGCTGGTTGAAAAGTTGGCTAAATCACTTTTGAAGACCAAATATTTTTTACCTTAATAAAAGTTGGAAAAAATGTTCACATTCACCTTGCATAGTTATTTAATTGCAGCGTATCCACAATAGTAAATATTGTAACAACATTTATTCATGTACTGCAGTCAGTTTTATTTAATGACCTCACAACATCAATTCCATCTAGGGATAAGGACAAGTTGTCTGCCCCTTCCTCTTGAAGTCAATTTGGTTCTTGTAGGGTTGTAATAGAGTGTACAGATATTGATACTGGCACATCCAGGTTAATGAGCCAGCAAAATACCACATCGGAATGTATTCCTTCAAGGGTATTATGGGCATAGCCCCTTACTCTTGTTAGAAAACTATATCCAGGGTCGATATCATTTGTTATTTATTCTGACAAGGCAATACATCGATTCAGGAAAAAAACGGAAGTTGCACGGGTGCGAGGCTTAGTGGCCCTCAAAAACAACATGGTGTCAGTATCTGTAGAAAATGTGGAAAAGTGAAAGAAATACGGACATAAATGCTGTGCTGCGGAAAAAAAAAGAAACAATCAGAGTGACAACTGGCCGGATTTATCTTTTCATGCTTTTCCGAAAGACCTGAAAACTAGAAAAGAGTGGGAACTTTGCATGCGAAGAGGAGACGTTTTACATTTCAAAAGTGTTCATCAAAAATTCTGTTGCTCGGAGCATTTCCATCCCACTGATTTTAAAGTTGGCCTTACAGGCCATAGAAGACAGCTAAAAAAAGAATCAATCCCCTCTTTGTTTAAGTGGGCACCAGAAAAGGTAACCCTGAGAGGTGAATGTTTAAAAATATGGACTGAAAATATTTCTCATGCTCAGAAATAGGAAGCAAAACATTCAATGGAAAAAAATCTACAACACCTTGATTCGCCAAGGAGTTGCTTGCAGATTGCAAAATAGTGAAGTTCTTTGGACCTCCAACCCTTGGAGAATTTGAGGAGAACTTGAAAACTGAGGTTGAGCATTTGAAAGAACTTTCTAAGGAAAAGGAGAAAGAACATATTTTTAGGTTTGGCAGTAGTACTGAAGATATAAATTTCTACACTGGGCTCCCTGACTACAAGACATTTGTGGCATTTTGGCAGTACGTTGAGCCCAATGCAGCGAACTTGACTTATTATAGCAGTGCAAGGGATGTTTCTGGCTTTGTTTCAAATGTTCCATTTCCACGTTTCAATACGACTGGGAAGAAATTCCTGGGTAAAGGAGTTGGCGCACAACATACCCTGCAGCCTATAGATGAATTTTGGCTCTTCCTAACTTGAGTTAGGTTGGGCCTTTTTTAACGTGACTTAGCATTCAGGTTTAACAGCTACATCCACAGTATCCATTTATATCCACAGATCTGATATTGTAAATACATGGAGTAATTACGTGCTTGTAATCCTTGGCAGTTTACCTATTTGGCCCTTTAAAGATGTTATAAAGTAACATCTTCCCAAGGTCTTTGAAGGAAGGTTTGAAAATATATAATAATTAATAATTTATTACTTATATAGCGCGCTCTCAACATGACGAAATGATCGAGCGCGCTTTACATTAAAGTTTCAAATGATACAAATATTTACAGATAAAATCAGAATAATCAATCACAATAATAAATTCAATTACATTAATTACAAATCAAAAGCCTCACTAAAAAAGTGAGTTTTCAGTTTGGCTTTGAATTTTTCAATGGAGCTACAGTTTCGTATGTCAGTGGGCAGCCTGTTCCACAGGCTCAGCGCTGCGAACATAAATGAGCGGTCCCCGAGAGTCACTAGGGACTTCATGCTTGGGTGTTTC
>OZ026598.1:23946349-23948849 GCA_964020085.1 Micromussa lordhowensis
ACTAGCTGGTGATCGTTTTTCACAAAAGCTAAGCATATATCACAAAAGTGACAATAAAACTTGACTTGACTTGACATGGACAACAATGTCCTGCCTACCTGAACTGCTCATCATTTCCGTCATCATAAAGTTTATGTGAATTACCTTCTTCCTACTTTCATCATGTGCTCCTGTCTAACACTTCAAAGAACACTTCAAGTTTTTCAAGGCAGTCATCTAATACTTTTGAGTCACATACATCATCAACCATCTGGACTTCACCTGTACACCTAGCACATTGATAACCAACACACATCATTCATCTCCTTCATTTAACACAACTTTACTTTTTGTTATTTTGGCTCCAGTTGTGGCTCCAGTTCTGGTGTTTTGTTTTTTGGATTTGTCAATCTTCACCAAGTATTTTGTTTTCATCACGCACCACCAGTGGACTGCACGAACACTATCACATACACATTGCCATCCCTTTCTTTGCCAGTGCTACTTTCTTCACCAGAATCTATGCTTCCTCTACCACCACGATTTCTGCCAGAATCTTCTCCTCTGCTACCACTACAATCTCTGCAAGAATGTTCACCTTGTCTACAACCAGCTGCACTTTCGTTACATATTAATGTTGACAGGATGAGTGTGAAGAAAATCAGAAACAGACTGAGGGTGCTTTCCATTATGCCAAACATGGTCAGAGATCAGTACCTTTACCCAATGAAAAAGGAGCGACATTTTCTGATTAAACTGGGCCAACCAGTAGGAAGGACTCTTACCATTTTTTTATTCCTTTCTCAAATTCCCTAATTAGCGCAAAGAACCAGTTTGTCAAAAATGGAACAGCGAATTTCGGTCGAAGTATTCCAACCAAAATAAGTGGACCACCTCCAGAGGTGATCCCAAATATTCCAGTCGAAACAAACTTTTCCATTTGAATTCCAACCAAAATTTCCATAATCTTTGGCATAATGGAAGGCATTTTCCCATGCTTGTAGTATGTGTTTTATATACCTATTAATTTATTTATTTTGTTTATATTTTGTACTGTCACTAAAAAGCTCCACAAAGGGAGTTTCAAGAAATAGTGTATGGCATTTTTGTATTGTAAGCTCACTACTTAGTATACTTACGACTTGATTGCATTACAAATATGAAAACATATGTTTCATTAAAGTACATGATAAAAGATGAATAATTAACATTTTGTTTTCAAATTCCAGATACTTTGCTATTACAGTCAACTCTCCGCTAACGGACACTCTCCTAAGCGGACAGCTCTACTTATGGACACTGTTTTCAATTTCCCTTTTTGACCTTTTTCCTTTGTTTCTTATGGAAATAATTCCCGTAAGCGGACAGCTCCACTAACGGACACTTTTTCCAGTTCCCGAGGGTGTCCGCTTACGAGAGAGTTGACTGTACAAAGGTCAGAAACTGTCTTCATTCAGGATCATGGTATTACGAGCATAGGTCACAATACAAAATCAGAAAGCCAAAAGCCTTCCTGTCTAAGAGATAATACGCTACAGCAATGAGGTCTGTACAAATTGAAAGGTGAGGGTAAACATGAAATTTGGTCAAAATGGACAAATTTTTCTTCTTGGAGCTGTCAATAGCTCTATCACTAAGGATTCCTCAAATAGTTGTTTGAAGGTCTAGTTCATAATTTTTGTGCTGCTATGAGCTCTTTTAAGATGCACGTTTGAAGTAATTGATTTTGTCCTCCTGGTGTAAGTGGCAACAGGAGCAAGCTACC
This sequence comes from Micromussa lordhowensis, assembly GCA_964020085.1. Lineage (NCBI taxonomy): Eukaryota > Metazoa > Cnidaria > Anthozoa > Scleractinia > Lobophylliidae > Micromussa > Micromussa lordhowensis. The sequence goes on from OZ026598.1 coordinate 23,948,094, forward strand.
TTCAAATACCAAGATGATGACTGCCTGCCAAAGATTTTTCTTGAATTGCTTTGCCCCACTTTTATGACACTAAGCAAGACAAAGCTCCTGGAAAGATGTGTTCATCAATTCATTGGTTTGGGTTCGGTGTCCCAAGCACAAGCACCATGGGGTAAAGGCCATCCACAGTGGAGTTGTATCTGCCATCCTGCATTCTCATGGTGGAGCTGCCAGTAGGGAGAAAGTCATGCAGAGGCTTTCTATACCAGCTGGTAAATTTACTAGAGAAACCTCACTCACAAGAGACAAGATGCGGCTGCAGAAGTCAGACCTTCAGGCCAGCAAGAAAGAAAAGTCACCAAGCGGAGCAGCTGGGTAACAGATGGCCTTGTCTGAATAGAACCTGGTTAAAGCTGACTGACAAAATTAATGACAGCGTTTGGTGCAATAAGAGAAATCATGGAGTGGGAAAGCATAGAAAAGGCAATAGACTACCTGCTGAATCTGTATCATATCACACTTCTTTTGCAGTTATTTTTCTATTTTTGCTTTCGTCTGTGTACCATTTTCACATGGAGTGTTTGTGCGGTATTAAATGACACAGTGTCAAATGAATGTGTTTCATGTGACGTAGTTGTGTTAGCTCAACAAGGTTCTTTGTTTTGTAATAGGGCATGTTTGAGTTTCCAAGCTTTCACGTTGTGTGACTTTAAATGCCAGTCCGAGAAGGCTGCCGCATAGGTCAAAAGATGAGTTCTCGCTTTAGCTTGTGCTAAC
>OZ026598.1:23958849-23966349 GCA_964020085.1 Micromussa lordhowensis
ATACTATTTTTGCAACACAATACATTATTATTCGTCTAACCAAAAAATTCACAAAATATATTGTAATCATTTTCTTTTAATACGTTCCTGTTCAATAACAAGCTTAAATTTATACAACAAAAACTATTTTTGTGCAAATAATATAATACAATAGTATCTCCTATTACAAGTACAAGAAAGTACATATAGAAAAATTGATCATAAGGCTTCACATTTGATATACATTCTTCAAAGAATAAAATATTTAAAAATTATTTCTCACAACAGATACAGAGAAACACTAAAAAATTATTTTCATAGCGTTACGGTTACAACAAATAATATAAGTAAAATCAAAAACGTTCCCATTAAAAGTAAATTAAAAAAAAAATTCACGTGTCTCACTTGACTACAGTTAATTAGGAAAATAGAACTTGAAATAGCGGGGGCAGCTTTAGTGAGAACTATTACTAGTTATAATTATTAAGTTAGAAATGTTTAAATTATTGTAATTATTTGTGCATGCATATACATGTATATACATCTTTTATCTACTGTAACTTTTTCTTGTTGTAATTTAGGTGAGGGCCACAGGTTTCTCAGTCTAGGACTGTAAAGTGCTTCCCTCATTAAATAAAGTTATTTATTTATTATTTATTTATTGCAATTCAATAATTGAGGGATACCACTACAGTATGTCTTAAGACAGGCTTTTGAAATTATCTCGCGACACAAAATTATTCTTTATTTATTCTGACAATAAAATGCATTGGTGTCAGTACCTATCACACTGGTAATGGGAGTTATAAGGTATTTTATTCTCATGCAAGAGACTAGTATGGTAGAAGCTACACCTCAGGTACATGTGTACTATTAGAAGTACCATCCATTCAGAGCTTTGTACATTATTTCCAGACTATTCACCCTCTCGGTGACAATTATGAACTCAAAGGAGTACACAAAGGCTTCACAAAAGTTCAGGCTTCAGGAGTAATCATCATTTTATTTTAACAGTCCCGTTTCTTATGGTCCAAAATTATAAGGACCACACTCATCAGGCACCTTAAACGGCTGGCCAGTAAAGTTGGAAAGAGACCACTGCGCACCGCAAACGATCAACGTTCGTAGCTACAGCCCGACTTACGATCTTAGATCATCTTGTTGTAGGACATACATGCCATTGATTATTTGTTTAGAAATCTCTCTATTTTAAAGACAAAGAAAACTTGATGTGTATAATTTGCCGTATAATATAAAATTATCTGACCTACAGTAGTTTCCATTATTTGCTCGCCAAAAGTTAACCATATTTTTACATCTAAAACGTTATTGTATGTATTTTCTTAAAAATAATATCATTCTGTAAGAATTGAACTTGGTGCTGAAATTTGATATTCAAATGGGTATGGTCGAAACCCTCTCGTTTTGCTTCTTTCTGTATTACTCAAAGAATATACCTTCCATGAAAGATTTGGCCTATTGATGTACAATGTTGAGAACTTAAATTTTGTGGGAGTACGTCAAGGAAAAGTAAAATGGAAAAAACTATCTCTAGAAATGTGATTATGTATCCTCATGAAATTGGCGATGCTTCTACAAGTCTTGAATTCCTAAGCATTTGACGTACTCCCAAAAAAAAAGTTTACTAGCACACATAGTTCATCTCTGCCAAGTTTCAAGTCCTTTCGAGTAATCTACGAGAAGAAAATTAAACGAACAATCACCCATATTTGAAGTACAGTCTCTTCTGACACACAAAATTGAGCTTGAATTTGAAGACTATTAGTCTGAAAGCTCTCCTTCGATAGTTTTCAATAGCAGCCATCTTGTGAATTCCTACAGTAACAGTTTCTAGCAGTATATCGTCTAAACAGCCCCGTTTTTTAACCCCACTTTCCTTTTACGGGGTGCTATTTTTCCTACGAAACCAATTAGAAAAAGCAATTACAAACAATGACACCTTTGCATAGCAATGGCACCTGCAACAGCATCAAACTGTTAGTGTTGACAGCTGAATGCAACTGAGAGCTAAACTAAATCAAAGCGAGTGAGAAGTTCAACGTGCAAGAAAATCACCATCTAGATGAAAATCGAAAAATAAGAAGAAACAAATTGGAGTGATGTCACCGACAAAAAACGAGGGAAGCTGGCTGGAGGATCAAACGCGAGGAGTCTTCTTCGGGAGTAAAGGTTTACTTTCACCACTCAAACCCACGTGGAAAGACACTGAAAAGTGCTAAGGATGTAGAGCATCAACTGAAATCAGAAGCAATCTACGAAAGATTCACGACTGAAAAAGCTGACCAAGCAGGGCTCGAAATTAAAAAAATCCTTCAGTCGCCATATGGCGACTAAGTGGTAAAAAATAGTCGCCAAGTGCAAATTTTTAGTCGCCACATAAAAGAGACGCAATCCTTAGGCATACATGACCTACTCAATGCTCAAGGGTTTGCAATGCATTATAGGGCGATTTTGAACGGGTAGCCATTACGAAGTTTTCCGATGTGAGGATTGTCTAATTTAGTGTGCCTTAAAATAGAGAAGCTGCTGAATCAAAAACATGATGAATCCAGTTGGTGATTGAAGAATCGTGGGTTTGGTTTATTATATCTATTCGAATAAAGTGTGTTTCATCCTCAAGTAAATGTCGTTTTCCTTTGAGGTTAAAAGGTCCACGGAAAAAAGGTGGGTCGCCCACTGGCGACCAGTTCTCAATATCTGGTCGCCAACACCTAATTTTTAGTCGCATTGGCGACCAGTGAGTCGCAATTTCGAGCCCTGCCAAGTACCCCAGATCTAGCAAACAACAGATGTGAGATATATATGTGGCTATATTGTACTGTTGAAAGCAAATAAAAAGCATAGGGTTCTTTTATGTTATTGTTGCATGACATGTTATGTTACAGCAAAAGGAAAATCACAGAGTCCAAGAATTATAATCTTGAATTTCAGTGTACCAGTCTCTACTGGTAATTTATGTTAAGTTCCTTTTGGTTTTTTCTTTTAAACCTTTTCCTTCACTGACAGAACCCAACCGTATAACGAACACTTGCAAATAAACCGTACTGGGAGAAAGGTTCTTTTGAACAGAATACACTTTGACCTTTGATTGGACATGTATTTGACCTCTTGTTACACATTACACATTACACATAACCCGATCCCAATTTCCTGGCAGTAAATCACGCTATCAACTTGAAAACCCTGAACTGTCACTCTTTGCATACCTTCCTCTCACCAAAGCACATTTCAGCTTCTCAGTTTGCATTTAGCTGGAAGAAACTTTGACATCTTGCAGCATCAGCCAAGAAATACGCATTTGAATCTGTGACAAGAAGATCAGATGTTAAACCGCTTCCTAACAAATTAGTAGCAAATTTGTGTTGCGTACACGTAGTCTTACGAGGATTCGAAGGTGATAAAAAACGACCCGAAACAGAAACGTGTCCTAATAGCAAAATCTTTTACCTGTTAGAAAACACTTTGGTAGGACAGAACTCACCTAACAGCCTTTGCCTCACCAAGTACCGCGTCATCATCTCCACAATCCTTCAACAGAAAATAACAGACATATGAGTTGGGCTTTTGTCTATATCAGTCGTTCGGTTTCTTCGGGTTCCAAAACAAAACGCAAAACGAAGGAAAAGTTAACAACCTTCGGAAAGCCCTGCTTGAGTGACTGAAAAGAACTCTGAATGTTAGTTTGATTGGTGTAACCGGACGCTCTCCAGATGGTCACAACGAGAGAACACACCAGTCAAATGAGTGCGCATGATTAAGCCACGATAGAGCCATTCTCGTCCCCAGAGCCCACGATCTTTCTGGCCTGCATGGTCGTGGGATCTGGGGACTAGAATGCGATTAATTTCGCGGGCAAAGGCAGAAACAAAACAGCTAAGGTTTTTACTTTAAACACAGCTCTTAAAGGGCCATCTCTTTTATATATCTTTTTCAACAAAGGAACTCTGCAACAATAGTGAATTTTCTTGTCGAATTTACGTGTTCGTAGCGAAACATGAAGACTTGTGTTATAATCGCTGTAGTTGTTGTCGTCGGCCTCTCTAGGGGCAGATTTCCGGATGAAAAAACCTGTTGCCTGAGCAGTAAAACTCGGGAGAAGAACGTTATGATTGGACTTAGTACCGAGATGGCTCGAGTGGCGGAGGTTGACCGTGGAAATTTTGTGTGTGCGTTTCATTGGCATCAATTAAGAACAATTAACAACATCTGTTCGCGCCCGTTATATTACCCACTCATTCGGCAACTTTGAGTAGTACCCTATACTCGAGAGACTGTACAGAGTTTTCGACGAAGAAGGAAGAAAAAAAATGCCATCCTATCGTCCAGGTACAAAGTGGTACACCAGTTGCTGACGAAATGCAGATAAAATATTCTCCTATAAGGACGAATATGTAAGGCCAAAGAAGGGGAAGCGGGTAGGTGGTAACAATTAAGTTATTTTATCCTCACAACATTTTGTCATTCCTGTCGTCTTCTGACAAAAATTAAAGGTAAAAAAAATTCTCTCTTAATATAATATAGTTCTATGTAACACATCACCAGTATTTTTTTAAAAAAGAGAGAAAGATAAGGAGAGGTGGTATTTCATACACTTAAGTAGTAGATACTCTGCATATACTCCGACAGGCAGAGTAAACAAAACACGTGATATGTAAAGACTCTTTTTCTTTGGCCATCGTAGCTTAATAAGAAATAACACACAAACTGCGGTGACAAACATGACAATAAAACGCATTTTGGAAAACAAAATTCATTAACTTGACGTTTCGTATGTTTCAACATACATCTTCAGAAGTACTAGTGACCGTTTGTAACAGAAGTAGCAACTAAATTCAAATTATAGATAAGTAACTAATTAACAATAACGATGACAGAAACTGAGAAACAAATTTGCATATCCGAAGCTGCAAACTAATAAAGATAAAGCTTTTCGCTACTAACCTTATCGTTTAGGGTAGGTTTTAATTCCCTGATAAGTAGAGTCTCCTTTATCTTACAATGTGTGTCTGACCGAGGAAGAGCATTTTGAGAGAGGAAGAGCATTTTGTTATGCAGCCCCGAATCTCTGGAACAATCTGCCCCGTGAAATAACTAGCCTTGACTCACTCTCAAGTTTTAAGTGCCACCTCAAGACATATCTTTTTAAACGAGCTTTTAGTTTGTAAATAGTATATATTTTAATCCATCAGAAATTTGTTTATTTTTAATTATTAATTATTCATTTATTTATTTTAATTTTAACTGCTTGTAAATTTCATATATTTTTAATCATTTCACTCAGAATTGTAAAGCGCATTTGATCATGCCTACCATGAAAAATGCGCTATATAAGTTCCAATTATCATTATTATAGTTGAAATGATGTTCAAGTTTCATTGAGCATCAAAACTTAGCTTGTTCTTCTTTAACAATATAGACCACCAATGAACTTCAGGCCGGACTGTGGATCACAGACATCATCATCAAAAGCAAGCATGGTATACCCTTGCGTTGAGTCAACAAAGAAAGTAGTAACATCCACATCTACTTTATTGACAGATAAAGCAGAATCCTGTATCTCATCAGTTTCACTTAGCAAGAGTGAGCCGACCGAACGATGGCATTGCGGACAGAGCGGACAGAGCGGACAGAGCGGACAGAGCGCGCAGATCAATCCATTACCGTCTAAGGCGGCCACGAACATAAGCGGGGGAGGGGGTTATAGGCGGCAGTTTACAGTAATACTTTCATACCTCGACAATTTTCTACAAAATAAACACACCGCACACCGTCATTTGGTTTAAAAGATTGGCGTCCCTTTGTTATCCAATGTAAAGTACAATAAAAACCAATAGACAATGTCCGAGTGGCCTATTTTATCAAGATAATTTGGTTTTATCAACTGGCTTGATAATGTGAATTGGCCATCGTAAAGAGATTCGGAAGCTGATGTTTCGAGCGTTAGCCCTTCGTCGGAGCGAATCGCTCCGCTCTGCTCCGAATTCGCTCCGACGAAGGGCTAACCCTCGAAACGTCAGCTTCCGAATCTCACATTCACATTGTCAACCCAGTTGATAAAACCAAATTATCCTGTAATACTCCAACCGACGCAGCACCACAGTTTCTTTAGAAACTTGCCCCTTTTATTCGCCTACTTTATCAGTTACAAGACGATTCCTAGTGCAAAAGTTGTCATATTAAATGTAGTTTCTTTTGTGTAGGTTAAAACATTTCTTGGTGAATACAAATAGCCTCGTACTAAAGGGGGAAAGGTAAAAATTAAAAGGCAACTCGGGAAGGGCTTAATGCGTGACGCGATGGCACACGTTAATCAGTTCCATGTAATTGCCCCGGGGGGGGGGGGGGCGGAGTACTTAACAAAGTTTAATACGGGGAGACTCCGCCCCGAGGTCCAACCCCTTACCCTTTAATATACCATTTTGGCAGAAAAGGTACCCCTTTTATATACCTTTTATTGACAAAAGGTACCCCTTTCACATACCTACTTTAGAACACTGCACCCCATTTCTAAGCCCTTCTTGTTGTCATTTTCATGTAGTCCTTAATAAATAAACTGGTACAGCCATAAGTGCGTCTATTCGAAATACTTTAATTAAAGTCCCTTGTAAATACCTGAATGACCGATTTCCCTACCCTTTTATATACCTCAACTTGTGAAATCCCTACCCTTTTATATACCTGAAGCCTGAAAAAGGTACCCCTTTCCGACGGAGCCTCCCCGTATAGGACATTATAGGGAGTACCCCCCCCCCCGGTATTTGCTTGGAGTTTTGATTGGTTCACTGGATTATCTGCGTTCTTTTCTATTTGCCAGAGCGATAACTTTGGTTCAGTTTACGATACTCAATTTCATTCCGTTCAAAGCCACGTGACAGAAATTTTAAGCCGAGTAAGAACAGACAAAGGGCGAAAATATGTCATCATATCCTACGACCTCCTCGTCAGTGAAGGCAGTACTAGAAAGATGTTTTCTGATTTTTCCACCGCATAAGATATGAAATCGCAGTTTAGAACAACTTCACAACCTTAATTTGTTGGTTTAAATTCGACTCGAGTTGTCGTAAAATATATCTGATTAATTGCTATTACTGAGCAGTTTCAAGTATGTGAACTACCTGAACTACTTCCTATTCAGTTTTTTTCAATCTCTACACAATATTTTTTTTAGCCTGTTCCAGGCTCTCGGTCAGTGAAGACGATCGAAATGCGTGCGGGCGACAAGCGGGATTTTGTAAAGAAAAAGGAGAGGTCCTTTTCTCTCCCGGATCCCGTTCGTCGCTGATCCCGCTCGTCGCCCGCCCGCCCGCGTTTTCCGGCGATCGTCCCCTCTGACCGAGAGCCTGGAACAGGCTATAATTAAGAAACAAGAGGCCTAGAGGCCTTAACGCGGATGCTGTTTAGTGATCATTGTTGGTTTGTGTGCGAAGAGTGAGGCCCAGTTAACGAAATAAGTGAAAATGCTGAATGTTTTTTTGTAAAGGAAAGAGAAGCCTTAGTTGT
>OZ026598.1:23971349-23976349 GCA_964020085.1 Micromussa lordhowensis
TTCAGATACACCACATTCATATATCTCACTGTCCTTTCTGGGTGTGGACAAAACCTGGGCCCGGGCCCATGGGCTACCCTATGGGCTACCCTATTTTGATGATTTTACAATCTCACAATAATTTTTGGAGGGATTTTTAGGGAAAAATTGAGAATTTCCGGGTAGATTTTTAGAGCATTTTTCGGGATATTTGTGTCTAGGCCTAGAACAAAACAGTTTTGACACCACGTTATTCCTATGGCTTGAATTGACGAGACAAAGCAACGCTGTGCAGTTAAAATGACTGTTTTGGGAAAAGTTTTTTTATTTTTTTTTTTAATTTGTTTTCTCAAAGTGCAACTTTACCTGTGTATTTATTTGTTTCTTTATCAGTGTCATTCTACATTTTTTATCTTACTATTTTTCAGCGCTGAATATTTTTCAAGGTGTTTGTTTAGGCCGTCGATAAAACCAGGAACATGGAACATCCCGGAACATACCGGAACATCCCGGAACATCGAATAATTATAATAATTATGAGAAATATATGTAAAATTAGGTTTTTTTAATTAAATATAACAAAATTAAGCAGGTATCAGCTCAGAATACATATATAAAGAAAAGAAAACAAACAGAAAAAGAAAAAAAACGAAGAAAACTGAAAATAACTTCCATGCGTGAAGGCTGGCAACTAACTTACCGGAAGTAGACTAAATCCATTCCTTGCAGTCACCGCTTCGCTATCAGTTTAATCACGTGACTGTCCCTTATTCGCAGATTTCGTTCTTCATTGAAAACCAAGACGGTGGGCTTCGAACGCTTCAACCAGACCGAAAAATATGGTAGCCTATGGTATACGATGTTCATGTCTTTATTTAATTCATTACGTCAATTCAAAGATATGTGTATACACGAGTTCTCATGAAGAAATGGTTCTTCCCATGTGGGCCCATGAGATAGAAAAAAAACTCTTTAACATTGCGTTTCTTGTCTAAAATAGATCGGACTACTCGAGCTCTGATGATTGATTTTGTTATGTCTATAATGACTAATTGCTTGTTACTCGAGCTTCCGGAAAGGTGTAAGCCTCACCACGCGTTCCTCGTGGAGAGGAACGAGTGACAAGCCTGACATCGTCTGCGCTGCGTGGGAGGCTGAATTGGTGGGTCATAGTGCCAGTAGCCTCCCAAGCAGACGCTGTTATGGGCTCGTCACGCGTTCCTTCCTCACGTGGGAAAGGAACGCGTGACGAGCCTCTGAGAGCGTCTGCGTGGGAGGCTATAGTGCCAGGCGTTCCTAGCGAAGAGCGCGAAAACTGGGGATAGCCTTTTGCAACACGAAGTAACAAAACTACAATATTAATAGCCCATTGCAGAAACGTGAGAGGACTGGGACGAGTTTCTTATATTGATTAGATTGAAAATCTAAACATTTCAACTGAAATGTTACTGAATGAAAAGCTACCCAGCCAAGTTTGAGAGTTTTCAGTTGAAAATTGTTCAAATGGGAGAATCTCAAAAGTTGCAAAATTCCATACAAATCCTTATAATTTTGTGGCTTGTCTACCCAATCCATACAAACTCTCTATTTTAGGTGATATTTGAAGAGCTACCATTTTGCCATTTTCCTTCTCTAAATACTTCTATTCTTGGTAAATATTCTCAAATTTAGTTGATCTTTCATTTGAATATCTTAGTTTTTCAAACAAACGGAAAACAACCATACTCTTTCCCAGTCCTCTCACGTTTCTGCAATTGCCTATGGCTACTGGTGTGACCTGGGTGTGACTTGACAATAAGTTCAGACGAACACCTCAGATTTTGAAGAAATGAGAGATCTTCGTCAAGGGAATTTCGAAGGTGAGGTAAACAACGTGGAATTGGATAAGGAAAATGCTCAAGGAAGCAACATGAATACTATTGAATCGTCTAGGTTTATAACACTCATTGTGGAAAGCTGAATGAATACCAACGCTCCCTATCCCTCCCCTCCTCAATTCAGTTAAAAAAAAACTAATTTTACATATATTTCTCATAATTATTATAATTATTCGATGTTCCGGAATGTTCCGGCAAGTTCCAGGATGTTCCATGTTCCCGGTTTTATCGACGGCCGTTTGTTTAAACTTTGCAAGAACTTTAGGACGCGCTGTTCAAGGGTAATTCCGACGTCACACGAGCAGTTTATTTTTGGAAAGCAAAGCTTGAGTCAGTTGTGTTTCGAGGCAGCAAGTCTTTCCAACAAAATCAAAGGCGTAATTTCTCACGGTCAAAACTGGACTTGAGGAAGAAAGCACAACCACAGGCAGACCACTCTATGTGTTCGTGGTTTAATATAGAGAATGTATGAGAGTTATGAATAAAGCTCTGAAAATTGCATATTTAAATCACATCTCGGCCTAAATATCCCAATAAAGTTAATGAAACCATGATCGACTCATGTATGGTGTTTTTTCGCCTTCCTGGGCCGTCTAAAGCGTTTTACAATGAAAATACTTTTGGCCGGTTACGGTTAGACATAAGAAGGAGACAAGGCATGCAACTTCGAGGCCGTCAGCCCCGACCTCCTCCACTTCAAAGTGGAATTAACGCAAAAATACTGAAAATCTCACCTGAATGGCGACGGATCTTGATAGATGAGTTTTTCCTCTATCTCTTCGCCGAATTTCAGCTTCATCCCTCCAACAGTTTCCGAGAAAATCGACACTGAAGTCATAAATACAGCTTTCTCAATATGATCGGTGCCAAACTCAACGACCAAAGGAATTCAAGGAATGCAGGCCGTTTCAAATCTACCAATCAGCGCTTGGCTTCCCGCGGCAGCCCGCCGCGGTTCAAATCCCCAAGGCGGGCTGCCGCGGGAAGCCAAAAAAAAAACTGCGCGGTTTAATAAGGTCTCTGGCTTTTTGTTGATTTATAATTATTTACTACAGAATGCCTGCATGGATGTCCCAGAGTGCCTTAACGTTAATCGGAAACAACTTGACAAAAAGGAGCGAAATGTTTTGTTTTGACGTCTTTTTCGTTAATTTTTGAGTAGCAAAACACCATACATGAGTCGATCATGGTTTCATTAACTTTATTGGGATATTTAGGCCGAGATGTGATTTAAATATGCAATTTTTTTGGGTCGACTGCCGGTCACGATTTTCAAATCACTAAATGGCCGGCAGTCCGAGTTTAGGGAATAAGAACTGCGAAGTGATCTTGCAGATTCTTCATAATGTAAAATCTATCTTACAATATGTGTAAGAAGTGTCAAGCAATCCAAAAGATTTTTCTATATATTATAAGTATGAGAATATACAGGACTGCAGTCAGATCGTGACACCCGGGTCGTGATATCTCAACTATTTCTTGTCAAGCGTGACGCTTGCTCTTGGCGGGAAATTTGTGGCACACGTGAGTGAGGTCTCTTCTGATCTCCGGTTTTATATGAGCCGAGCGTAAACCAAGAGTTAGACTTGCGGTCTATACAGCTCTTCTGGATCGCTTGGCAGTTCTTCATCGACATCTGATAGTTTGAATTGGATGAGCTCCTTCGTTCCCTCAATTTGAGAAAAAATAACAGACTGCCAGTCATTTAGTGATTTGAAAAATCGTGACCGGCAGTCGACCCAAAAAAATTCTAAGTGTCACAAACCATGGTTTCGCTCTCTGAGCCGAGCGTAAACCAAGAGTTAGACTTGCGATCTATACAGCTCTTCTGGATCGCTTGGCAGTTCTTAATCGACATCTGATAGTTTGAACTGGATGGGCTCCTTCGTTTCCTTAAATTTGAGAAAAATATCAGACTGCCGGTCATTTAGTGATTTGAAAACCGTGACCGGCTGCCGGTCATTTAGCCACATTAATCACGCTTTAACGCTTGATTAAAACTGCATGCAAGTACAGTATGTAGATTCTTATCACGGATATCATATTTGTCTTCTTACATTATTCTTTGGAGACGCCATAGCTTTACTTCGAGAAAGGTATATGTTTGTCTAGAGTCGTTCTTATGTTTCTTGCATATATCTGATCGAGCTTATTTTTCTCGCGCTCGATGTTTAAGTTTATTCCTCCTGTTGTTCTTTCTCACACCACATGATTCAAATGTAGCTGTTTACGCGTAGGTCTGTGTATGGGATTTTCTGCAAGATATCCACGAAGGTAGCTAAAAGTGAAAATATTCAATAAAAATGGCTTACCTTCTTCCATGCGTGTGTTGTTTGCTCCTGGTGTCGTTATTTTACCGATTTAACTTGATTTAAGCGATTTTTTTTTAATCCTTTCGATAAGACGCGAACTCCAAAGTTCACAACTTGACTAGCCATTTGGGTTTTCGCTGCCGTCAAGCATAGTCACCAAACCTTGAATCAAAGGCTCTCTGAGCAGCTCATGGATGAATAGCCCAATGCCAAGTTTACTTTTGCCACTGTGGCAAAACGAGTCTTTGAGCGAAACTATTGGTATGAAAATATATGTCACCTGCACGGTCATTCGCATGAAAATCAAGTGATTTTCATGGGAAACGTTTGGCACAAGCACTCGTTCTGCAAATAGAAACTCAGACGGTGGAAGTCAAAGTCTACATTTGTGCCAAGCGGCCCATCAGGCCAGCACTGATAAAAAATAATCTAACAAAAAAACAATTTACCATCTTCTCGTGGCTGTTTACAATGTCCGATTAAAAGCTTTAGATATCAAGAGGGTCGTACAGGGAAGTCTCTGGCACGGTTCACGAACCTAAAATACAGAGGATCACGGTTCACGGATAAAAAAAATTCGATTTCCCGAATTACAAAAATAAGAAAGTAAGGACCTGTTCTTACATTAAAAACAGTGTTTGTAGGAAGCAAAATCGCGAATGGCTAAATCAAGGCTCCGTATTGCATATTGCATGGCTAAGGCACTCTCGATAGACCACTGTAACTATTCGGAGAACTTGTGTCTCAAAATCACGTAGGGTTGTGTGGTAAAATCACGAATATCGGTTAATATTTCAGGTTCTTCACGGATCACGCAAAACCTTCAGGTCAC
>OZ026598.1:23981349-23985349 GCA_964020085.1 Micromussa lordhowensis
GAATTGTCCACCGTAAAGAGATTCGGAAGCTGACGTTTCGAGCGTTAGCCCTTCGTCGGAGCGATTCGCTATCTCTTTACGGTGGACAATTCACATTATCAACCCAGTTGATAAAACCAAATTATCTTGTAATACCCCCACCGACGCAGCACCACAGTTTCTTTAGAAACTTGCCCCCTTTATACTTTCAATATAGGTTTTCTGACTGGTAGAACAGACAAAAATCAAGGTGCAATACTCGCAAAAAGTCCTAAACAAAATGTCATTCAGTTTCTTGAGCCGCGACGTCATTACTTTCTTTGGGAGCGCCCCGTCCTTTAAATCAATGTTGGAATATCATGGCTAAACAGAACTGATAACCATTAACATTTAGTTAGGGCTAACAAAGGAGGGGAAGTGAAAACAGAGACCAGGTGGAGAAAAGGTCAGGCTTTCAGAGGCTTTGGCCAGGTTGTACGTAAGGTAAATTAGCACAGCAGCACGGTCTGCATTGCAGTAGTAATTGCTACAATAGGGTTAGGCTCGATTTCCAGCCGCTGTTCGGGAAACGAGCCCGCGCTCCTCCCCCGAACGTTTCGGGGAGGAACGTAGACCAGACACGAGAGAGCGGCGGAAATCGAGCCTACAGGTTGATACGCTTTCGTCTATGCCTTACGCTCCACCGTTAGTGTAGACCTAGCATCGTCGTTCTGACCTTTGCACTCTCGCTGTTTTGCTATGTGATTCTGCTTCAATCCTGGCCAAAATGGTTTGGGACACTACCCTTCGTTCTCGCTTTTTTACGAGGAAACTACGAGAAACCAACAATTTACTATCATAGAAATAGCATTACGAAGATCTTTCTCCCTCTTCCCCAGAACAATGTCGAACTCCTTTGTAGAATATTTGTGACACATGATCCAGCATTGTCCAGGGGCAGGGGGGAGGGGTAGATTGAAAGTCTGTTGTTATAGAAAAATGAGAACGTTTCCCATACGTCTTGGCCAGGATTGTAGCTTTAACCACTACCCATTGAATAGGTTTTATCACTTTGCAGGACTTCAACAAATTTAGATTTGTATTACCTGCATCTGACAATTTACATGAAGATAAATTGCACTTGTAATAAGAAACTTGCTCGCATCACAGTTGCGCAGCATCCCCTACCTAGTGTTCCTTTCTCAATAGGGAACGTTTCGGTCTTCCGCCATAATCAGCAGACTTTTTTACCAGTATTTCCTTCACAGCCTCAGGGGTTGACGCTATAACGCACTTAGAATTTCCAAGTTTCAGGGAGAAAACTCGGCCGTAGATATCTTGGAGGCTTTATAGTAGCACAAAAGTAAATGCCAAGATTATAAGAGTTTGTTAGTAATGTATGCAGTTTGTAAATATTGTAAATAAGCCAGCTGTAATGGAGATAATGTGTACCATTTGTATTGTAACATATGTATTGTAAGTAGTACAAGTATAATTAATGTAAGTATTATATTAGTGCTGTAAGTAGTGCCAATGTTAGCCCTGTAAATAAAATTGCTTAAAAAAAAAAAAATTGTGAGTACCTTTAATTTTATGATCACTCTATAAGTATTTCTATTCTTACTAAGATTTTCGAATAAGATTACATTTAGTTAAACATCTAATGATAAAAATGAGCGAAAAAAGTTTAACACAACGTTTCGATGACTCCATGTCATCGTTGTCAAGTGAAAAGAGCAGCTTAATATAGCGTGCGAGGTGATAGAACATAAAGTATGCGCGTAAAAAGTGACAAATTTAGATAAGTGACAAATTTAAATAAATAGTTTTGCGCGTATGGAGTCTAGACTGTCTGATTTATGAAATGTTATTCATAAAGAAGAAAAGGTCATGCTTGAACACACAATCAGACTCCATACGCGCAAAACTATTTATTTAAATTTGTCACTCATCTAAATTTGTCACTTTTTACATGCATACTTTGTTCTATCACCTCGCACGCTATATTAAGCTGTGAAATTTTTTATTCTCTTTTCACTTGACAATGATGACATGGAGTCATCAAAACGTTGTGTTAAACTTTTTTCGCTCATTTTTATCATTAGATACTAAGATTTTGTACTGCCTAAAGGATTGCGCACCACTGGAAGCTTTTTGCTGTGTGCATTACTTTTCTACAGAACACGGGGAAACCGTCTTTTTTTGCCAAACTGACTATAGAAAAACGTGGTCAATTTTTTTAACGTTTTTTATCGTTTTTTTTCTTTACCCGTAGTTGTTATTGTTTTTGTTGTAATGTTTTAGGTATGTTTTTGCAGCAAAAAAGAGTGACAGTGCCAAGACGATGAGGTCGGTGGAAAACTTGCCGGAAATTTTATTTCACTTTTCACTACTCGCAGTTTCTGTTTATCGAAACTTGCAATTTAGGCTGCTTTCGATGTATTCAAATGCACCTTGAGGTAAAACAAAAGGCTTCCACATTCACGACCCCACAAGCTATACTGCTTTAAATATATCGTGTATAAATGAAGATTATGTATATATGTATGTACATCCATCTTTCTCGCGAAAGGCGGCGAAGAGGTAGGTTATTGCCTTGAATTTTACTTAATGCCACGTACAAACGCTGAAAACGAATAAAGTAACCCTTTTTCTACAAAGTGGTTATAATTCTAATGCAAATAGGGAATTACCTAGCGTTTTTGGAGAAAAGCACTGGCCCTAAACTGGCCCTATTAAAGTAGATATTCAATATGGCGGTGGCTTTAGTTAAATGTGTATTTATGATGATTTATTTCTTTAGAAAGCAATAGACGCTAGAAACGTTTCTGTTTTTTTTGTACGCGGGATGCCTGGGGCAGATGACTGCGTCAAAGTTTTGCTTGAGTTTCAGTTCTTGTTTCAGTTCTTGTTTTCTTCTCCTCCATTAACTATGCGTAGTTCAACATGCAAGTTGACCCGTATCCCGGGGGACCACGTGGTATTTCTGGTTTTTTTTTGGCGTGGAAGTATGCGAAGGTGAAATCAGTCGGCCGAAGGAACAAACTATTTTAATCATAACTCTGCTTCAAAAGCTCCCATTGCCTCGAGATTTCACCAAGAGCATACTCGGTAGTTGCTCTGACATCGCTTTCCGACATCGCCGACCGAGTGGGAAACCCACCGCGAAGGTGAAGCCCTGCATTACAAACGTCCGCTAAGTGGGAATTCAAGCTCGCAAATCTTACAGATATTTTTCATCGCAACCCATCGCGAGGCCCAGCGAATTTACCGAAGGCGGAGAATAGCCATGAATTTGCTTCAAAAGCTCAAACCTCATCGTGGAATCATTGTTAAGAGCATTGTTAATTGTTTCTTCTCAAAGTCATTAATAATTCATCAATCTAAAACAAAGGAAATCAATTAATTAGCATCATAGTCTGATTGTGTGTTCAAGCATGACCTTTTCTTCTTTATGAATAACATTTCATAAATCAGACAGTCTAGACTCCATACGCGCAAAACTATTTATTTAAATTTGTCACTTATCTAAATTTGTCACTTTTTACGTGCATACTTTATGTTCTATCACCTCGCACGCTATATTAAGCTGCTCTTTTCACTTGACAACGATGACATGGAGTCATCGAAACGTTGTGTTAAACTTTTTTCGCTCATTTTTATCATTAGATGTTTAACTAAATGTAATCTTATTCGAAAATCTTAGTAAGAATAGAAATACTTATAAAGTGATCATAAAATTAAAGGCACTCACAATTTTTTTTTTTTTTTAAGCAATTTTATTTACAGGGCTAACATTGGCACTACTTACAGCACTAATATAATACTTACATTAATTATACTTGTACTACTTACAATACATATGTTACAATACAAATGGTACACATTATCTCCATTACAGCTGGCTTATTTACAATATTTACAAACTGCATACATTACTAACAAACTCTTATAATCTTGGCATTTACTTTTGTGCTACTATAAAGCCTCCAAGATATCTACGGCCGAGTTTTCTCCCTGAAACTTGGAAATTCTAAGTGCG
>OZ026598.1:23985549-24023446 GCA_964020085.1 Micromussa lordhowensis
TACGCGAGGAATGGTAATATCGCACTTTTGAATAATATTAACTTAGATTTCATAGGAATTAAATTACGTAGTCTCATTAGAACGCCAATTCTCTGGCTGGCAAAAAAGCGTCGCCCTGAAAGCGTCGCCGTTGACATGACAGGCAACAGTTGGCATTATTGTTCTCTCCCCAACGGAGCCTGTCCAGTTTAAATGAGCTGGCGCTGATTGGCTCTAAAGTAATTTCCTCGTGATCTCCAGCTGATCTAAACGAACAAAGGGAAAGGAATATGCTTTTATTTTCAGCAGACTTTCGTGGGGGACGACGTTCGTGAAGATCCGAAAGAGCAGCGGCGTCTGCGCAGGAGGCTATCGTTCGCTGGGCTTACTCTTACTAAGTGAAACTAATGAGATACAGGATTCTGCTTTATCTGTCAATAAAAAAGATGTGGATGTTACTACTTTCTTTGTTGACTCAACGCAAGGGTATACCATGCTTGCTTTTGATGATGATGTCTGTGATCCACAGTCCTGAACTTCATTGGTGGTCTACATTGTTAAAGTAGAACAAGCTAAGTTTTGATGCTCAGTGAAACTTGAACATCATTGCAACTGTGGTATGAATATAACACATATCACGTGAGGGGAGACTGGGCCCGGCGTCATGGCGAGCGGACGCTTCGAGTAACGCTCTGTGCCAAAATGGATCTTTTTCTTGCCCATTTGTGATTACGTATTACAAACGCACGTTGGGAATAAGAAATCAAGTTTCTTAACATCCTCGCGACAAGGTTATACCTTCGAGCCGATGGGAGGGAAAAAACGCTCCAAACAGGGCTCGAGCTCATCAATCGAAGAAGAAGGCACAAGTTGTCCAGATAACTTGCAACTGCTGAAAGACTCTATCGACTGCCTTAAGAAAGTAGTGTCAGAAGGTTTTGCCAAACTTCACGAAGATATGGACAAACTTCGACATGAATTTAAAGAGGACCTTGACGTTGTGAAAGGCACCATAAAAGATGTCGAGAAAAGTCTAAGCAGTACACAAGAAGATGTCGAATCACTAAAAGAGGCCGTTAAGAATACATCCGAGACAAGTGCGTACAACATTGAAGCCATGAACAAGAGAATTCTAGATCTGGAAAAGCAGCTTAAACTAGAAACCGAAAGAAATACCAACTTGGAGCAGTACACGAGACGAGAAAATCTACGGTTCAACAATATCAAAGAAATGGAGAAGGAAGATTGCAAAGCCATGATCTATGACATCTTACAGAGAGATCTGGAGCTGGACACCTCTTTAATAAGATTCCATGCGGTTCATCGGGTGGGAAAACGAATGCAGGGAAGAACAAGACCGATTATAGTTCGCTTCGTAAGCCGAGAGGACAGAAACCTTGTTTGGGAGAAACGAAGTAAAATTAAACAATCCACCGTACTTTCAGATGCTTACATAACAGAAGACTTCGCCCGCGCTATCCAAGAAGAGAGGAAAGTTCTAATAAAGGCAATGATCAAGGCAAGAGAAGAGTTAGGAATGGACAACGTCAAAGTTGTTGGGAGGTATTTGATAATTGACAATCAAAAATACGATTATAACACAATCCCAGATGATCTAAAATAGTTTTTTTCCCTTTAGCAGGCATTGCAAAATGAAAATAAGTACTCATTTTTTAAAAAAACCCAATGTCCATATTATTAGCAAGTTTTATTTCCCTAGGGCAGAAAAACAAATCCTATTGGGCACAACATGTGTAACTCAAAACACCTTTGCAAAATTCCACAGGGCATCAGTCTTTACAAAATCAATTTTAATGTTTTCAATGTATGTTTGTGCTGTCAACAATTCCCTGTTACCTCCTCTTTGTGTATATGTTTTCTTCTCGGCGCTTTTAGCTCCGCTAAAACCATCGCTCCAAATTTTCAGCTACACGGCTTTGGAAAGATAAATCGTCTTATTAGTAAAATGATATATGGAGATACAAATAAGCTCTCTTAACGTACGAGGCATGGGGGACAAACAAAAAAGAAGTGAAATATTTAACTGGCTGAGATCAAAAAATTTTTCTCTTTACTTGCTACAAGAGGTGCACTGCAGCAACGATAAAATTTCTATTTGGTCTTCAGAATGGGGCTACAGGTCACTTTTTAGCTGTTGTTCAAGTGCAAAAGGTGGAGTTGCTATTCTCTTTAACAACAACTTTTCTTTCAAAATTCTTCGACTATATTCGGACACAAATGGCAGATTCATTATCTGTGACATTGAAACTGAAGGGAGATGTATTATCTTGGCTACTCTGTACGCTCCAAACGAAGATGAGCCCAATTTCTTCCTAGACTTTTTTGACCATTTAAGTGACTTCCAATGCGATGATTTAATAATAGGTGGTGATTTTAACTTGATACTGGATCTTGATAAAGATAAAAAAGGTGGCCGCTACAAAACGCACACTAGATCAGTTAAAGCATTAAAGGAGCTTATTACCAAATTAGATCTCATTGACGCGTGGAGGGTTTTAAATCCCAACACACTCAGATACACTTGGCGCCGGAAAAAACCTGAGATTCAGTGTAGATTAGATTTTGTTCTGGTAAGTCAAAGTTTGATGTGTTATGTAACACACGCCGGCATTACGATGGGGTTAAAAACAGAACATTCTCTGATTACAATTAGGGCAGCACTACACTCTAATCAACGAGGTCCTGGCTATTGGAAGCTTAATACTTCCTTTCTCTCAGATGTTGATTACGTAAATCAAATTCGCACGACAATTAAAAAAGTTACCGACGAGTATGATAATGACGACAACGTAAATCCCACCTTGATGTGGGAAATGATTAAACTAAAAATTCGTGAACAGTCTATAAAATACGCTAAAGATAGAAGAACAAAAATCTCAAGAAGAGAAGAAGAAATAGAAAAAGCGATAAATGTACTGGAAGAATTCATAGAATCCAGTAACAAGGGAGATCGAGAAAAAAAGGAAGCCTCCAGGGACCTGGAAGAAAAAAACGCTGAACTGGAAAAAATAATTGAATATAGGACTAAAGGTGCAATATTACGTGCTAAATGCAGATGGCATAACGAGGGTGAAAAAAACACAAAGTATTTTTTAAAACTCGAGAAAAGACATTTTAAAAACTGCGTTATTAGTCAACTAAAGACTGGAGAAAATGAATTTGTCACGTCGGATAAAGAGATACTACATCAGTGTGAAAATTTCTACAGAGATCTATATAAATCCCGCATAAGTGAACAACAATCCGAACCCTCGATTTTCAATTTTTTTGAAGACACAAATATCTTAAATGCAGATGAAAAAGAAAGTTGTGAAGGCTTGCTAACCAAATCAGAGTGTCTACAAGCTTTAAAAAGTATGGAACCAGAAATTTCACCAGGCTCAGATGGTATTCCTGCTGAATTTTACAAAATCTTTTGGAACGATATTTCTGAACACTTAGTAACCTCGATCAACCACGCTTACCAAAACGAGCAGTTCTCGGTGACTCAAAGACGTGGAATAATTAAACTTATTCCAAAAAAAGATGCAGAACCATTTCTTATTAAAAACTGGCGCCCCATTTCCTTACTCAATTGCGACTATAAGATTGCAGCCAAAGCTCTTGCTAACCGTCTCAAGAAAGTACTACCAAAACTGGTGAATAGTGACCAAACTGGATTTATGAAAGGCCGGTTTATTGGGGAAAACATTAGACTAATTGACGGAGTCATAAATTTTGCGGACGCTGAAAATATCCCCGGAATTTTACTTTTTTTAGATTTTGAGAAAGCCTTTGATACCGTGGAGTGGGCCTTTATTAAAAAAACCTTTCAACAATTCAATTTTGGCCCCTCTATGATTAAATGGATCGACATCTGTTATAACAACATCGAGAGCTGCGTTTTAAACAATGGCTGGTCCACTGATTTTTTTAAACTTGAAAGGGGAGTTAGGCAAGGCTGTCCCTTGTCGCCTTACCTTTTCGTTCTTGGGGTCGAAATTCTTGCTGAAAAAATTCGGAAAAATGAAACCATAAAAGGAATATGGGTATCCGAAAATGAAATTAAAGTTAGCCAGTACGCCGATGATACAACCCTTATTCTCGACGGCTCGAAAGAATCTCTGATATGCGCTCTACAAGTTCTGGAGAATTTTAGTCTGGTTTCAGGCCTAAGATTAAACAACAGAAAAACAGAAGCTCTTTGGATCGGGACCTATAAAGATAGAGATGACAAACTATGCCCTGCAAAAAATTTAAAATGGATTAAACACAAAGGAAAAGCATTAGGTGTCTGGTTTTCTACAAATCTGGAAGAAGCTTTGGAAGCAAACTATGCTGATAAACTCGCAAAAGTGTCCAACTCTTTAGGTTGTTGGGAACTACGGAGATTGTCTTTGCTTGGAAAAATAACAGTACTTAAGAGCCTGATAGTGTCTCAATTAGTTTACATTTTGTCGCCCCTCCCAACAAATCAACGTGTGTTGGAAGAGATAAATACTCTATTTTTCAACTTTTTATGGAATGGCAAAGGAGATAAGATCAAACGAAACACAATGATTAGCGACTACTCAGAAGGTGGCCTGCGAATGATAGATTTAATATCCTTTAACAAGGCTCTTAAATCCACATGGGTTAAGAAGTATCTTGATCCAGAAAATCATGGCAAGTGGAAGTTTTTTTTTGACTGGCAATTACAAAGCTATGGCGGTCCAGTCGTATTCAGAGGAAACCTTAATAGACATGACTTATCCAAATTTATCAACGCGACAGATGCCTTTACTACGGAAATCTTACAACTTTGGTCAGAGATAAGCTACGAGGCGAATGTGAACTCTATTGACCATTTTCTTTCATTACCTCTATGGCATAATTCTCTGATACGAATAGACAACAGACCCGTGTATTATAAATCGTGGAGCTGTAAAGGTATCCAGAACGTTACAGACCTTCTTAAAGACCCGAATAACTTTTTATCTTCTCATGAACTTCAGGAAAGATACAATGTTAAAACAAACTTTTTAGTTCTTCATGGTCTAAAATCCTCTTTAAAACCCTTGAGAGAAAGCGGGTCACTTAGTACTACATCCTCTCAAAGCTTTCTGCAAAGCTTTCTAAAAGCCAAAAAGCCTACCAAGGCTGTTTATGAAAGGCTGGTAACTGTAAAGTAAAAAACCCCTTTTCGAAGCCAGGAAAAATGGTTGGCTGATTGCGAACTTGAAAGTCATGAAACGATTGACTGGAAGTCGGTTTACCTATCCTCGTTTAAATGTACGAAAATTACTAAACTAATCATCTTTCAATTTAACCTATTACATAGAATACTTGCTACGAATTCCTTTCTTAAGAAAATAGGAATAAAACAAAGTGATCTGTGTACCTTCTGTAAGACTGAGGCGGAAAGTCTGATTCATTTATTCTGGTCCTGTGGTGTAACCGCTATCTTTTGGCAAGAGTTTAAACAGTGGATAACAACAAATTACGAAAATGTAATCAGTAATTTTAGTCCAGCAACAGTATTAGGCTTTAAACCTTTTTTGATCAGCAAGAAAACTCGTCATTCATGCTTAATTGCTAGATATTGCATTTGGATCTGCAAAAGTCAAGAGAAGACTCTTAGTCTTGAAAATTTCTTAACTTTTCAACACTCGTTTGATACCTGTTAATTTGTCTCTTATGCCTCTCAACTTAATAAAAGTAGCTTTGTATTCAGTTTTTTATTAGTATTGTATTGTAAGAAGTGTAAGTGCATTGCAAGCGTAAATGTAAGTGCAATTTTAGTTTCTGTAAGCTGTGAAAGTATTTGGAGTTATAAATAAAATTGCTTTGGAAAAAAAAAAAAAAAAAAAACACATATCACGTGGTTTGTTCACTCTGCCTGTCGGAGTATATATATATATATACTGATGATTGCTTCGCGAGAAGCATGAAACTCGGAGTAGCAAATAAATGTGTTTGAATTAGTCCAACTCCACAAATTTATCTATCTATATATATATATATATATATATATATATATATATATATATATATATTTTTTTTTTTTTAAATTCAATATGGTTAATTCTCTCCCTTACAATAAAAAACGCTTACCCTACTTATATTACTTACAATGCAGTACTTACATTGCTTACAATACAGTACGATCACTTACGCTACTAGCAATACAAATACTTACAATACTTACAGTACAGTACGATAACTCATGTTGATTACCATACTAATTAACACTTCTTGTACCACAATACGATTACTAACGTCACTTGCAATATAATTTAATTACTTATGCTACTTAAAACGTTAATTGATCGATTGTTTAAGAGAATTCTAGAAAAGACTGATTTTTTCTTATTATTGTCGAGGAAATTACCTTTGTTTGACTTACCATCGATTTGTAGGAAACAACCCTAACCCTAAGTTTTTCCTGGAGAGTTGAGATGTCGGAGTATATGCAGAGTATCTACTGCTTTAGTGTATGAAATACCACCTCTCCTTATCTTTCTCTCTTTCTGAAAAATATCGGTGATGTGTTATGTTACATAGAACTATATTATATCAAGAGAGAATATTTTTTAGCTTTAATTTTTGTCAGAAGACGACAGGAATGACAAAATATTGTGAGGATAAAATATCTTAATTGTTACCACCTACCCGTTTCCGGGTATATATATAAATTCAAAATTTGTACTTAATTTTATCTAAAGAAGTTTAATAAAATTTCGCAAAAACATCATCAATATATTATATTATATACCGAGGGAAAATTTCGCAGTTATAGGAATTTCACTAACTGCGAAAAGATTCTTTCTATAGATATTTTGAACTACAAATTTCGCAGTTACTGAAGTGTTATTAACTGCGAAAAGTTTCGCTCTGTATATCAATGTAGAGAAATACAAATTTCACAGTTATTGAAATGATATCAACTGCGAAAAGTTTCGCTCTGTATAAAAATGTTAACCACAAATTTCGCAGTCATTGAAATCTCATTAACTGCGAAAAAAATTCGTGCTATACATGCATTTGAACCACAAATTTTGCATTTATTTAAATCTCATCACCTGCGAAAAGTTTCGATCTGAATATATGTTATTCTATAATTTCGCAGTAATTAAAACTTCATTGACAGCGAAAAGTTTCGCTCTGTAGAAATTTTTAGTCGAAATTTCGCATATATTGAAATGTCATAAGTATAGGAAATAGCACGGTTTCTAGGGGTATTTGGGATAAATACCGCGAGTGATATTTCAAAATTCGCCAAAATATCACGAGCCGCCGCGGCGAGTGATATTTGGAGAGTTTTGAAATATCACGAGCCGGTATTTATACCAAATACCCCGAAGAAACCGTGCTATTTTTTGTTTATACTACAAGGCAAAGAAATTTCGCATCTTGTAACGCTGTTTAGTCACGCGCGGGTGATTGGTTTTACTACAACATGTGATCAAACATGTGATCGCACAAAGGTCACACATGTTCAAATGATTTTCGCTTCAACTGCGATGAAACAGTACTTGAATATCTGTAAATATCTTTTGAAGGGTACATTTTGAACAGTCTAATCGTCAGTCGAAGTTTATCAATAGATTGTTTAACCGATTCTGCTTGTGTGGAACTTGGACTTTGGGCTTTCATTTAACCAGCAGGCCGTGAAAATTGTTGGCTATTTATCGTTTCTTTGGTCACCACAGCAGCGGAAAATAGTTTCCAGCGGACGACGTTTACTTCTGGTTGCCTGTGCTTCTGAACTGTTGAATAAAGACTGAAAGGAACCGTTTTTCGTTCTCTCACCTTCTTCGATAACAGTTAAAAGAGCGCTCGACGATAAAGCTATGCACCGAACTTCGTCAGCTGAGTTGGTTCGCGTTGCAGCTCACTGAAAATATCAGGACTGTATCCTTTGCCTTCCACCTGAAATCGACGAAACAGTGACCTAGATCTTTGTACATTCTTTGCTGTTTCCATATCTTGGTAATTTCCTTTAGCTCTGGCAGTTTTTTCCACCGAATTTTGAAAATCTTTCCGCCATATTGTTTCGATCATTTAGGTTTCCATGGAAACTGAAATTTTTACATGTAAGTATTTCAAATTTGGCAGAAATACTACTGGTCTTAGCCAATCGCATTTGAGAAATTTCTTAGCCTGTAGTATAAACTGAGAAAAGTTTCAGAAATTTCGCAGTTGTTGAAATCTCATCAACTGCGAAAATTTTCGCTCAGAATATTTATAGGTTAACCTTAAATTTCGCACTCATTGAAATGTAATTAACGGCGAAATGTTTCGCTCTGCATATGTGTTTGAACCACAAATTTAGCAGTTATTGAAATCTCATCAACTGCGAAAATTTTCGCTCTGTACATGTATGTTCACCTCAAATTTGGCAGTCGCTGAAATTGCATTGACTGCGAAAAGTTTCGCTCTGCATATGTATGTTAACCGCTGCTTTCGCGTTCATTAACTGCGAAATGTTTCGCTCTGGATATATGTTTAAACCACAAATTTCGCAGTTATTGAAATCTCATTAACTGCGAAAAGTTTCGCTCTGAACCCCAGCCCTAACCCTCAAAGGGAGTAAACAACAAAACACCGACAAGAGATATCCTAGTAAATGGTTTGAACCCAGGGGTATCAGTAGCTCGTAAAGTGTGATCATCTCAGTGAGGGTATTCACCAACAACAGTTCTTTCAGAACTACCCTCACTCGGACGATCACACCATACGAACTAAGAGATATCTGAGTCGACAGGATTTCTCCGTTGCTTGCGCTGCTCAGTACTTCGATGAAAAATCAAAAAGATTATGAACAAATTAAGAGACCAAAAATATAAAAGACTAGACGCATATTTGCGTTCACTCGGGCTTTATGTTTGGGAGAAACTCTGTTTTTTTTGGACGTAGTTTCGCAAGGATTTATCTTGTAATTGTTTCTGTATCGGTATGTTGAAAATGCAGGGTTATTACTTATGTATACAAGCAGAAGTTTGAAAACATAGTTGTTATGTAGGCTGAAGACATGTTCCTGGGCTTGGTCAAAATGTTAGGAGTTATCTTTTTTTTCATTTTTATGCGAAAGTTCAGCGTAGCGTGACATATTGCATATATTGTTACATCTACGCGAAAACGTGACTCTTGCTTGCAGCATATGGAGGTGTTGCATTCGGCCGCCTGTGATTAATATAGAATTAATCTAACATACAACGTAAAGGTAACCGGAAGGTGAAGTAAGTGAAGTTAACTTAAAGCAAAGTGGAGTGTTTATCAGAAGCAAACCTAAGCGCGGAGTTACTGCTTACATAATCATTCTACGTGGGAGACATTTTTCGGAGTTTCAAGTTTCACTCCTGTGATTAAATATTCATTTCGGAACAAACATCGACAAAACGAATGAGTTCTACCTTTTCAAAGAGAATTTATACGAACAATTTTTGATAAAGACTGCAAGATTTTATACATCAATCCTTTCGATTACCAAATTTTGAGGGAATCGGAGGTATATTTATGTATCGTTAAGTTTTTCTATTTTCTTTCGTTAACATTACGTAACTCAGTTGATATAGCATGTTTCTCGATGAAAGGTTCACTCATAAATGTTCGCTCATAAAGAGAACTCTCGTAAGGTTTGCGGACCAACCCGTTCCGAAAGCGCTCCTCATCTTTTAGTGTGGGTCTACCGCGAACGCTGTGTGCAGATTTTGTATCCGTTTTGTATCCGTACACAGTATTTGTGCTGATCTTCCTCCGCATAAACTCTTCTCCGTCCGCCATTACACCATGCCATGTGCTCATCAATAAAATCTTCGCGCATGCGTATTAATTACAGAATTGCAAACTGTGGCTGAACGAAAAAAAAAAAAAAAAACGAAGCCGAAATTTCAACTCGGGCGTTTCCTTTGGAAAGCCCGAAAGCCCGAGTAAAAATTCAAGGAAATAGTTGACATTTTTACGTACGTAAGCTATCCACTTAATTACACTGTGTATCTTTCTATTATCAATGGAATTGGAAACTGAAGTTTGTGCAGTAGCCTGTTAAGGTAAACGAAATTAACATATGAACAAAAGCTGTATTAAAAACCATACAGAGAAAAGTTCATTAAATTAGACCAGGTTTGAAATGTTGTTTCAAAACAGGAAATACAGTAATGTAGTCGGTGACTAAGATGCAAGTGTCACTGAACTGAAGCAAATTTCCTGGTCTGCACAAATTGACCGCGGGAAAATCTGGTAACATTAATTGACTACTTGAACGAATTACTGCGACGCGAAAGAGAAATTGCGGCCGATAGTACTCAGTAGAAATCTTTACTTTGTGACACTGATGTGCCACACGGACTTTCCAGAACGCACTTTTCCGGCAGAAAACCACGTGGAGTGGTAGGCAAAATCATTGCATTGTTTGGAGATTAAAGGTGTGATAAATTTGAGACAAACATGAATCACACAGCAAGTCTTTGTGGTCCAAGTCTGTGCCTGGTCGTGTGCCGATAGTTTCAGAAAATTTCTGCGCTTAGTTTGCACAAGATGAAAGTAACTCTTAACGGAAATTCTCTTTATGTTCGCGGATTGAGCTGGGATCCAGCTCCAAGTGTGGAAGCTCTCGTGGAACATTTCACTTGTAAGTATTCTTGCTTAACAGCTTTAATGCAAATATATCACCGTGGGAGTGGAAGATCAGTGCGGTTAGATAGGAAAATATTACTTAGTATACCTACAAAGGGCTACTTATCACGCTTTAACTTTAAAGAATGTTGTCATTGAAGCACTGCTTAGAACCCAAGGATCACAGGGACATTAAGATCAGCGTTATTCAATGAAGTAAAATCGTAGAAATGGAACGATCGCAGTATCGTATAATAAAATGTGCTATTCACGCTATTCAAATCGCAACCCGTATACCCTTTATCTTGCTTATATGATTTAGCACGTGTCGCACAATACTGGCAAGTAATATATAGTCTCCTTGCAGTTTGCTTCCATTTACTGCAGTTTGATTACAGCTAGCATTTATATCAGTACTGTTTTTGCTTGCGGCTAGCATTTATTTAGTGATGTTTCCTTGCGGGGAGAATTTATTTACTGCGCTTTGCTTGCGGTAATCATTTAAGGGGTGAAGGGAACGGCGGCCATATATGTCCTACCATGAAGTTCTTGCTCTGTACTGGAGCTGATTTTGCCAATTTAAGAACGAGCGCAAAGTTCCCATGTGCTAATTCTGGTTAACATAATAGACATATAAGATAACATTGGAGATCCAAGATGAACGTTTGGCCCGAAAAATCCCCATGGGGCTGCCCTATTTACAAGTTTGTGATTCCTACCTGCCTTATTAACTAGTCCTAAAATAGTTTTTTTTTAATTGCTCTTTGAGATTCTTCTATTTGAAAACTTCGAGCAAAACGCCTGACTTCAAGGTAGTCAAATTAAAGACAAAAGTTTGGTTATTTTTTCGGTCCTTGAAGATGGGAAGTAAACTGAAGTCAGCGTGTTATGATAACGCCTGTCATGTATCAAACGCTCTTGTTCTAACCAGGCTAGGTAGGCTTCACGAAGACTACTTATATATAAGCTGAAACGAACACATCAAATCAGTTCATTAGAAAACAGAAACATATATCTATTTCCAATTTGAAATGCCAGAATTGAACAGGTTTAGTCTACTTTCAGTATACACCATTTCAGCTCAACGCCGTGCTTTATATTCTCTTGGAAACCACAGAGGTCTGGCGGTAACTATATCCATAGCAGTCGAATAATTTTTAGTTATAAATCTAGACGTGCACATTAGAAGTTTTAAGAGTGACTTTTTCATTATATGGCATTGCCCTTTCGGGTTTACATGCTTCTGGTCCATTTCAGATTTTCGCTGAGCAAAGCCTTGAGTTTTCTTGGATATAGTAACCAGCGCAAAAACTTGCATGTGTGACGTACGATTAGTCACTGGTTGTACTGAATAACCTTGAAATTAAAGAAAGGTAGTAACAAACTTCTTTTCTACGAAAACTGTTAGGGCCAGAATAGACCTCCCTGTTACTTAACCTTAGTTGGTACTATCAAGAAAGAGGGAAGTGAATAGAGGATGGAAATCCGCCGCGGATCCGCTAAAATTAATGGCTGAATCCGTCGACCCGCTCAAAAAATCAGCTAAATAAAAAAATCAACTAAGGGTCGTTGAGATCCACGATCCGAACTTCCTATAAACCAAAATCCAAAATCCAAAATCCTGTCCCAAAAACTGGATAAACCCGCGATCCGCTGTGATCATAGGATCCGCAGATCCGTTTAAATTTCGAGTCCCAGATGGGATTTGAACCCACGAATCCAGAATCCGGGCTAAAATATTTACCAAATCCGCCGATCCGTAGACCTATTCACCCCCCCCCCCCCCTCAATAAAACTGTTCGTGTTAGCGCGCAGTCAGTGAGGTTCAACCGTACTTTAAAATCAGCAAAACTTTGTCCAAATACGAGCACTCCCCTCCCCACATCCTATATGTTTGATATGAGGGAATACGTGAATGTTGTTTCTCTTTAACAGGTTATGGCCAAGTTGATACTGTCCGACTAACAAGGCCTAAGGTAGTTAATCATAATTTTTATTTACGTTAAGTAACTCAAAGTACACTATTTTCAAAAAAATTCAGTGAAAGGCCATTGCTATATGTGACTACAACTCGACGCAAAGAACAAGCTTTAACACACGTATTCTTAATTCAATCATAAATTGTGATTGGCTTCAATGTATTTGTGTTGATTTTTAGGCCATGGGCAAAACCTGGAGTGCAGTTGTTTCTTTCTTCTCTCAAGAAGGAACTCGACTTACTTTTCAACACCGCTTATCTCAGGTAGGCTTCTAGGCATAATTATTAGCTAGGGTAGCAGATTTTCAACGGGCTCGAGCTTTAGATCCTAATCAGGCGAGATCTAATCTTTCATACGGTGGCGCTGGAATAATCTAAAGCTCCTTTTTATAATTCTATTCTCATTTATTTACAGAATATTTACTGGTTTAATGGGAGTTCTCTTGAGATTGACTACTACAGACCATCCAAGGTGGCTAATCGACGGAATTTGGAATTGCGAGCTCCTGTGTAAGTCTGTGCAACTGTTTATTTTATCACGTGACTATGAGATGATCTTATTCATAACCGCAACAATCAGTTGTAGTCGTAGTCTACAGTATACCTACCCCTTACTAACCTTGTCTTGGGTCCGTACTAGATCCTCGTTTTTCACCTCCGATTTATGACACAATCTCAAAACGCACGGGCCATAAATCGAAGGAGAAAAACCGAGGCATCGGAAACTTACAGTACGGCCCGAGAAGTCTATGAGATTAGTAAGATATTTATTATATTTCTATTGTGTGTCTAACGGATTCGGGAACGATTTCTATTCACTTCTTCTAATTTCTGACCACGTCGAAAGCAAAACGCTCCAAACACTATCAAATCTCATCTTTAAAAGGAAAATTCGTATGACCTTGTTCAATATATTAGAATCTGAAGACTCCTACGAAGACTTAGAATCCATTATCCTAAAAGTTATAAAATATCTCGGTAGATATCAGCTTTGTGTCCTCCTCTCGTAACATACTGCTTTGCCAAACTCAATTAATTACATAGCTGTTTCTGTAGACTTAATCTGTTTTCGTATATATTTATTTTTTATTTATCCGTAGCTTTTAGTGTGTTTTTTTCTTTCTTTTACTGATTATCCTGGCCCGCCCCGATTAGCACTGCTACCTGCGGACCAGGGGATTATTATTAAGGTGAACTGTAAATAATAACATGTTGTTGTTGTTGTTGTTGTTGTTAGACTCTTCTCCGAAATGGCTGCCGAAAATTCAAATACGTCAAAATTAAAAACGTATACCAGCACTAGAAAAAGCACCTTTAATTTAGTAAACCTGCAAAGTTTCAGCACTTCAGGTGTAATATCAGCTGAGAAAATGTAATGTATGACTGGGGGTATAATGCATGCCCCCAGTCATACAAACGTCTGTAAATTTTTCAATTTTTTCAACTTACATTTTCTCAGCTGATATTACACCTGAAACGCTGAAACTTTGCAGGTTTACTAAAGTAAAGGTGTTCTGTCTAGTGCTGGTATATGTTTTTAATTTTAGCTAATTTTAACTAATTTGAATTTTCCGCCGCCATTTTGGAGAAGGGTCTACTTGAAATCGTTGATTAGTCGTTAGCACGTTTCAGTAATACACATTTAAAAGTAAAGGAAGGTTTTAAACTTTTACTTCCCAGAAAAGTTAAGAACACTTCGCGATAAATCAAGAAACATTTTAGCAACAAAAGTAGCTCTAAATTTTAGCGGGTCGTACAGTAGAAAGCGGTCCGCGAAACGTAATAATTGAGAAATATAATGAACAACTAATTACAATTAATCACAATTTTGCTCGAAGACAACAGATATCAGTATAATGAGCATGTACCAAGCGCTAGGTCTAAAGGTCAGGTTGCACAAGTGTTCTAAGCAAACCACGACCTTGGATTGAACGAGGAGGGTTTTTTAACAGTATTGACTTTAGACTGAAGAGGCCGGTAAAAGAAACAATACCTGAACCGGCAGTGATCCACGGGGCCGCGCGTCTGTCCTTTCATAACACACCGTGGATGCCATGATGTGTTTTGAGTAGTAGAAATGATACTCTCAAGGCAGTTAAAACCTTAATTTGTTATTTAAAAGTTTTGAAGTTTTCCATGCATTTCTTGGACACTATAAGAACAGAATCCTGAGAGGCAATTGAAATGAGAGTTTGCCACATTTATTTTTGATGATAAGTTCCTTACACTTTAGAACAACAGCTATAAAAACAGATCACAATAGCCAATGGACCTTCCCAAGTATCGTCAAGATGGCCAGAAAAAAACCTAGCAGAGCCTCTAGAAGAGCAAGGGAAGCAATAGTATTTAAAAACTGGAATCCCCTGCAGTTTAGAGAAAAGGTAACGTTGTTCTGATGTTTTCATGAAAAACTTTATTTTGCGTATTGACGTTTTTTTTTTCCACAATCTTCTGATATTTTATTGTCTCTATCAGAGTTACACTACTTACAACACAAATACACTAATAGAACTACTTACATAGTTTACAACAATTACAAAACTTTACAACTACAAGTCCAGTACATTACCAACAAAAATATATAACAATTCAATTACTTATACACAACTTACAATACAATGTGATTACCGGTGTTACTTACAATAGTACAATTGCAACACTTAGTCTACAAAAACAATATGATTACTTTTGTTTATTATTATTAATATTTGTAGAGTTTATAAAGCACGTAATTTAACATACTTGTAGACTTAATTGTTTAAAAGAAACATTTCCTCAAAAATTCCCCATTTTTTCTTAAACAGATCGATATTATTCGATTTAAAAGAAATATACTTTTCGGTTGCATATTTATTTAATAAAATTCTTTCAAAGTGGCTGAAAGATGGTTTCGTTTCTTTACACCGGCAAGTCCACAAGTATGTTTTTCCTAAGATGAGTATATAGTTTTGCAGATCCATCTCCCCCGTTAAAAAACCTAAAATAATCTCGCGATGTTTTAACGAGAGGCAACCGCAACTACTAAGTTTGTTTAAAATTTTTTCAGGCAAATCTCATTCCAAAAGGAAGTAGAAAAAAAAACCAGCAAAAAAAAAAATGAGATATTGTCTCAGAGGTCTGATGACAGAAGGAACAGTTGGGGTCAGAAACGTTTATAGAATACACTTTTGCCGTCAATCCTTATTTCTTTATTGTTCCATAAGATATACTTGCATATATTTTCAGGATCATTGACTTCTCTTAATTTTGACCACCAATCTAATAGTTCTCGATAGAAGAATCCTGAGATTGTTAATCGGTTGATATCGTAATTGCACTGAATTAGAAATAATCCCCCTTCGTTCTCCAAAAGAAGATCAAGATAAGACTTCCAGAAACTAACGTAATCAGGGTCGACTATTCGTTTTAACCAGCTTAACCTCAAGGCCTTAACCATATTATCATAATCCAACATTTTAAGGCCACCTTGGTCATAAGGTGCATATGTTGAAAGTCGGATAACCTTGTCGTTACCATTCCACAAAAATAGAAATATCAGACTATTGAATTCTTTTATGACTTTATACGGAGTACATATCACTGAACTAGGATAGATCATTTTCGGAAATAAAAGTGTTTTTATAATATTTACCTTCTCGTAAATCAATAATCCTCTTGACTTCCATAGATTTATTGTGTTTTAAATTTTTTTCAACCTCTGTTTGAAGTTTTTTTCTACTAGCATTTGCACGTCATATGTGATATATATTCCTAAAAATTTGACGCACGTTTTACATTTGACCCCTAGTGGTTCATTTTCACAATTCTGGACTGACCCAATCCACATTGCTTCTGTTTTCGTTACATTCAGTTTAACTCCAGATGCTTTCTCAAATCATTCAAGTAATCCGAACAAGGCTCGCGCTGAATCCAAGTCTGATAGGACAGCAGTTGTGTCATCGGCAAATTGCAACAATTTAGTTTCTAAACCAGCTATAGTTATTCCTTTAATATTTTCTTGATTTCTTATGGCAATCACTAGAATTTCCACTGCGGTGACAAAAAGGTAAGGAGAGAGGGGGTCCCCCTGCCTTACTCCACGTTTTATATGGAAGTAGTGAGAGCATAAGCCGTTGTTTATAACGCAACTTTGAACGTCATTGTAGAGGATATGAACCCACCGTCTAAAAGACTAGGTAGTTTCTTTACTTTCGTATATTCCATGATGTCCAGAATTTAACGTATACTTCGCTGATATTTCTGCCTGGAATTTATCCTGATTGATTATGGTGAATTAATCCAGGTAAAAGACGTTTCATTGTTTCGGCGATAACTTTTGAAGCTATCTTCGCATTGACGTTCAGTAGGAAAATTGGCCTCCAGTTCTTAAGATCACAAAGATCTTGGTCTTTTTTCTCAATGAGTGTGATAACCGCTTGTCTTTGTGATGGACTCATTGTTCCTTTAGCAAAAGATTCATTAAAACTTGCAACTAAAAGATCGCCTATAAGATCCCAGAAGGTCTTACAGAATTCTATTGATAGACCATCATTTCCGGGTACCTTGTTTAACGGAAAGGAGTTTAAAACTTTTTTTGCATTCCTCTATGCTTATTAAACCATCACCAAGGTAAGAAGAATTATTTGAAAGTGTTGGAATAGGTAAGTCGTCAAAGTTAAAATTGGGTTTATTTTTTTCCGAACCGTCTCGTCTAGATTTATAAAGATTTTCATAGAATACGCGCTCTGCTTCTAAGATCTCGAAAGGGTCTGTTGAGATAACTCCACTCAGGCGAAGCTTTCGGATATGCTTCCTAAGGTGATTTCGTTTTTCTAAATTTAAAAAGTACTTTGAATTCCTTTCACCGTGTTCATGCCACCGTGCACGCGATCTGATGATTATGCCGATGCATACAGATGTTCTAGTTTTTCCTTCGTATTGACGTATTGCGTGCACAGTATTTAACAAATAAAGAAGCCTCGACTTCTCTTTGTTGTGTTTTAAAGCGCGCAGGAAGCGGTAGAGCACGAAAAAAGTGTAGGGGAAAACACGAGACTTCTTGAGTGGTCTATTGCGTCCTTTACAACAGAACAATGCATAGTTGAGGCTTCTTTAGTTGTTTAATGTGTAAGTATTCGATAATTTTCTAACGGATTTAGTTGAATTTTCAAGCCCAACTTTATTTTTCAAACGAGAAAAAGTCGCGTTAGCGTGTTCTGTTCTCTGATAAAGCACGCTAAAGTAAGCCAATCACAGTCCTTGTTAAAATTGTGCAAATAATTTGATTGGACATGACAGCTGTCAATCACAAACTGATCTGCAGCAAAGTTTCAGTTTCTAGTAACTTTCGCGAGAAGAACGATGCCTTCAAAGCTCGCTTTTCAACTTAAATTTTAAATAAGGAACTAAAGGTCTCCAGTCCAGAGGATTCCGGCCTCATTGTGGCTCATGAAAACGTGAACTTTCCACATGGAAATTAAGAAACAAGGAGCTCAAAGCTCGTAAATGAAAATGCGTAATGCTGAATTGCAGTCGAAAGGAGCCACAATTGTTTGGGCAAAGTTTCCAAAAACATCTGTACATAGGATTCAGAGCGACCTTAAATTTTTAAAAATTTAAGGTGGCTGTACCTTGTACCCCATGTACAAAATATTTTTAACCTGAATATAAAATAACTGAGATACAACGCGCACTCTGATTGGTCAATAGAGAAGCAAACCCTATGTTCTATCGCACCGGAAACACATAGAAAAGTGGTTACGTCACCGTTCCCATAATAGCCGAACAGAGTGATGTAAATTTATTCCACTAATGTCGGCTTTTGGTCTAGAAATGTCAGAATGCGAAAATTAAAATAAAAATAAACCAAACTCTAATTAAACGAATGAAAGCAAAAGTGTGGAGGAGGACGGGTACGACAAGAAGAAACGATTTGCCGTGGTCGATAGCAAAGGTCTTGACAGCCCTAGGAGGGAACTCTACCATAACACTAGCGTAACAAATGTAATAAACAGTTTCGGGTTTCGCTGGCTGAGATGTTAATAATACGAACATCTTTCCTTCAACATATACGTGGAAATTTACCAGGAAAAGCAGGACCAGAACTTGGTCCCGATATATAAGCTTAAACTTTTTTCCCATCAAGTTTAGAAATTTTGAGTTTCAGTGCATGCATGCATGCATTGACCAAAATACAGAGAGACACGGACTTCATTGCCTTCAACATAAATACATTCTAAATAAATTTCGCTACTTGAGTTTCTGTAACTAACCTTTATTCCATTCGCAAACATTTGGAAGGTGTTGTCGTTGAATCACTTCGGCAAGCGGTTGAAGTCAAGTTGTACTACTCGCAAACTGTCTGTACAGTCTTTTACTTTCATGATGACCGATTCCGCCTACAAATTTCTGCATTTCCCTGTCAAAATACTTTTGAATTAATTAATATACTTTTCTGCCTTACACCGATAACCTTTTCCTTTCTTTTCTTAATTTTTTTTAACATGACAAGTTTCCGTCGCTTTGCTCTGTAGATTTTGTATCCGACGAGTCTGTGCTTTCATTCTTTCAGTCGCTGGATTGGTTACTCGCTTCATCTCAAATGGAGAGCCACCGTACACGACCTTATCATTGCCTCTGAGGCAAGACGACATGAGCTAATAGGGACTTTAAGATCCGAGACGCGACGGCTTCTAGAACGCGGTGGCTGATCAACGGACTGGCACTAGAACGCCGTCGTTTGCGCGGGAAAAGTAAAGTTAAGATCCCCGTCTGGATGCAAGACAACGCGACAGCGAAACGCTCTTTATCAGTGTGATTCTTCGGCATTTCTTTCGCAGAAATAGTCACGAAATGCTTTGTTTGTGTCTAATAGAAGAGATCATAGACGAAGAAGAGTTTGTTCTGCTTTATGAAGCATACAGGCCGAGTAATCTTCCTTTCCCTCACTCGGCGTATGAAAAGTTTTCGCTCGCGAATTAAGACCCAGCCGAATGTAAAGCAGTGTAAAGCCGATTTCCGACTGGAAAAGAGGGATATTCCTTTGCTTCTTGACGCATTAAGAGCACCTCCTGTCTTCCAATGCCGCAATGGAACAATTTGCGATGCAGTCGAAGGCTGTGTATAGGATGGTTTCATGGTCATATGTCCAAAACATTACTGAACTAAAGGAAGGTATAAAAACACACAAAGTTTAATAAAATTGCATTAAATAATTCAAACTTAATTGTGCTAGTTTAGCGGCAGATGAGCGCAACAAATCGAGAAATGCAACGGTACAAAAGACGAGGAAAGTTTGCAGAAGACTCCTGTATTCAGTATTTGCAGTTGTAGTTCGTTTTTCGAAGGCGCTGCCATATTTTAAGCTTCGTACACCTCGAAGAAAGTTTAAAAAAAATCAAAATCCAGTCACCTCTGCGATTTAAAATGTCTCCAGAAATTACGTCCAACGATCCAAGATTGCTAATTGTTCAAGTTTAGGGGAATATATCATCATTCAACTGAAGTATTGGAAGGAATATACTCACGTTTTGTACAGAACGTCAACATTGCCAAACCCACGTTCTCGACGCGACGTGATGCCATCAAGACGACGGCGTGAGCATGCGCAATATGTCACCTCTTTGAAACTTTACTTCCGGCCGCGTCTTACAGCCGTCGCGTCTCGGATCTTAAAGTCCCTAATAGCTGAAACGCGCCGCATACGCTCTGAACCCTCTGTGTGGTGGGCAAGGCCTCTTTTGCGTGGGACTATACAGCCACAAAGACGAGATATCCCAGCAGCACCACTTACACCACACAATTTCCTTTAACGTTTCAGCTCAGCGGTTTATATTAAAATTTTTCATGTGAAATTGACCGGTCATTGTCCGTTGACAGGCCGTTATTTCAAGCCCTGGCTAAAAATGGGTTTGGTTTTTATTTTCGTCTTGTTTTGTCTTAACATGAAATGTTGATGGTTGGTGGTAATTTTACTCGAAGTGAATAAGTCAGTTTTTTAAAAAATAAACCATGGATAGGAGAAGAGAAGAAATGAAACGTTAATGTAGTCATTGTAATATTCTTTTCGTTTTAGATTCCAAAGATAAAAAGAGAGAAAAAAATCATGGATTGAAGAGTCCGACAGATCTTTATTGTGATGAGGAAGGTACCTTTGACGACCTCCTAAAGGACGTGTTATGGCTGGACAAGCACAACCCACCTGAGTATAGTTTGAAGGAAGTTCGCCAGAAAAATTATCAAAGCAACCGGAGACTTTGTGATAACATCCCAGGGGCCTTTAGGCCACCGTACACACCGTATGGACTTTGGCAGTACAAGAAAGTTAAGAAAGGTAAGAATGTAATGTGCTTCTCAGTTCAGACTGTTTGGAACGAATAAAGATCTTAATAAAGGTGAGAATTCCAAATCTGGAATCTTCACTGTTTATAAATACAAGCATTCGAAATTCAGTACTTTGGAAATTACATTAAAGATAATTAAAACCATGTCCTATCTATCGGAAAGTATGGTTTTCAGTGGGATTTGTAACGAAGATACCGGATCCAAACTTATCTCATAGCGTGAGTCACGGATTCCCGGGTTAGGAGGGGCAATTCAAGTGAATGATTCCAAGCACCTTTTGTAGCTGAAAAAGTTGACATGTAATAATTATTATACACTGAGCTCACTATCTCTCTTCTGATTGGCCGAAAGCGTACAGTGAATTTTTGAAATATTACATATTAACCGTCAAGAGAATAAAAACCGCATGTTGTAAGATGTAGTCCAAACAGTCAGCGTACACTTCCATATATTTTACAGGCAGTAATGAATTCGAAGTGAATCAGTCCATATTCCGTGGACCGGATATCTGGCTCGTTTCGGTCATTCTTCGTTAAAGCAGTTTCAGAAAGATGCCATTCACGCGGAATGAATGAATGAATGAATGAATGAATGAATGAATGAATGAATGAATGAATGAATGACTTTATTTAAGTGTCAGCAGTATTTAGCTTTAGAACAAAACTAATTGGGGACACTATTTATACCTTAGCTAAAGTTACAATCATTTACAGTTTAATTAATAATGTATACAGTAGATTAATAAATAAATGAGATACTTGGACTTGATAAAATTTTAAAAAAGATAAAAAAATATAAAATATATGTATGCTGTAAAATTTTAAAAGACGTAGCCACAGACCTAGCCGCGGTTCAGCAAACACGCGATACCATTATTATTCAACCTACGGCAAGTGGAAAAAGCATTTGCTTTCAGGTTCCGGCTTTATTGGACGAAAGCCTCATCACCGTGGTGATCTGCCCAACCATATCAATGATAAACTCGCACGTGGAGAATCTGAAGCTCCATGGTATTAACAGTTCATCGCTTGGTCCTGCGTCTGGCTCGTCGTCATTTCAGTCTCTGCTGTCCTGTGACAAGGGAGACCTACCGCCTTTGCTGTTTACAACACCAGAGTATTTCGCCATAAAAGTCAAAAGAGAGCTCATGGAAGTGAAATCTTTCATCAAAATGTTGGTGCTTGACGAAGTTCAGAAAATGTTCGATAGAAATTATAACTTCAGGTCATGTTACGATAGCTTTCAAACATTAAAGGAGGAATTTAAGGGCATCCCCATCATCTTACTGCCACTCTGGACGACTCTCAGTTAGTGGACCTAGCTAACAATTATTTACGATGTCCAGTAGTTATCAAAAGAAATGTGAATAAGAAGAATACAAAACTAAATGTAGAAAACTATCAAAAAGTGCACCGAAAAGAGGGTGATGACATGTGGGATGATCTGGCAAAAGAGTTGGTTAACACAATACAAGGTGACTATGCTATCGCGTACATGGATTTTGAGGTAGATGTGGAGCGTTTCGTCAAGGGGTTGATAAAGGCTGGGTTACAAGATGTAAAGGCGCATCATGGAAAATGTCCAGTGAAATGAAGAGCAAGATAGACAACGAATTCAGAAAAAAGGAATTCCAGGTCCTTGTCGCGACTGAAGCATATGAAGTTGGAACTCACAGCCCCCACGTTAATCTTGTTTTTCGAATAGGGTGCATGAGAAATATTGCAGTACTCGTGCAGGAATTTAGTCGAGCTGGTAGAAATAACGATTCCTCAGATGGGATAATTCTTGTGAACGAAAGCGTTGATGACCAGCGTCTAATTTATTGGACAAAGGGGTGTCTGGCATGCGAAATATCTGCAAAGAAAACGGAATATGAAAAATGCTGGAAGTGGTTATACGGACTTCAAGCGGGTACTTGCCTCCGAAAGAGTTTGTTAGAAATTTTCAGTCAAGCGATGTATTTGAGCAAGCTGCAAGTGGTGAATGCTGTTCCAGCTGCGACATAAGCAAATTGAGAGATTTCAATTGCAAAGAAAGTGCAGTTCTTCTTCTTAATGCATTGGAAGAGGTTAGGAAACTTCCCATTACAAAAGGAGTAGTCAGCGAAGACAAACTTCTTTCCTGGCTTAGAGGTTGTAAGCAAAGTTGGATTTCCTCGTCTGACATTCAGGAGTATATCGATTCATCGCAAAGTTATTCCAAGGGAGTTCGGATGAATGGTAGACCCATAAAAAGGAATGGTGGTCCACGCACTTAAGACAACTTATTCATTTAGGTCTCGTAAAAATATCCTTTAATATTTACAGTTTCGGTTACTTTACAAGGGCATCAAGATCGTACGCCGTTACAGACAAAGGAAAAACCTTCCTGGAGAAACCGAGCGATCTTCTTGTATTAAATCCAGAGGCATTTGTAGATAGGGAAGCCAAAGACGCCAAAAAGCAGAGGACAAGTAAATCTACAAACAGAAACAAACATTACTTACCTAAGATTCGTGAATTATTACTTGACCGTGAAAGGTGGTCCGAAGTTAAAGAAAGAGGAGCCTACGAATATCCTGGTTTCGAAACGGAAGAAAATAAGGTTAATTACTGCAAGGACATTAAGAACGAAGTGGGATTTGGCTCATCCCAAAGACCCCATTTTATGTGGGACGACTGTCAACTCACTAAGAGAGGTACCTCTACGCAGAAGTTGAACTTGCAGATCGATAACGAAAACACAGAAGTTTGGGTCAAGCGTGCTCTTTGCGAGGGGGTAAAAATATGTTCCCATGAAGGTTGCCATTACACTGTGAGTAACCGTCAAAGAAGAAACAAATGCAAAGACCACGCTTCCAGTCACAAGCTTGAGCAAACTGGTAGTTGTCCAGCACAACTGATCTACGTATGGCCTGCTGCAGATGACTGAAGGAGATGGATTGGGTGTCTACCAGGAACAAAACACAATCATGCGAAACCGGCACCTCATGTGATCTCACAATCCGTTAAAGATGACATTCACAATGCGATGAAAAAGGATTGTACCCTCACCACAAAACAACTACAGAAAGGCCACGGACTTGGATTCCTCCCTGCAGAAAAAGCCCCCGCTGCATCTAATCCAAACCGAATTAGAAAGAAGAGGCAGCTGGCACTGGAAAACAGGACAAGAATTCATCCAGGAATTATCCCTCTCCTCCAGTTCTTGAATTTGACGAGTTCAGGAAAGAATACGAAGACATGCAAGACACCATCGATCAGGAATTTCTAGTAAAAGTAAACGAAAAAATGGGAAAATATCAGAT
This sequence comes from Micromussa lordhowensis, assembly GCA_964020085.1. NCBI lineage: Eukaryota > Metazoa > Cnidaria > Anthozoa > Scleractinia > Lobophylliidae > Micromussa > Micromussa lordhowensis. The sequence continues at coordinate 24,009,711 of OZ026598.1, forward strand.
GGAAGGAAGAGAGTACCTGATTTCGCCTTCGCGAAATTTTGCATTCTTTCTCGCTCCCTATCAAGCAGACCTGCTCAGAGACACCAAAGATTTGTACGTGGATATCACATGCACAAATAACAATGGATTTCCGTATTTACTCAACATGGTAGCTTTCAACGAAATTACGACGGAGTTTAACGCGGTTGCAAGAGTTCTTTTAAATAAACTAGGTATACCTATCGATAGAGTGCCAACGAGCGAATAATTTTTGCTATAATAAGGGGTTTATTAATACAGCATAACGGATTTTTGGTTCTCTTCTGTTGCAAACATTAGCGAGAGAAAGTTATAACGCGTTTACTGGCAGGTAACGTTCGTCACGAAATCCCTTAATATCAAGAGTATTGGAATGTATCGCTGCTCGGTCGAACTTTCAGTTCAATATGATGGGCAAAGTCAAACTGAAAGTGAACACGCTAGTTTGATTGATGAACACGACTCGTTTAATTCTGTCGCAAAACAGATCCGATTTGTGTTTTGAACACTGGATTCGACTGTATGATAAACACGCTCGTTCAGTTCTGCCGTTCGGAAACACTGCCGACTCAACCTTCAGTTCGATATGCTAGATTTCAACACTTGATTTGCTCTAGTGGTTCGACTGGTGAACACAATCTTTCCAAAAAAGCTGCCCGATGGAACTTTCAGTTCGATATAGGTAAACAGAGAAGGAATACACTGTTTCGATTCATGAACACGCTCGTTCAATTCCGTGGTGAACACGCTGGTTCGGTTTCGTGTCGATTTTGTGTCTTGGATTTGCTCTTGTCTAACAGTTTTCCTGAATATTCGAATTAGAAGAAGAGTTTTGTAAAGGGTACGCTCCCCAATTGAACTTTCATTTCGATAAAGTGAGAGAGGAAACACGCTGGTTCGATATGTTCTGAGACTATGAAATTGTTCACAGTTGGATAAACACCAGCAAAGAAAACAATGATATTCCACGAGACAAGTCTAGATGTAACGCGCCTCCTGATTGGCTAAAAACTACAATAGCTCGAATAGTTCCGTCCTTGCAATTGGCTCAAACTGAGCCATTGTTACATCTTACGCCTTACAGTTACACTTTTCAGAGCTCGATCGAGAATTTTTTCGCATACGCCATTCTTCGCGCGGCACTATTCTCTGCCGCCTCGCCAGCCGAGCGTCTTCGCTCGGCTGGCTCGTTGGCAATAAGACGGCGATGCCTACGCAATAGCCATTCGTGAAGTGTTTACACACGTGACTAAAATACACCCCTCGTTCAAAAATGGACACACCCTTAGACAGATCATGGTAGATTTTGATCAAGCAGAGTATAACGGCTTTGTAAATTATTCCCCCAGTTACTATACCAAAAAAATTTAAGAGAACACTTCTCGGCATTATTAATTATTCCCTTTATGTTTCATCCTCCCATGGAAAACTTCCCAGTTGAAGAGATTTCAATAACTGCGAAATATTTCCTCTATTACATCAATGAATGATTACTTCGCCGTTAATGAAATTACACTAAGTGCGAAATATTCCCTACATATTATTATTGGGTGATTATACTTCGCCGTTAATGAAGTTACACTAACTGCGAAATATATGCTCCATTCTCTTATTGAGTGATTACGTCGCCGTTAATGAAATTGCACTAACTACGAAATATTCCCTCTATTATGTTAGTGAGCGATTTTTTCGCCGTTAAGTAAATTACACTAAGTGCGAAATATTCCCTACACATTATTATTGGGTGATTTTACTTCGCCGTTAATGAAACTACACTAACTGCGAAAGATATGCTCTATTCTATTGTTGAGGGATTACTTCGCCGTTAATGAAATTACACTAACTGCGAAATTTTCCACTTTAGTATATTAGTGAGCGATTTTTTCGCAGTTAATGAAATTTCACTAACTGCGAATTATTTGGTCTTTGTTATTATTGAGTCATCTTTTCGCCATTAACGAAATTTCACTAACTGCGAATTATTCCCGCTATAATGTTATTGTATGATTACTTCGCAGTTAATGAAATTTTATTAAATGCGAAATATCGATCTATATAATATATCGAGAGCTTTAGCTGCGAAATTTTATTTCTTTCTATTGAGTAGAACAATTGCAAAATTTGCATTTGTAAAAGTACCGCCCGTTTCCCCTTCTTTGGCCTTACATTTTCGTCCTTATAGGAGACTATTTTATCTGCATTTCGTCGGCAACTGGTGTACCACTTTGTACCTTGGACGATAGGATGGCACTTTTTTCTTCCTTCTTCGTCGAAAACTCTGTATAGTCTCTCGGGTATAGGGGTACTACTCAAAGTTGCCGAATGAGTGGGTAACGGGCACGAAAAGATGTTGTTAATTGTTCTAAATTGATGCCAATGAAACGCACACACAAAATTTCCACGGGCCATCTCGGTACTAAGTCCAATCATTCTGCCTCTACAAACGTTCTTCTCCCAAGTTTTACTGCTCAGGCAACAGGTTTTTTCATCCGGAAATCTGCCCCCTAGAGAGGCCGATGACATTAACTACCGCGATTAAAGTACAAACCTTAGCTATTTTGTTTTCGCCTTTTCCCCGCGAAATGGAAACAAATACCGCGAAATAAATCTGCCGCCATTTTGGCTTTTGCTTGTTTCTATGGAAATGGTGCAGTTCCCTCACGCACTCGTACCAGTTTTCAGGTTTTTGACGGCTCGTAACTTTGTAAGAATAGAATAAAAAGGCAGACCAGGGCCACTGCAATATTTTTGTAAATTTGGATTATATAATTTGTACTTTACCTAAAACAGCTGTTATTTTGTCGTCAGCAGTTACCATGACAACATTCCAAAAGGATTTTCCAGACCTGATTTTTCGCTTATGTCACTAATAACTAAAAAAATTAACCCGGTGAACCCAAGCTTTTTTGAACCATAGCTTTTGGCATCTGAAAAGGGAAATGCACAACAATTTAAAAAAAAAATACGGAGCCGATTTCTTGTAAACTTGGAAAAACGACAATTTGCCTTCGAGTGTTTAAGGTTTCTGTAATCCACTTTGTTTTAAAGGGGCGGGTGATTGGCCTGCCGCCTAACCCCCAACCTGAGGGGTTAGGCGAGAAACATGAGATGAGAAACATTATATTAAAAGAAAAAAAAGAAGGGGTCACCGGGCTTGTTTTCATGCAAAAGCCTTCGCGAGTTCCGTTTTCCCACGCACGTAGACTCGTATTCAAAAGCCAGACTTTATAAGTTGCTCATGAGCTGTTTTGACTACCGCTGACTACTTCGTGTGCCCGCGCGGGCGAGCGGGCTCCGAACAGGCGTTTTGTTTTGTTTGCTGTCGTTTGATGCTAAACATCATTCTGATCATTAACATCATTTACAGTTGTAGCTGTCGTTAAAGACAACCTCCTGGGCTTACTCTGTAGGATTTTTACACAAATTCTGGGTAGATTTGCTATGTTTTACGAGTCCTTAATACGTTCTCGGTGGCTGCACGATCCATCGAGTTTCATTTGAAATTTGGGAAACATTGCATTCCGAAACAATTTTTCTTAAATATACAGAATTGACTTAAGTTTTTTCAGCTGGTAAAGCCTCCTTTATATGCGAATTTAGTCCCCAAAAGTACAAAAGTGACCTTGGGCGAAAAAAGCCGCGCGCCGCCATATTTGTAGCCTGCGAACGCAGACGTATTTCCGGCTGTCACTGGTTCCGCCGAAAATAACGTCTGCGAACTCGAGCCAGAGTTTCCGTGACGTCAAAACTTTTGTTTTGTTGTTGACCAATAAAATTCACCGATGGAATATGACACTCGCGTACACGCGCGACTCCGCGGGAACCGGCGATAATATTTTAGAACTGGAATATGGCGCGCCGTTTGTTTCAAAATTTTTTTTTTTACTGGCGATAGTTATACGTGTGAAATCACTGCATAAGAGCCCTAATACCTTCGATCATTGTCCTCTTTATTAATTTCTCAATTTTTATTTTTGATTTCTTGTTAGTGTACTTTATATTCAATCAGTTGTACGCTTGAATTTTTGTATCAGTAGTGCTTTATATTCGATCAGTTTGTTTCATTCGATTACTTATAAGCGTGATCACTTGTAAGCGTGACTTTTTCGATCAGTTGTGCATGATATTTGATCAGCTGTCTTTTTTTTTTCGATCAGTTGTAAGCGTGACTTTTTCGATGAGAGGAGAGAGAGCCTGGGAACGAGGTTGTTATTTTCGGCGGAACCAGTGACAGCCGGAAATACGTCTGCGTTCGCAGGCTACCATATTTTGTGGTCTCTCGCGCCTCTTTCTCACGCGCGCGAGAAAACTGGTACGAGCCACCTTAAGCATGCGCACTCATTTGACTGTTGTGTTCTCTCGTTGTGAGTTCTTTTCGCGCACTCAAGGAGGTTTTTCCGAAGGCTGTTAACTTTTCCTTCGTTTTGTTTTGGAACCCGAAGAAACCGAACGACTAAAATAGACAAAAGCCCAACTCATCTGTCTTTTGAACTGCGTGCCGTAATTTCTGACCATTTTCTGTTGAAGGATTGTGGAAATGATGGCGCGGTACTTGTTAGGCAAAGGCTGTTACATGTAGGTGAGTTCTGTCCTACCAAAGTGTTTTCTAACATGTGAACGATTTTGCTGTTAGGACACGTTTCTGTTTTGGGTCGTTTTTATCAACTTCGAATCCTCGTAAGACCGCGTGCATGCAACACAAATTTGCTACTAATTTGATTGGAAGTGGTTTAACATCTGATCTTCTTGTCACAGATTCAAATGCGTATTTCTCGGCTGTTGCTGCAAGATGTTCAAGTTTCGTCCAGCTAAATGCAAACTAAGAAGCTTAAATGTGCTGTGGAAGCTTTTACGGCGAGAGGAAGGTATGCAAATAGGTATTGCAGCCCGGGTGCTCAGAACAAAGTAAAGAGTAATAGTTTAGGGTTTTCAAGTTGTAAGCTCTTGTGTGAGTACTTGTTATTGATTTACGGCCAGGAAATTGGGATCGGGTAATTTGTAATGTGTAACAAGAGGTCAAATATATAAAGTCAAATAGAAGTCCAATCAAAGGCCAAAGTGTATTCTGTTCTAAAGAACCTTTCTCCCCAGTACGCTTTATTTGTATTAATTTATAGAACTAGCAGTATTAAATCACAGATTATAAAGTGTGATGTTAGAGGGACTATGTTGGGGGGGGGGGGGAGGGAGGTGTGAAATATGTCAAAACATGGATGAAAATATAGAAGGCAAGGGAAAATGAAGTCATATTGAAATAACAAATTTATAATACAATTTTGCAAACGTTTTACATATAAAACGTCTAGTACGTCAGAGCAAATTTAACTATATAATAAACTGTAACATTAGTAACTGTAACCAACATTGCAGCTGTAACTAGCATAACTGTAACCAACATTACAACTATAACTAACATAACCATAACTCTGTCTCTGTCATCAGCTCTGTGATGAACACGGAGTCCCCCAGGGAACGATTCTTTTGCCACTCCTTTTCTGTATTTATCTAAACAATCTGCGAGGCACTCCTCAATTCTGCCAGCTCGAGTCATATGTCAATGACTCTAAAGTTTTGCTATCTTTTCCTGTAGCCGATTTCATTGACGCCGAGTTCAAGCTCGAAAAGGATTTGCGTAATGTTGCCACCTGGTGTTGCACAAAATGATTTGTTAATAAACCCTGAGAAAACGAAGTTCATGTTGATCGGCACCAAGCAAATGATAAGTAAACATTCAGTTAATTTTACTGTTTCGTTTATTGGAAAGACTCTTATGGCTGTCGAATCAGCAAGAGATCTAGGAGTATACATAGATTTACACCTTACCTATGACACTCATATTTCTCATTTAGTCTCTTCATGCTTGACTAAACTGGTTCAGATCAACCACGTGAAATACTGCTTTGATAGAGAGACTTTGGTTTTAATTTTTGTATCTCTTGTCTTTAGCAAAATGCTCTACTGTTTGACTGTATGGTCTAATACCTCATCTAAGAACATCCAAAAGCTGCAACTCATACAGAATTTCGCCTGTAAAATTATTTGCGGCGCTCGGAAATATGACCATGTGACACCATTACTTGATGAACTCAACTGGCTTCCAGTTAGCAAGATGCTCAAATTTAGAGACACTGTTATGGCTTATAAGTGTGCAAACAATTTAGCTCCTGAATACCTATGTGCTAAGTTTAAAAAACGGTCTTCTGTACATAATCGCACAACCTGTAATAATGAGAAGTACGAAATCCCATCATTCAGGTCAGGCACCAGCCAACGGACCTTTGCTTATAGAGCAGTATCTGTGAAACATGTTAGACGAAGACCTGAGAAACGCTACAACTGTAAAGGCCCTTAAGAAAGCCCTGAAACCTTGTAACGAATGAATGATTGGATGACAGTTAGAATTTAACAGTATTAGCTTGTTAGATATGGTTTGCATTTATATTTGTAAATAGGTACTGAAAAACCTTTTTCGGAGTATTTATTAAAGTTTATTATTATTACTATTACTATTATTATTATTATTATTGTAATGGGCAAGTTCTCCCAAATGTTTGTTCATAAGTAAGTAGCAACCTGACGGTTTTATATTGTTTAAATTCAAGTTCATAAGTGCTACTAGTTCTTCAACCTGTTTGTTAAAAAGACTTAACATGCGGTGCTCACTTGGGTTTGTTGAAGATTGTACTAATATGTGCATGAACCACTGTGTTGCACAAGATGATATGATATGTATTAATTACAATCCTCGCATTTCCCGAGGTCCTTGTTGTCTGAGTTTGGAACAACCTTTTTTGTGCATGAAATGCAACCAATAGAATTATTTATTTGTAGGAATCCTATGATTTTTCCATTAATTGTTGATGCTACCATGCTTGCCAACTCTGCATTGACATCCACTAATGGATGGGTAAATGGTGATGTTTCAGTGAACTGAAATGGTACATCTTTGGCAGTGTTTAAATACATTTCATTTCTAGATATTTTTCTTTTAGGCTTTTGAAAAGATATGTTGAATTTAGCGTCATGGTTTCCGTGTAGGATTCCCAGAGAGTGACTTTAATGGAACTTGTAGCGTCTCTTATTAAAACTTCTTGCTTCTTTAGTGTTCCTTGATATTGAGTTTTCACCACTTTGACAGCTGAAATGTTTACCACTTGTGCTTTGATACTGATGAGTTGTTCAGAGGCTACATTATTGAGTGCTGAAATGCTGTTAATCGCGCCATTGGGTATCAGATCAGCAGAGTAGTTGAATCCTGTTGCTTCTTCATTTGGAATTATCTTGCTTTGGTGGTTCAATATTATTTCATCAGGTTTGGATGTTGTATAATGTAGAATCTCTACTGCACATTTTGGCTTTTCAAATGTTTTGATTTCAGGGTGCTTCTGCTGTGAGAAACATACAGCTCGACGAACCCCATCTTTACATTGTAGTGTACAGTTGAAGTACTTGTCAGAGTTGTTTGCATTTTTTACTGGCGATAGACCATGTATATAGCATATAATTTTTTTGGTACAATTGGGGTGACAAGATCCGTGAAAAGGACAAATTTTAGATGAGAACATGTGATTTGCAGAAATTCACTCTCAGTAATATAATTGTTCATATGTGTACATGTTACTACCGTATATGTTGTGTTTGTGGCAAATAATTACCAGTATTCTTTACAGACGACAGATGACAGACAGACAGAGAAAAAGACGGGTAGACATAGACAAACAGAAATTAGAACTTGCCTACCTTCCATTTCTTTTGTTTTCTTGTTTTTCTGAGAAGGTCAAAGTATATTTTAATCAACTATTCAGAAAATTGAAGACTTGCAGCAAGTTATAACAACATGTACTGTGTTGTCTAATAATGAACTTGCTCTTGTTTGTTTGTTTTTTTGCACATTTTCTACTTGAGTAATAATAGTTAACTGATGCAACCCAAAATACAATGATTAACAGTTAGCTTCATGTTTGCTAATTTGAATAGCTGTCTGCTTCATTGTTATCTGAAAGGGCAGCAAGTTAATCAAGTCGGCTTTCTTCTAGTAGTCTAAACTGGAGACCAGATGACTTTTTCAGGATTGTTAATCTGTCAAAAGTCATTGGTTCAATAATGCAAGATGAGAGTGTTTTCACTCTATTAATAGCAACATATGATATTCCTGGAAATGTTTCATTTTTACCTGTGTCTATCCATGCATTTGTCAGAGTCAATCCGTGGCTTTTGTGTATTGTCATTGCCCAGGAAAGTTTTAAAGGAAGTTGTTGCCTTTCATTCACATGACCCAGTGTGTCAGATATTATTGTTATTAAACATATGGGTACACATTGTTGTATGTTGCTGCAAATTGATGGGCCTGTATAGTCATCAAACTTGACAACAACAGCAATAGGCAAGTCAGAGGGTTGCTGATTGGTAGCATATATGAAGTTGACAACAGTACCAGTTGCATCATTACACAGACCAACATCTGTCCACAAATTTATTGTGAGCATTACATGTGCTCCTTTTTTATGGAAAATAACAGGTTGTAGTCCTAACATTTCATCACCATTGGCCTTTTTAGCTGTTTCAGTGGAGTGTTGAGCACGAATCCTTGCTATTGGTTGGTTCAGGGCAGATAACTTTTCAAAGTTGTATTTTGCAACTTTTTCATTCCTATAGTAAAGTCTTACAGTGTCTTTAAATGCACTGATGTTGTCTACTGTTGATGGTTGTCTAGTTAAGAGAAGTGTCCAGTCATTTTGAGTGCAATCCCCTGTGTGTAATTGGTTTAAGTCTCTGAATCTAGATTGTTCTGAGCTTGATCCTCTTAATCTCTGGTTCAATTTAATTTAACAACAGTGCTAAACATGAGATAAGCTAAATGGCCTTGTTGTTGTAAAGCATTTGAAGGGTTTGAGTGATAAAAGAGGCTTATCTGCAACAGGTGGTAACTGGGCAGGATCATCAACTAATTTTCCACCAAAAAGTTCATCAGTTAAACCAGTAGCTTGCCTGCACCGTTTGTCAACCCATCCAAACATTTTTTGGCTTAGCATAGAGTATTCATCAATTGTAATATAACTGATTTCTTTAAGGTTGTTTTGTAGTCTAGCAATGCTTTCACCACACAAGTCTTTGTTGCGTCTTGCACCAATGGGAAGTTTCAACATTGAATGTATAGTACATCCATGTATGCTAAATGCAGCTTTGCCAGTTGCAGTAACAGCACATGACTGTTTCAATAACACTTTAATGGCATTAATTAGGTAGCTTTTTCCTGTACCACCACCCTATAATTATAAGCAATAATGGATCCTTTGGGAAAGGTTGCTCTGAATGTGCCTTGATTATGTTATAGCCATGTTTCTGCATATCACTAAAAGTACGAACATCAATATTTTGGTCTGCTAAAGTTCTCGGAGTAAATGATTTCTTGTTGGTTGTTATCCAAGAGGGCATTTCTCTTATTTGACTCTCTTCAAATTTTAGTCTGTCATTTTGCCAGTTGTAACTTGGTAAAGTGGTTACATCACTATTCCTGTAATAGCCGAAGAGAGTCATGAAAATTTCTCCAACTTCGACCTGGCTTTTGGTATGGAAAGGTCGGAAGGCAAAAATCAAAATAAGCCAAAATCTAAACCAACAAATGAAAACAATAATCTGGAGGAAGACGGGTCCAGGAAGAAGGGACAATTTGCTGTGGTCGAAAGCAAAGATCGATCTTTGACACCTCTACGGGAACGTAGAACACTAGCAACAAAAACCGGATTTCGCTGGCTGAGATGTCAATAACACATATCTTTCATTCAACATATACATGGAAATTTACAAGGAAAAACAGGACCAGAAGTTGGTTTCGATATATAAGTTTATATGCTTAATCATTTTTGTCCATTGCAAAATTTTATGCCGATTCCGTTTACGCTTAAGTTTGGAAGGAATATTTAAGCGTTTTCGTTGCCTTCTGTGGTCTGTGGAGGATGCGTTTCTTATTATAGGCGGACTCGACTGATCACTGATCAATGGGTTTTTAAGAAGCAGGGAGAATATTTCTTACGAGTTGACATTTAAACTCAAGATTTTGAGTTTAAACTCAACGCATGCATGCATAACATGATAAATGAATTTGGTTACAATACAATACAATACCTTTATTTAACGTGGTCAATGCACTTAGCTATCAGCTACTTTACAGACATGCCACGAAAAATAAATAAATAAATAAATAAATAAATAAGCTGAAAGTAATAAGAGAAAATCGCTCGTAAAGGCTAAATAAAAATATATGTACAATTTAAAATATATCGAGATTAAAACTGGATCACAGTATTATTATATAATGATATTAACACTAAGTGCATCTATTTGCGCAATTAAAATGTAAAGTTTGAGAAATCCATCTTGGACATCAAGTTCTTAAATGTTCCGATATTATTGGCGGCACGGAACTGATCGGGAAGAGCGTTCCAAATCTTAGCTGCAGTGTAACGCCAAGATTTAAGTCCATGGGTGGTAGTATTCACTTTGGGTAGCTCGAGGATATGTTTTCCTTTAAGATTATAATTAGCTGATCGTTCGTGCAATAGCTCTCCTATTCCTCTTGGGACTTTATACCCCCTGATAGCTTTGTAGACACCGGTGGCCATTTTAACAATGCTTTGATTAGTTTCCGCGAGCCTAGCTTTCATTTAACTAAGTACAGAGAGACACGCATTTCATAGCCTTCAACATAAATAAATTCTGAAAAATCTTTGAAAGCAGCATTTCTGTAACTAACCTTTCTCGTTGAATCACTTCACCAAGCGTAAGTTTGTACTGTTGCAAACTGTCTGTACATGTACAGTCTTTTAGTTTTGTGATGACTGATCCCCCCTACGAATCCCTGCATTTCTGCCTTTCAGTGATAACATTTTCCTTTTCCTTTCCTTTCTTAAAACTTTTTTAGCCAGAAATTTGAATGTGTATTCATCTAACGGGGCTGTCAAATTGGAAATATAACAGCTACTAACTTCTCCACTGCAATAGCCCACGTATGCGTCTCATCGAGAACCAAATTTCAACCAACCAAATTCCAGACAACTGGAATGTTTGGCTAGAGATACATATAGATGATGTCATGGTTGGTCAGCGCCAGGAGGACAAAATTGATGTTGTTTTGCTGAATCTTCAGCTTTAACAGAGTGGTTTAATATGGCAATGAGGTTCTTTTTCAGAGTAGACTGCCATATTAATCTTCCTGTCAGAAGGATTTCCTGCAGTCAAAGTGTTCTGTGTAATGGCTAGACTATAATATCTCTGAATTTGTTTAATTTTTTCATCTGAGAGATCACCACGTCCTCCAATTGCCTTTCCATCTGCCAGTTTTCCTAAGACATTATAAGTTACTTTGTACTTAAAGTAAACACTTTCAAATAACTCATTTGCTTACATGACACTTCAGAAGCACAAGAAAAATTAACATAAGAAAATTTCACACCTTTTTCACAAACATGTGCATCAGAGAGCACTATGGAGAATCTCTCTAGGTCTAATAGCCTGTATCCTTGTCCCTGAAACTCATCTTTTTCATCCTCAGAGGGCTTAGAGCAAGAATCTGCAGCTTCATCTTCTGTTAGGTTGCACCGATGGTTTCTTTTATATTTTCAGACTCGGAGTCAGAGCAATCGTGAGACATGTTGTGAGATGGAGCTACAATTTTGGACATTTCCGTCTCTCCTTTCTGAACTCGGAAAATGCCTTTCCTTTTCTTTTCTTCCTGTATAGATTTTTTCTTGGTGCCCACCATTTTCGACGATATTTGCCTAACAACATTAATAAAAATCGTTGAAAATTCCCCCCCCCCCCCCCAAAAAAAAATTTCTATCCTATTGTGCACAAACCGATTTCTTGTTCATGTATGTGATCATAGAGATTCCTTCTAGCCTTACCTTGTGTTTTTGGGAACTGGAAGAACACAGGGGAATGAAAAGATGGCAAAACTTCAAAAATAACAGATGTGTTGCCATGGAAACCACATTGTTTATTTCAACCACGCGTCTTAAAAGAGCTCGTAGCAGTACAAAAATTACGAACTAGACCTTCAAACAGCTATTTAAGGAATCCTCAGATAGAGCTATTCATAGCTTCAAGAAAAAAAATTGTCCATTTTGACCCAATTTCATGTTTACCCTTGCCTTGAGGCTTTCAATTTGTACAGATCTCATTGCTGTAGCGCATTATCTGTTAGACAGGAAGGCTTTGGCTTCCTGGACATAAATTTCAGTGCTCGAACTTAACTTTTAGCTCTGGTCTTCCACTGGACCAGTAGGCTAAGAATTTACTGGTCCCAGGAGCAAAGTTACTGGTCACCCTTTACATTTTTTTTTGCACCTATTTAATGTTTCTTCATCAAGTCTGCTCAATGCAGCAGGCAAAGGTCTTTGCTCTCTTGGACGCTCGCTTGCACGTTTAGCTGCTAAACTCATAGCGTGTCCTTCACTGGCCTCGTGAGCCTTTAAGCTGTCAGTTTGAAAGTTATTTGTTCCGACCCTCAAGGAATAATGTGTGTTTTTCCCATTTGGAAATTCCCTGCAAAACTCGCAAAACATTTTGTTTTCTTTATCATCAAAGTGGAGCCATCTGTACTTTTCTTTCCACGATTCCTGAAACTTCCGTGTTTTCTTTATCGGAGTTGCAGCAGGCGATGCTGGTGTTGTGTTGCTTTCTTGATTTTGCTTTCCTCCGAAGAAAGAACTCAGTGAGCATTGAACTTGTTTTCGTTTGGACATTTCAAGAAGTTGTGTTTTGAAAGAAAATAGAGATTCAATCAACATCGATCATTTGGAAAACGCGGGAAGCCGCCATATTGAATCCCACAATCCATTTAATCTCAGCGTAGAACCCAGACTCTTACCTGCCAGGCCAGAAACGCCTAGCGATTTTTGCTCGACGTTTTCGAAGCATTCGCTTTCAGAAATTCTTTATCTGCTTTGACACTTTTAGCCCCTTTCAGCAAGATACAAAAGCAATTATTTATCGGGGTACTGTAACTTTACTCGTCGACAGGACTAGTGGCAAAAAACCTACTCGTTTTGGGCAATTTTTACTCGTTTTGGACGAGTGGACGACCGTTAAGTTCGAGCACTGAATTTGTGTATTGTGACCTATGCTTCTAATACCATGATGCTGAATGAAGAGTCTCTGACCTTTGTAATAGCAAAGTATCTGTGGAATTCGAAAACAAAATGTTCATTATTCGTCTTTTATCTTGCAATATAATGAAACATATATTTGCATATTTGTAATGCAATCAAGTGACAAGTAAACTAAGTAGTGAGCTTACAATACAAAAAAAATGACAATAGTGACAATACAATAAATAAACAAAATAAATTAATAGATATTAGAACATATACTACAAGCTTGGGAAAATATGTCTTATAAAGATAAAGATACTTATGGGCCACTGCTGTTGAAAAGGTTATTAATTTCTTTTTGGAAGGAAGAGGTTGGTCTTGAGGTTTCAAGAATTACTGTCAAGATTGTTCCAGATATTTACCATGCAAAAATAAAAAAGACCTCTGACCAGCATTTGGTTTACACAACAGGACATTTAAGAGTTGAGAGCTTTGGGAAGTGTGCCCAGTGACCCTTATTCTTGTTGTGAACTGATTGCTAAGATAGCAAGTTCCTTGAACAGTCGCATATTTTAATGCAGCGATGGTGTCTCAGCACTTTCAAACAAAAATGAATCCTGTTAATTT
>OZ026598.1:24023646-24026146 GCA_964020085.1 Micromussa lordhowensis
CCTATTTATGGAGAGAAAACCAGGATTAAAAAAAATCGCTTAAATCAAGTTAAATCGGTAAAATAACGACACCAGGAGCAAACAACACACGCATGGAAGAAGGTAAGCCATTTTTATTGAATATTTTCACTTTTAACTACCTTCGTGGATATCTTGCAGAAAATCATATAAACAGACTTACGCGTAAACAGCTATATTTGAATCATGTGGTGTGAGAACGAACAACAGGAGGAATAAACTTAAACATCGAGGGCGAGAAAAATAAGCTCGATCAGATATATGCAAGAAACATAAGAACGACTCTAGACAAACGTATACCTTTCTCGAAGTAAAGCTGCGGCGTCTCCAAAGAATAACGTAAGAGGACAAATATGATATCCGTGATAAGAATCTACATACTGTACTTGCATGCAGTTTTAATCAAACAGCCGGGCCCGGAGTCACACTACAGTGGAATCCCGATTGCTCGAACCCTCATTTTTTCGAACCTCCCGATAACTGGAACCAAAAGTCGTTCCCTCTCCTCAGTCGAACACTGTAATTTTACCCCCGATTTCTCGAACCAATTTGCGTTTCCCCTGGAGGTTCGAGAAATCGGGATTCCACTGCCGGTATATGCTGCAAGTAAGCAACATGTTCACGGTATTAGGCCCTTTGCAGCTGAAGTCACGTGACCAAATTTTTCCTAGAAAATTTTTATATTATGGGCTATAACTTAAAGAATGCCAGAAATGGAAAGAGCGCATCGAAAATACCAAAATGGCCAAGTTTGAGCCCCCTGGAATGAAAGAGAAAGTTTATACGACAGTTTGAATTTTCGGAAAATTTAGAAGTTTTGTATGGGAAATGTTGCTGGAGAGCAAGGTCTTGCTCTCCAGCAACATTTTCCATACAAACCTCCTTATTTTTTTAAAAATTCAGACTGTCATAAAATGTCATCTTTTAATGAGGGGGGCCTCAAATTTGGCCGTTTTGATATTCTCGACATGCTTTTTCCATTTCTGGCATTTGTTAAGTTATAGCCCATAATTTTATGAAAAGTAGGTCACGTGACGGCTTAGCTGCAAAGGGCCTATTCTTGGAGACATATCTTGCATTGTCATCTAGTGTGGCATTTTTGCAAAGCGAGCGACACTCGAAAGCTTGAAAGACGACAAGAAAGAGGACTTGGAGCGGTTTTCAAGGACAATAATTCCAGTTATGAAAAATTATTAGAGAAGGTAGATCTGCCTACCCTACTAAATAGACGCTTACAGGATCTGTGCATCCTTATGTATAAAGTAAAGCATAAACTGTGCCCTGCATATATAAGTAACATCTTTAAAGAACCAAATAGTAATTACAATCTGAGGCAGGCAGATTTCTCTATACCCAAGTATGAAACAGTCACCTACGGCAAGCATTCTTTTAGATATCTAGGGCCTAGGCTATGGACAAAACTACCCAAGAGTATCAGGGACGTCACAACCCTAATGTCGTTCAAAGGCAAGATCAGCCAACTTAATATAAGTGAACTTTTAGATGATGGCTGCGCAGATCTGCAAGTCTTCTTGACTTCTGTATATTTTTTATTGACTTTATTATAAATCCCGTAATTAGATAACAATTTTTACTTTATTAGATAACTGTATATTTTTACTACAAATCCCGTAATTAGATAACTGTAAATATTTTACCTATCACTTATATAGCATTTAGTTTGTTAATTTTTTTTTCCTAACTGGTGTCCCCAAATTAGTAAGGGATTCTTTTTCCCTAGCTAGATGGCCTCTGACACTTTAATAAAGTTTCTATCTATCTATCTATGCAAGTTTTCAATAAAAAAAGAAAATCCCAGGCCGGTCTAATCCAGTCCGAGTTTGCAGATTTACGAACACTTCATCTTTTTCACGGTGAAATACACTATCGTTTCTCGAGGGGGATTTAAACAGAATGTCTCACACACTCCATGAAAGGCCACGCTGGCATTTGGGGGTCTTGTGATCACTTCTCAAGCTGGCGCTAGTTTGGTCTGCCACGTGGGCAGTGAATTCTGACTGCTGACTCATAAACATGATAAAGCTGTGCTATAAATGCGACAGAGCGCGCAGAACGTGGCAAAGCGGACAGAGCGCGCAGATCAATCCATTACCGTGTAAGGCGGCCACGAATATAAGCGGGGGAGGGAG
Source organism: Micromussa lordhowensis (assembly GCA_964020085.1). Lineage (NCBI taxonomy): Eukaryota > Metazoa > Cnidaria > Anthozoa > Scleractinia > Lobophylliidae > Micromussa > Micromussa lordhowensis. Next base: position 24,025,815 of record OZ026598.1, read on the forward strand.
GTTATAGGCGGCAGTTTACGGTAATACTTTCATACCTCGACAATTTTTCACAAACAAACACACCGCAGCGTTTGTCATTTGGTTTAAAAAATTCGCGCCCCTTTTTTATCCAATCAAAAGTACAATGAAAACCAATAGACAATGTCCGAGTGGCCTATTTTATCAAGATAATTTGATTTTATCAACTGACTTGATAATGTGAATTAGCCATCGTAAAGAGATTCGGAAGCTGACGTTTCGAGCGTTAGCCCTTCGTCGGAGCGAATCGCTCCGCTCCGCTCCGACGAAGGGCTAACCCTCGAAACGTCAGCTTCCGAATCTCTTTACGGTGG
>OZ026598.1:24031146-24170605 GCA_964020085.1 Micromussa lordhowensis
GGCACCCGTTTTCCCGCCCGTCGAGTCAGTTGCATGTATTTGCTTGGAGTTTTGATTGGTTCACTGGATTATCTGCGTTCTCTTCTATTTGCCAGAGCGATAACTTTGGTTCAGTTTACGATACTCAATTTCATTCCGTTCAAAGCCACGTGACAGAAATTTTAAGCCGAGTAAGAACAGACAAAGGGCGAAAATATATCATATCCTACTACTTCCTCGTCAGTGAAGGCAGTATTAGAAAGATGTTTTCAGATTTTTCCACCGCATAAGATATTAGAAGAACTTCACAACTTAAATTTGTTGGCTTAAATTCGACTCGAGTTGTCGTATAATAGATCTGATTAATTGCTATTACTGAGCAGTTTCAAGTATGTGAACTACTTCCTATTGTTTTTTTTTTTTTTTCAATCTCTACACAATAATTATTTTAGCCTGTTCCAGGCTCTCGGTCAGTGAAGACGATCGAAAATGCGTGCGGGCGACGAGCGGGATTTTGTAGAGAAAAAGGAGAGGTCCTTTTCTCTCCCGGATCCCGTTCGTCGCTGATCCCGCTCGTCGCCCGCCCGCCCGCGTTTTCCGGCGATCGTCCCCTCTAACCGAGAGCCTGGAACAGGCTATAATTAAGAAATAAAAACATGTACCGTGTTTCTATCGAGTTACAGAAACACGAGTGGAAATTTGGGAGAACGAGAAATGCTGTTTCCACAGCTTTTTCGAGTTCTCTCAAACTTTTATTATATTCTGTGCCTGCTTCGTCGCAGTTCCTCCAGCTTCGATGCTTATCTTTTAATATTACCGTTTTTCCTGAGGTGATGTTATTAATATCGTTGATAGTGGGAACTCAGATTTTGCAATCCGTCCATCATTTTCAGCCAGATTAATCAGTTCTCTCACTGTCAGTGTTTCTATCTCGCAGATTTTAAGCCCTGAAGCTAAAGAATGGTCTTTCTCGTTTAAGGAGTCTTTGGCATTCGGAATCGCTTTGAGTCGTTCAATGACATCACCAATCCGTCTAATTGGGCTTAAGAGTCTTAATGAAGAGCATTTCAAATACTAAACAATCAAACTGTGAATTGGTTTTCTTTCAAAAGGTTGATGTTACCGTGAGCTTCTAAGAAATGTCTACCGATTGCCGAATTTTTGTGCTTAGCAATGCGTTGATGAAGGTGTGGGGCTGTATACCCGACATAATCTGCATCGCACAGATCACATGAAAAATGGTAAACAACACACTGCTTATTCACAATTGACGGCTTAGTTGATTTCTTTGGGTTTAAGATCTTGCCCCAATTTCTTGCTCACGGAAACTGGCTGCAAAGTAGGCCCAATCTTCGCGTGACTACTTCCGAATCGCATTAGCGCCTACTTGATCTTTAAAAGGAAGACTCATTCTTACTGTGCTACTATCAACATTGCTTCTTTCTGCTTTGTTCGCTGAAGAATTTCGAAAAAGAAATTGTTGATAGCAGAATCAATAAAACTCATTGGATAGTCAAGGCAACTAAATATAAAGTGCAACTTGGCACATTTTGCATTGAAAGTAGCCTGCGTAGCAAGCGTTCCTGTGCGTTTTTAGCGAAAGGAAAACCCAGGATAGGCCACCGAACGAGTTTTGGCCGCGCGAAAAATGGGGAGAACGCAAAAAATGAAGCGCTCTCCCCAATTTTCGCGCGGCCAAAACTCGTTCGCTTGCCGATCCTGGGTTTTCTTTTCGCTAAAAACGCACAGGAACGCTTGCTACGCAGGCTACATTGAAAGCCTCTGTTGTAGACGACAAGGCATAGGCACGATGTATCATTGTCTTTAATAAAGTTAATTAGTGATTCTATTATTGATTAATATTAATTAACTAATTCTCAGATTAACTCAGTGTCCATTTAAATAGTACATCACGTCTCTCTCAGTCACGATTTAACTTGATTTAAGCGATTTTTATGAATCCTGGTTTTCTCTCCATAAAGAGGACTCCTATTTATGGAGAGAAAACCAGGATTTAAAAAAATCGCTTAAATCAAGTTAAATCGGTAAAATAACGACACCAGGAGCAAACAACACACGCATGGAAGAAGGTAAGCCATTTTTATTGAATATTTTCACTTTTAACTACCTTCGTGGATATCTTGCAGAAAATCATATAAACAGACTTACGCGTAAACAGCTATATTTGAATCATGTGGTGTGAGAACGAACAACAGGAGGAATAAACTTAAACATCGAGGGCGAGAAAAATAAGCTCGATCAGATATATGCAAGAAACATAAGAACGACTCTAGACAAACGTATACCTTTCTCGAAGTAAAGCTGCGGCGTCTCCAAAGAATAACGTAAGAGGACAAATATGATATCCGTGATAAGAATCTACATACTGTACTTGCATGCAGTTTTAATCAAACAGCCGGGCCCGGAGTCACACTACAGTGGAACCCCGATTGCTCGAACCCTCATTTTTTCGAACCTCCCGATAACTGGAACCAAAAGTCGTTCCCTCTCCTCAGTCGAACACTGTAATTTTACCCCCGATTTCTCGAACCAATTTGCGTTTCCCCTGGAGGTTCGAGAAATCGGGATTCCACTGCCGGTATATGCTGCAAGTAAGCAACATGTTCACGGTATTAGGCCCTTTGCAGCTGAAGTCACGTGACCAAATTTTTCCTAGAAAATTTTTATATTATGGGCTATAACTTAAAGAATGCCAGAAATGGAAAGAGCGCATCGAAAATACCAAAATGGCCAAGTTTGAGCCCCCTGGAATGAAAGAGAAAGTTTATACGACAGTTTGAATTTTCGGAAAATTTAGAAGTTTTGTATGGGAAATGTTGCTGGAGAGCAAGGTCTTGCTCTCCAGCAACATTTTCCATACAAACCTCCTTATTTTTTTAAAAATTCAGACTGTCATAAAATGTCATCTTTTAATGAGGGGGGCCTCAAATTTGGCCGTTTTGATATTCTCGACATGCTTTTTCCATTTCTGGCATTTGTTAAGTTATAGCCCATAATTTTATGAAAAGTAGGTCACGTGACGGCTTAGCTGCAAAGGGCCTATTCTTGGAGACATATCTTGCATTGTCATCTAGTGTGGCATTTTTGCAAAGCGAGCGACACTCGAAAGCTTGAAAGACGACAAGAAAGAGGACTTGGAGCGGTTTTCAAGGACAATAATTCCAGTTATGAAAAATTATTAGAGAAGGTAGATCTGCCTACCCTACTAAATAGACGCTTACAGGATCTGTGCATCCTTATGTATAAAGTAAAGCATAAACTGTGCCCTGCATATATAAGTAACATCTTTAAAGAACCAAATAGTAATTACAATCTGAGGCAGGCAGATTTCTCTATACCCAAGTATGAAACAGTCACCTACGGCAAGCATTCTTTTAGATATCTAGGGCCTAGGCTATGGACAAAACTACCCAAGAGTATCAGGGACGTCACAACCCTAATGTCGTTCAAAGGCAAGATCAGCCAACTTAATATAAGTGAACTTTTAGATGATGGCTGCGCAGATCTGCAAGTCTTCTTGACTTCTGTATATTTTTTATTGACTTTATTATAAATCCCGTAATTAGATAACAATTTTTACTTTATTAGATAACTGTATATTTTTACTACAAATCCCGTAATTAGATAACTGTAAATATTTTACCTATCACTTATATAGCATTTAGTTTGTTAATTTTTTTTTCCTAACTGGTGTCCCCAAATTAGTAAGGGATTCTTTTTCCCTAGCTAGATGGCCTCTGACACTTTAATAAAGTTTCTATCTATCTATCTATGCAAGTTTTCAATAAAAAAAGAAAATCCCAGGCCGGTCTAATCCAGTCCGAGTTTGCAGATTTACGAACACTTCATCTTTTTCACGGTGAAATACACTATCGTTTCTCGAGGGGGATTTAAACAGAATGTCTCACACACTCCATGAAAGGCCACGCTGGCATTTGGGGGTCTTGTGATCACTTCTCAAGCTGGCGCTAGTTTGGTCTGCCACGTGGGCAGTGAATTCTGACTGCTGACTCATAAACATGATAAAGCTGTGCTATAAATGCGACAGAGCGCGCAGAACGTGGCAAAGCGGACAGAGCGCGCAGATCAATCCATTACCGTGTAAGGCGGCCACGAATATAAGCGGGGGAGGGAGGTTATAGGCGGCAGTTTACGGTAATACTTTCATACCTCGACAATTTTTCACAAACAAACACACCGCAGCGTTTGTCATTTGGTTTAAAAAATTCGCGCCCCTTTTTTATCCAATCAAAAGTACAATGAAAACCAATAGACAATGTCCGAGTGGCCTATTTTATCAAGATAATTTGATTTTATCAACTGACTTGATAATGTGAATTAGCCATCGTAAAGAGATTCGGAAGCTGACGTTTCGAGCGTTAGCCCTTCGTCGGAGCGAATCGCTCCGCTCCGCTCCGACGAAGGGCTAACCCTCGAAACGTCAGCTTCCGAATCTCTTTACGGTGGCCAATTCACATTATCAACCCAGTTGATAAAACCAAATTATCCTGTAATAGGCGACGCAGCACCACAGTTTCTTTAGAAACTTGCCCTCTTTATTCGCCTATTTTATCAGTTACAAGACGATTCCTAGTGCAAAAGTTGTCATATTAAATGTAGTTTCTTTTGTGAAGGTTAAAACATTTCCTTGTGAATACGAATAGCTTCGCACGAAAACGAGGAAAGGTAAAAATTAAAAGGCAACTCGGGAAGGGCTTAATGCGTGACGCGATGGCACCCGTTTTCCCGCCCGTCGAGTCAGTTGCATGTATTTGCTTGGAGTTTTGATTGGTTCACTGGATTATCTGCGTTCTCTTCTATTTGCCAGAGCGATAACTTTGGTTCAGTTTACGATACTCAATTTCATTCCGTTCAAAGCCACGTGACAGAAATTTTAAGCCGAGTAAGAACAGACAAAGGGCGAAAATATATCATATCCTACTACTTCCTCGTCAGTGAAGGCAGTATTAGAAAGATGTTTTCAGATTTTTCCACCGCATAAGATATTAGAAGAACTTCACAACTTAAATTTGTTGGCTTAAATTCGACTCGAGTTGTCGTATAATAGATCTGATTAATTGCTATTACTGAGCAGTTTCAAGTATGTGAACTACTTCCTATTGTTTTTTTTTTTTTTTCAATCTCTACACAATAATTATTTTAGCCTGTTCCAGGCTCTCGGTCAGTGAAGACGATCGAAAATGCGTGCGGGCGACGAGCGGGATTTTGTAGAGAAAAAGGAGAGGTCCTTTTCTCTCCCGGATCCCGTTCGTCGCTGATCCCGCTCGTCGCCCGCCCGCCCGCGTTTTCCGGCGATCGTCCCCTCTAACCGAGAGCCTGGAACAGGCTATAATTAAGAAATAAAAACATGTACCGTGTTTCTATCGAGTTACAGAAACACGAGTGGAAATTTGGGAGAACGAGAAATGCTGTTTCCACAGCTTTTTCGAGTTCTCTCAAACTTTTATTATATTCTGTGCCTGCTTCGTCGCAGTTCCTCCAGCTTCGATGCTTATCTTTTAATATTACCGTTTTTCCTGAGGTGATGTTATTAATATCGTTGATAGTGGGAACTCAGATTTTGCAATCCGTCCATCATTTTCAGCCAGATTAATCAGTTCTCTCACTGTCAGTGTTTCTATCTCGCAGATTTTAAGCCCTGAAGCTAAAGAATGGTCTTTCTCGTTTAAGGAGTCTTTGGCATTCGGAATCGCTTTGAGTCGTTCAATGACATCACCAATCCGTCTAATTGGGCTTAAGAGTCTTAATGAAGAGCATTTCAAATACTAAACAATCAAACTGTGAATTGGTTTTCTTTCAAAAGGTTGATGTTACCGTGAGCTTCTAAGAAATGTCTACCGATTGCCGAATTTTTGTGCTTAGCAATGCGTTGATGAAGGTGTGGGGCTGTATACCCGACATAATCTGCATCGCACAGATCACATGAAAAATGGTAAACAACACACTGCTTATTCACAATTGACGGCTTAGTTGATTTCTTTGGGTTTAAGATCTTGCCCCAATTTCTTGCTCACGGAAACTGGCTGCAAAGTAGGCCCAATCTTCGCGTGACTACTTCCGAATCGCATTAGCGCCTACTTGATCTTTAAAAGGAAGACTCATTCTTACTGTGCTACTATCAACATTGCTTCTTTCTGCTTTGTTCGCTGAAGAATTTCGAAAAAGAAATTGTTGATAGCAGAATCAATAAAACTCATTGGATAGTCAAGGCAACTAAATATAAAGTGCAACTTGGCACATTTTGCATTGAAAGTAGCCTGCGTAGCAAGCGTTCCTGTGCGTTTTTAGCGAAAGGAAAACCCAGGATAGGCCACCGAACGAGTTTTGGCCGCGCGAAAAATGGGGAGAACGCAAAAAATGAAGCGCTCTCCCCAATTTTCGCGCGGCCAAAACTCGTTCGCTTGCCGATCCTGGGTTTTCTTTTCGCTAAAAACGCACAGGAACGCTTGCTACGCAGGCTACATTGAAAGCCTCTGTTGTAGACGACAAGGCATAGGCACGATGTATCATTGTCTTTAATAAAGTTAATTAGTGATTCTATTATTGATTAATATTAATTAACTAATTCTCAGATTAACTCAGTGTCCATTTAAATAGTACATCACGTCTCTCTCAGTCACGATTTAACTTGATTTAAGCGATTTTTATGAATCCTGGTTTTCTCTCCATAAAGAGGACTCCTATTTATGGAGAGAAAACCAGGATTAAAAAAAATCGCTTAAATCAAGTTAAATCGGTAAAATAACGACACCAGGAGCAAACAACACACGCATGGAAGAAGGTAAGCCATTTTTATTGAATATTTTCACTTTTAACTACCTTCGTGGATATCTTGCAGAAAATCATATAAACAGACTTACGCGTAAACAGCTATATTTGAATCATGTGGTGTGAGAACGAACAACAGGAGGAATAAACTTAAACATCGAGGGCGAGAAAAATAAGCTCGATCAGATATATGCAAGAAACATAAGAACGACTCTAGACAAACGTATACCTTTCTCGAAGTAAAGCTGCGGCGTCTCCAAAGAATAACGTAAGAGGACAAATATGATATCCGTGATAAGAATCTACATACTGTACTTGCATGCAGTTTTAATCAAACAGCCGGGCCCGGAGTCACACTACAGTGGAATCCCGATTGCTCGAACCCTCATTTTTTCGAACCTCCCGATAACTGGAACCAAAAGTCGTTCCCTCTCCTCAGTCGAACACTGTAATTTTACCCCCGATTTCTCGAACCAATTTGCGTTTCCCCTGGAGGTTCGAGAAATCGGGATTCCACTGCCGGTATATGCTGCAAGTAAGCAACATGTTCACGGTATTAGGCCCTTTGCAGCTGAAGTCACGTGACCAAATTTTTCCTAGAAAATTTTTATATTATGGGCTATAACTTAAAGAATGCCAGAAATGGAAAGAGCGCATCGAAAATACCAAAATGGCCAAGTTTGAGCCCCCTGGAATGAAAGAGAAAGTTTATACGACAGTTTGAATTTTCGGAAAATTTAGAAGTTTTGTATGGGAAATGTTGCTGGAGAGCAAGGTCTTGCTCTCCAGCAACATTTTCCATACAAACCTCCTTATTTTTTTAAAAATTCAGACTGTCATAAAATGTCATCTTTTAATGAGGGGGGCCTCAAATTTGGCCGTTTTGATATTCTCGACATGCTTTTTCCATTTCTGGCATTTGTTAAGTTATAGCCCATAATTTTATGAAAAGTAGGTCACGTGACGGCTTAGCTGCAAAGGGCCTATTCTTGGAGACATATCTTGCATTGTCATCTAGTGTGGCATTTTTGCAAAGCGAGCGACACTCGAAAGCTTGAAAGACGACAAGAAAGAGGACTTGGAGCGGTTTTCAAGGACAATAATTCCAGTTATGAAAAATTATTAGAGAAGGTAGATCTGCCTACCCTACTAAATAGACGCTTACAGGATCTGTGCATCCTTATGTATAAAGTAAAGCATAAACTGTGCCCTGCATATATAAGTAACATCTTTAAAGAACCAAATAGTAATTACAATCTGAGGCAGGCAGATTTCTCTATACCCAAGTATGAAACAGTCACCTACGGCAAGCATTCTTTTAGATATCTAGGGCCTAGGCTATGGACAAAACTACCCAAGAGTATCAGGGACGTCACAACCCTAATGTCGTTCAAAGGCAAGATCAGCCAACTTAATATAAGTGAACTTTTAGATGATGGCTGCGCAGATCTGCAAGTCTTCTTGACTTCTGTATATTTTTTATTGACTTTATTATAAATCCCGTAATTAGATAACAATTTTTACTTTATTAGATAACTGTATATTTTTACTACAAATCCCGTAATTAGATAACTGTAAATATTTTACCTATCACTTATATAGCATTTAGTTTGTTAATTTTTTTTTCCTAACTGGTGTCCCCAAATTAGTAAGGGATTCTTTTTCCCTAGCTAGATGGCCTCTGACACTTTAATAAAGTTTCTATCTATCTATCTATGCAAGTTTTCAATAAAAAAAGAAAATCCCAGGCCGGTCTAATCCAGTCCGAGTTTGCAGATTTACGAACACTTCATCTTTTTCACGGTGAAATACACTATCGTTTCTCAAGGGGGATTTAAACAGAATGTCTCACACACTCCATGAAAGGCCACGCTGGCATTTGGGGGTCTTGTGATCACTTCTCAAGCTGGCGCTAGTTTGGTCTGCCACGTGGGCAGTGAATTCTGACTGCTGACTCATAAACATGATAAAGCTGTGCTATAAATGCGACAGAGCGCGCAGAACGTGGCAAAGCGGACAGAGCGCGCAGATCAATCCATTACCGTGTAAGGCGGCCACGAATATAAGCGGGGGAGGGAGGTTATAGGCGGCAGTTTACGGTAATACTTTCATACCTCGACAATTTTTCACAAACAAACACACCGCAGCGTTTGTCATTTGGTTTAAAAAATTCGCGCCCCTTTTTTATCCAATCAAAAGTACAATGAAAACCAATAGACAATGTCCGAGTGGCCTATTTTATCAAGATAATTTGATTTTATCAACTGACTTGATAATGTGAATTAGCCATCGTAAAGAGATTCGGAAGCTGACGTTTCGAGCGTTAGCCCTTCGTCGGAGCGAATCGCTCCGCTCCGCTCCGACGAAGGGCTAACCCTCGAAACGTCAGCTTCCGAATCTCTTTACGGTGGCCAATTCACATTATCAACCCAGTTGACAAAACCAAATTATCCTGTAATAGGCGACGCAGCACCACAGTTTCTTTAGAAACTTGCCCTCTTTATTCGCCTATTTTATCAGTTACAAGACGATTCCTAGTGCAAAAGTTGTCATATTAAATGTAGTTTCTTTTGTGAAGGTTAAAACATTTCCTTGTGAATACGAATAGCTTCGCACGAAAACGAGGAAAGGTAAAAATTAAAAGGCAACTCGGGAAGGGCTTAATGCGTGACGCGATGGCACCCGTTTTCCCGCCCGTCGAGTCAGTTGCATGTATTTGCTTGGAGTTTTGATTGGTTCACTGGATTATCTGCGTTCTCTTCTATTTGCCAGAGCGATAACTTTGGTTCAGTTTACGATACTCAATTTCATTCCGTTCAAAGCCACGTGACAGAAATTTTAAGCCGAGTAAGAACAGACAAAGGGCGAAAATATATCATATCCTACTACTTCCTCGTCAGTGAAGGCAGTATTAGAAAGATGTTTTCAGATTTTTCCACCGCATAAGATATTAGAAGAACTTCACAACTTAAATTTGTTGGCTTAAATTCGACTCGAGTTGTCGTATAATAGATCTGATTAATTGCTATTACTGAGCAGTTTCAAGTATGTGAACTACTTCCTATTGTTTTGGTTTTTTTTTTCAATCTCTACACAATAATTATTTTAGCCTGTTCCAGGCTCTCGGTCAGTGAAGACGATCGAAAATGCGTGCGGGCGACGAGCGGGATTTTGTAGAGAAAAAGGAGAGGTCCTTTTCTCTCCCGGATCCCGTTCGTCGCTGATCCCGCTCGTCGCCCGCCCGCCCGCGTTTTCCGGCGATCGTCCCCTCTAACCGAGAGCCTGGAACAGGCTATAATTAAGAAATAAAAACATGTACCGTGTTTCTATCGAGTTACAGAAACACGAGTGGAAATCTACTAGTTTTCCCAATTACTTCAGCGAAAAAATTATCTCGATTGATAAAATCCCTGCGTTTCTACAGGCGTTTAAAGTTGTAATTTCTAGTCCCACGACCGAGCAAAATGGGATCTGGGTCGGGCTTCTAGTGACGTCATCGAAGGAGCTGGGTTCAAAGAACTCAAGAGACTTTGACTGGACTTCGAGCGCTGTGAAAACATAGTTGGGGGATTTGTGCCTCATATTTTATCAAAAATGGACAAGACTTTTAAGTGAAAGAACTGTATCATCTAGCAACACAATTCGGAGTCTAGCTACGATTCGGACGGCTACGATGTATACATTTTTTTGCATTTCGAAGCGCGGGTCGCGAGCCCGCCACATCAACAATTTGCCGGGCCATTTGGCTTATGAAGTTTAAAATAATGGCGAAGAGTTATAAAGATGTCAATGAACACGAAGAGTGGAACTTTGACTTTACAGAACTTGTAGAATTTGGAGTGTCAAAACATTTCTAGATTCAATAATTCGTCTTTTCGCTCCGTATGTATCCATAGTCAATTAGTGCGTTCGAACATAAACATTGCAAGCTACACAAATGGGGCATATTTCGTACTGGTAATGGAAATTCCTTCGACAAGATCTTGACAAAAGGTTCAGTATAGTGTCAGGTAAATGAATACATTTCTCCCGGCTTCAATGTTCTTTTGTTTAAACAGCCCTTTTAATGTAAGTAGAGAACTCTCAGGTTATTAATTGCCAACGAGCCAGCCGAGCGAAGACGCTCGGCTGGCGAGGCGGCAGAGAATAGTGCCGCGCGAAGAATGGCGTATGCGAAAAAATTCTCGATCGAGCTCTGAGTGTAACTGTAAGGTGTAAGATGTAACAATGGCTCAGTTTGAGCCAATTGCAAGGACGGAACTATTCGAGCTATTGTAGTTTTTAGCCAATCAGGATGGGCGTTACATCTAGACTTGTCTCGTGGAATATCATTGTTTTCTTTGCTGTTGTGTTTATCCAACTGTGAACAATTACATATCGAACCAGTGTGTTTCCTCTCTCACTTTATCGAAATGAAAGTTCAATTGGGGAGCGTACCCTTTAAAAAACTCTTCTTCTAATTAGAATATTCAGGAAAACTGTCAGACAAGAGCAAATCCAAGACACAAAATCGACACGAAAACGAACCAGCGTGTTCACCACAGAATTGAACGAGCGTGTTCATGAATCGAAACAGTATATTCCTTCTCTGTTTACCTATATCGAACTGAAAGTTCCATCGGGCAGCTTTTTTGGAAAGATTGTGTTCACCAGTCGAACCACTAGAGCAAATCCAGTGTTGAAATCTAGCATATCGAACTGAAGCTTGAGTCGGCAGTATAGTTCCGAACAGAACTGAACGAGCGTGTTTATCATACAGTCGAATCCAGTGTTCAAAACACAAATCGGATCTGTTTTGCCACAGAATTAAACGAGTCATGTTCATCAATCAAACTAGCGTGTTCACTTTCACTTTGACTTTGCCCATCATATTGAACTGAAAGTTCAACCGCGCAGGGATACAGTACTCTTGATATTCAGGGATTGCGTGACGAACGTTACCGGCCGGTAAACGGGTAATAATTTTTCTCTCGGTAATGTTTGCAACAGAAGAGAACCAAAAATCCGTTATGCTGTATTACTAAACCCCTTATTATAGCACAAATTATTCGCTCGTTGGCACTCTATCGATAGGTATACCTAGTTAATAGCGTATTTTTTACTAACCTGATTTAGTTTGCGTTTTCGGTTGATAACAAGCGCATTCTTCTTTCAGCGTGACAATCTCAGTCGGTAGAGTCGAATCTAAATGGTTTGTTTTACTTTCCTTATATACTCACAATGCTTGATTCGTTATAAGTTTGTAATTGAGATATATTTCGTTGCTCAAGGATCGACGAAACAATTGTGTATGCGGAAGGGCCTTTGAGAAACTCGGCCGGATTATCCACGTCGCGCGTGGTTGTATATAAAATCCACAAAATACATACCTAGTTTAGCAGTTCGAAGCTTCACTAATCTTAATCGCCTCGTTGTAGGACGTAAGTTCGCTTACTGTTCGTTTTGAAAAACTCTCTATTTCAAGGACAAAAAAACTCGAATGGGTTTAATTTGCCGTATAATTTTCTCACCTAGTTTCCATTATTTTGGTCTGGGACTCAAGGGATCGTTTGAATTAACTAGGCGTATGGCTCCAAGCTTACCCCAAATTCGTGTCATATCTAGATCTATCTACCTTGGCAATGTCGAGCTTTGCACTAGAAGCTAGAGAAGAATATACAGGCCATGAAAATCTCTAGGTGTTTACAGTAGCGGCGAAACCGAGATCGATAAACTCCTCGATGGCTTACTCTTTCGGTCCGACCAAGTCAGCCCACTTCTTCCGTCTTTCTCTCGCTTCTGGACGAGTGCCATCGAGATACAGGTATTGAATGAAGAAGAATACTCTCTCCCAAGCTTTTTGTAATGCTACTGCCTCCAACAACACATCTTCCTTGCATTTTGCAACGATTTTAAATCACACTATCGCATGTTCGCATATGTAACAGTGTTACTCCTGCGATGACGTCACGAGCCAACTCGTCCCATTCTCCGCTATTCCTCGGTCGTGGGACATGGAAAGGCCAATTTTACGAACTTTGAAATAACGAAAATAGCTAGAACGATAATTTTTTCGCAGTGGTGATCAGGTAAACAAGGAGATTTATATAAGCGAAAAACAATTTTGGGGGCTAGTTGCACTTTAATAAACAAGTGAATAAATATAGATTACTTCATAGAAAGTGCGACGTACGGATTTTTATTCACGAGTTGCAAGACGTTGGAAAACGAACGAGTGAGTTCTCCGAAGTCTTGCAACGAGTGAATAAAAATCCGTACAAAGCACTTTCTATGCTGTAATTTGTTTATTGTATATATAACGAGAATTAAACAGACCCATTAGATCAGTTTTAGTTTTTTTCCGACACCATAAGTTTACATGCAGAACGCTGAGAACGTAATGAATGACCGAGTGTAATGAAAAACAAATCCGCTCTCCAGTCCAGACACAGGCGGACAACGAGCCTACACAAGCTTAAATATAATAGGGGAAAATTCGTAAATACATAGTGAGAAATCTTTTCGTTTGTCCATAATTAAGCTTACTGTCAGATTCAATATGTCATAGCGACGCTTCGCGCTGTGCAAAGACACAGAAAGACAAATTCAGACTCTATTGACTTACACTGTTTATTTGAAATCAAATTTAGTTCCTCGGTTTCTTGAATGGCTATTGATTCTCAAACCATAGTTAGTAGAGTCTCCTCTACTAACTATGCTCAAACTGAAGTTCTAGCGCTTAAGATATTTGTTGGATATATTCCATTGCTGCTTTTCTGAAAGTGAAGTAAAACGGGAACCGAAGCCATGTTATCGAGACACAAACTTCAAGCCCGCGTTTCTCGGAAGTCATTTGAGTGCTTAACTCTGATTGGCTAAGTGATTCTCTCCTGAACGGTGATTGGTTATATTTTCACATGTGAAGAATGCTATACGCAAAGCTGATTGGACGTATCGCTTTTTTCACATGTGGAAATATAGCACATATAGAATTCTATTTGGAAGGTTTATTGCCTAAAATTCTCGCTATATACACAATAAAAGCAAATACAAACTAGTTAAAAGTAAGTACATAAAATGAAAATACTTATTTACAATAAAATATATAAAACATTGTCAATAATATAACTAAATTAAAAAATTAAGAATGTAATAATTAATATGATAAAAAACTATGTCGTAGGTAATTTTTTATAATCTTGCGCTGGCCACTATTTTAGTGGTCTTTTGTTTGCCTTCAAATTAGCCTTTGTTGCCTCGTTCTTAAACTCGAAATTCAAAAGAATATTTTCCGTTGAACGAGGCAACAAGGGCTAATTTGCAAGCAAACAAAAAAACACTAAAATGGCAGCCATTTTGGAATAAGGTGTATGCGCACAGTATTTTAGGAATAATTCGGATGATGTTGCCTTTCTGTTGAAGCTTCCTAATTAGCACTTGTTTTTCGCAACACTTAATCATAGCGATGTAAAAAGTTTCGCAGAATTTTTAAATACGAGGATTAAGGACGCGAAATTTAGTGACCTTAATGAAAACCATTATTTAAGTTATTTGTTATATTTCGTTAATTGCTAGGATATACGAGTAGGAGGGCTCAAATTTTATTTCGACGCATGTCCTTCATGGTCTTTATTCCTCCTCACCTGACTCATCCTGTTGATTTATTTCCTGTAACACTTCCTCAGTACAGTACAAATGGAGTCGCGGATCAGCAATGACGAGATTGAAGTCGAATTATTGCAAAGGAGCAAAACGGGAATATCCGAACGTGTTGAAGGGGGGGGGGGGCGACTTTGTTACTCGCATGTAACTCGTATGAACACGTATGTACTTTATGTCACTCGTATCACTCCTGTGGTGTGTTTTAGTCACCTTTCAATGACAACCTTGACACTTGCCGTAATGTTGCGTACCTACCTTGGACAAAAAATCAAGGATGAAGTGGTCAGCCCCGCTCACAGTTTATTGATTAGGGTGTGGAAAGCAAAAAACACCCACGCACTATAACGATCAAAAGAAACTGCCGCGCGTTTTCAGGCCACGTGCCCTTGGAATCCGGAAATCTTACTTTTTTGATCGAAGAGTCGGCATACTTCAGCAGGATTAAAACCAGAAAAGAGCTACTACCGGCCTCATCAATCTACTGAAACGGCTTGTTAGATGTTTGCGTTTCCTCTAAAATAAAATAAAATGAAATGAAATTAAAAAAAGACGTTTGTTTTGTCAAACTTGTTTTAAGCTGCAACCACGTTGGGCAAGAAATTGAGGGTTTATAGCACGTGTGAACTTAAATTCACGCGAAGCGTGCTATTGTGAGAGAAAGAGAACCGGAAAAAATGCAGGAATGAGGAAAATATCACACATGCACATGCCCTAATTCTTAGTTCAAAAAAGGGTTTGAAAAAATATGCCTATGCCTTTTCTAATCCCCACCTTAATCAAAAGTGAATTGGTGTGCCCCGCTCGCAGTTTATTGGTTAGGATGTAGAAAGCAAAAAAAAAAAACACACACGCACTATAACAATCAAAAGAAACTACCGCGCGTTTTCAGGTCGCGCGCTTGCTTTCTGCCCGCTTGAAATCCGGAAATCTCACTTTTGTAGTCGGCATACATCAAGGGATCATCAAGGGACTCAAGGGATCGTTTGAATTAACTAGGTGTATGGCTCCAAGCTTACCCCAAATTCGTGTCATATCTAGATCTATCTACCTTGGCAATGTCGAGCTTTGCACTAGAAGCTAGAGAAGAATATACAGGCCATGAAAATCTCTAGGTGTTTACAGTAGCAGCGAAACCGAGATCGATAAACTCCTCGATGGCTTACTCTTTCGGTCCGACCAAGTCAGCCCACTTCTTCCGTCTTTCTCTCGCTTCTGGACGAGTGCCATCGAGATAGAGGTATTGAATGAAGAAGAATACTCTCTCCCAAGCTTTTTGTAATGCTACTGCCTCCAACAACACATCTTCCTTGCATTTTGCAACGATTTTAAATCACACTATCGCATGTTCGCATATGTAACAGTGTTACTCCTGCGATGACGTCACGAGCCAACTCGTCCCATTCTCCGCTATTCCTCGGTCGTGGGACATGGAAAGGCCAATTTTACGAACTTTGAAATAACGAAAATAGCTAGAACGATAATTTTTTCGCAGTGGTGATCAGGTAAACAAGGAGATTTATATAAGCGAAAAACAATTTTGGGGGCTAGTTGCACTTTAATAAACAAGTGAATAAATATAGATTACTTCATAGAAAGTGCGACGTACGGATTTTTATTCACGAGTTGCAAGACGTTGGAAAACGAACGAGTGAGTTCTCCGAAGTCTTGCAACGAGTGAATAAAAATCCGTACAAAGCACTTTCTATGCTGTAATTTGTTTATTGTATATATAACGAGAATTAAACAGACCCATTAGATCAGTTTTAGTTTTTTTCCGACACCATAAGTTTACATGCAGAACGCTGAGAACGTAATGAATGACCGAGCGTAATGAAAAACAAATCCGCTCTCCAGTCCAGATACAGGCGGACAACGAGCCTACACAAGCTTAAATATAATAGGGGAAAATTCGTAAATACATAGTGAGAAATCTTTTCGTTTGTCCATAATTAAGCTTACTGTCAGATTCAATATGTCATAGCGACGCTTCGCGCTGTGCAAAGACACAGAAAGACAAATTCAGACTCTATTGACTTACACTGTTTATTTGAAATCAAATTTAGTTCCTCGGTTTCTTGAATGGCTATTGATTCTCAAACCATAGTTAGTAGAGTCTCCTCTACTAACTATGCTCAAACTGAAGTTCTAGCGCTTAAGATATTTGTTGGATATATTCCATTGCTGCTTTTCTGAAAGTGAAGTAAAACGGGAACCGAAGCCATGTTATCGAGACACAAACTTCAAGCCCGCGTTTCTCGGAAGTCATTTGAGTGCTTAACTCTGATTGGCTAAGTGATTCTCTCCTGAACGGTGATTGGTTATATTTTCACATGTGAAGAATGCTATACGCAAAGCTGATTGGACGTATCGCTTTTTTCACATGTGGAAATATAGCACATATAGAATTCTATTTGGAAGGTTTATTGCCTAAAATTCTCGCTATATACACAATAAAAGCAAATACAAACTAGTTAAAAGTAAGTACATAAAATGAAAATACTTATTTACAATAAAATATATAAAACATTGTCAATAATATAACTAAATTAAAAAATTAAGAATGTAATAATTAATATGATAAAAAACTATGTCGTAGGTAATTTTTTATAATCTTGCGCTGGCCACTATTTTAGTGGTCTTTTGTTTGCCTTCAAATTAGCCTTTGTTGCCTCGTTCTTAAACTCGAAATTCAAAAGAATATTTTCCGTTGAACGAGGCAACAAGGGCTAATTTGCAAGCAAACAAAAAAACACTAAAATGGCAGCCATTTTGGAATAAGGTGTATGCGCACAGTATTTTAGGAATAATTCGGATGATGTTGCCTTTCTGTTGAAGCTTCCTAATTAGCACTTGTTTTTCGCAACACTTAATCATAGCGATGTAAAAAGTTTCGCAGAATTTTTAAATACGAGGATTAAGGACGCGAAATTTAGTGACCTTAATGAAAACCATTATTTAAGTTATTTGTTATATTTCGTTAATTGCTAGGATATACGAGTAGGAGGGCTCAAATTTTATTTCGACGCATGTCCTTCATGGTCTTTATTCCTCCTCACCTGACTCATCCTGTTGATTTATTTCCTGTAACACTTCCTCAGTACAGTACAAATGGAGTCGCGGATCAGCAATGACGAGATTGAAGTCGAATTATTGCAAAGGAGCAAAACGGGAATATCCGAACGTGTTGAAGGGGGGGGGGGCGACTTTGTTACTCGCATGTAACTCGTATGAACACGTATGTACTTTATGTCACTCGTATCACTCCTGTGGTGTGTTTTAGTCACCTTTCAATGACAACCTTGACACTTGCCGTAATGTTGCGTACCTACCTTGGACAAAAAATCAAGGATGAAGTGGTCAGCCCCGCTCACAGTTTATTGATTAGGGTGTGGAAAGCAAAAAACACCCACGCACTATAACGATCAAAAGAAACTGCCGCGCGTTTTCAGGCCACGTGCCCTTGGAATCCGGAAATCTTACTTTTTTGATCGAAGAGTCGGCATACTTCAGCAGGATTAAAACCAGAAAAGAGCTACTACCGGCCTCATCAATCTACTGAAACGGCTTGTTAGATGTTTGCGTTTCCTCTAAAATAAAATAAAATGAAATGAAATTAAAAAAAGACGTTTGTTTTGTCAAACTTGTTTTAAGCTGCAACCACGTTGGGCAAGAAATTGAGGGTTTATAGCACGTGTGAACTTAAATTCACGCGAAGCGTGCTATTGTGAGAGAAAGAGAACCGGAAAAAATGCAGGAATGAGGAAAATATCACACATGCACATGCCCTAATTCTTAGTTCAAAAAAGGGTTTGAAAAAATATGCCTATGCCTTTTCTAATCCCCACCTTAATCAAAAGTGAATTGGTGTGCCCCGCTCGCAGTTTATTGGTTAGGATGTAGAAAGCAAAAAAAAAAAACACACACGCACTATAACAATCAAAAGAAACTACCGCGCGTTTTCAGGTCGCGCGCTTGCTTTCTGCCCGCTTGAAATCCGGAAATCTCACTTTTGTAGTCGGCATACATCAAGGGATCATCAAGGGACTCAAGGGATCGTTTGAATTAACTAGGCGTATGGCTCCAAGCTTACCCCAAATTCGTGTCATATCTAGATCTATCTACCTTGGCAATGTTGAGCTTTGCACTAGAAGCTAGAGAAGAATATACAGGCCATGAAAATCTCTAGGTGTTTACAGTAGCAGCGAAACCGAGATCGATAAACTCCTCGATGGCTTACTCTTTCGGTCCGACCAAGTCAGCCCACTTCTTCCGTCTTTCTCTCGCTTCTGGACGAGTGCCATCGAGATAGAGGTATTGAATGAAGAAGAATACTCTCTCCCAAGCTTTTTGTAATGCTACTGCCTCCAACAACACATCTTCCTTGCATTTTGCAACGATTTTAAATCACACTATCGCATGTTCGCATATGTAACAGTGTTACTCCTGCGATGACGTCACGAGCCAACTCGTCCCATTCTCCGCTATTCCTCGGTCGTGGGACATGGAAAGGCCAATTTTACGAACTTTGAAATAACGAAAATAGCTAGAACGATAATTTTTTCGCAGTGGTGATCAGGTAAACAAGGAGATTTATATAAGCGAAAAACAATTTTGGGGGCTAGTTGCACTTTAATAAACAAGTGAATAAATATAGATTACTTCATAGAAAGTGCGACGTACGGATTTTTATTCACGAGTTGCAAGACGTTGGAAAACGAACGAGTGAGTTCTCCGAAGTCTTGCAACGAGTGAATAAAAATCCGTACAAAGCACTTTCTATGCTGTAATTTGTTTATTGTATATATAACGAGAATTAAACAGACCCATTAGATCAGTTTTAGTTTTTTTCCGACACCATAAGTTTACATGCAGAACGCTGAGAACGTAATGAATGACCGAGCGTAATGAAAAACAAATCCGCTCTCCAGTCCAGATACAGGCGGACAACGAGCCTACACAAGCTTAAATATAATAGGGGAAAATTCGTAAATACATAGTGAGAAATCTTTTCGTTTGTCCATAATTAAGCTTACTGTCAGATTCAATATGTCATAGCGACGCTTCGCGCTGTGCAAAGACACAGAAAGACAAATTCAGACTCTATTGACTTACACTGTTTATTTGAAATCAAATTTAGTTCCTCGGTTTCTTGAATGGCTATTGATTCTCAAACCATAGTTAGTAGAGTCTCCTCTACTAACTATGCTCAAACTGAAGTTCTAGCGCTTAAGATATTTGTTGGATATATTCCATTGCTGCTTTTCTGAAAGTGAAGTAAAACGGGAACCGAAGCCATGTTATCGAGACACAAACTTCAAGCCCGCGTTTCTCGGAAGTCATTTGAGTGCTTAACTCTGATTGGCTAAGTGATTCTCTCCTGAACGGTGATTGGTTATATTTTCACATGTGAAGAATGCTATACGCAAAGCTGATTGGACGTATCGCTTTTTTCACATGTGGAAATATAGCACATATAGAATTCTATTTGGAAGGTTTATTGCCTAAAATTCTCGCTATATACACAATAAAAGCAAATACAAACTAGTTAAAAGTAAGTACATAAAATGAAAATACTTATTTACAATAAAATATATAAAACATTGTCAATAATATAACTAAATTAAAAAATTAAGAATGTAATAATTAATATGATAAAAAACTATGTCGTAGGTAATTTTTTATAATCTTGCGCTGGCCACTATTTTAGTGGTCTTTTGTTTGCCTTCAAATTAGCCTTTGTTGCCTCGTTCTTAAACTCGAAATTCAAAAGAATATTTTCCGTTGAACGAGGCAACAAGGGCTAATTTGCAAGCAAACAAAAAAACACTAAAATGGCAGCCATTTTGGAATAAGGTGTATGCGCACAGTATTTTAGGAATAATTCGGATGATGTTGCCTTTCTGTTGAAGCTTCCTAATTAGCACTTGTTTTTCGCAACACTTAATCATAGCGATGTAAAAAGTTTCGCAGAATTTTTAAATACGAGGATTAAGGACGCGAAATTTAGTGACCTTAATGAAAACCATTATTTAAGTTATTTGTTATATTTCGTTAATTGCTAGGATATACGAGTAGGAGGGCTCAAATTTTATTTCGACGCATGTCCTTCATGGTCTTTATTCCTCCTCACCTGACTCATCCTGTTGATTTATTTCCTGTAACACTTCCTCAGTACAGTACAAATGGAGTCGCGGATCAGCAATGACGAGATTGAAGTCGAATTATTGCAAAGGAGCAAAACGGGAATATCCGAACGTGTTGAAGGGGGGGGGGGGCGACTTTGTTACTCGCATGTAACTCGTATGAACACGTATGTACTTTATGTCACTCGTATCACTCCTGTGGTGTGTTTTAGTCACCTTTCAATGACAACCTTGACACTTGCCGTAATGTTGCGTACCTACCTTGGACAAAAAATCAAGGATGAAGTGGTCAGCCCCGCTCACAGTTTATTGATTAGGGTGTGGAAAGCAAAAAACACCCACGCACTATAACGATCAAAAGAAACTGCCGCGCGTTTTCAGGCCACGTGCCCTTGGAATCCGGAAATCTTACTTTTTTGATCGAAGAGTCGGCATACTTCAGCAGGATTAAAACCAGAAAAGAGCTACTACCGGCCTCATCAATCTACTGAAACGGCTTGTTAGATGTTTGCATTTCCTCTAAAATAAAATAAAATGAAATGAAATTAAAAAAAGACGTTTGTTTTGTCAAACTTGTTTTAAGCTGCAACCACGTTGGGCAAGAAATTGAGGGTTTATAGCACGTGTGAACTTAAATTCACGCGAAGCGTGCTATTGTGAGAGAAAGAGAACCGGAAAAAATGCAGGAATGAGGAAAATATCACACATGCACATGCCCTAATTCTTAGTTCAAAAAAGGGTTTGAAAAAATATGCCTATGCCTTTTCTAATCCCCACCTTAATCAAAAGTGAATTGGTGTGCCCCGCTCGCAGTTTATTGGTTAGGATGTAGAAAGCAAAAAAAAAAAACACACACGCACTATAACAATCAAAAGAAACTACCGCGCGTTTTCAGGTCGCGCGCTTGCTTTCTGCCCGCTTGAAATCCGGAAATCTCACTTTTGTAGTCGGCATACATCAAGGGATCATCAAGGGACTCAAGGGATCGTTTGAATTAACTAGGTGTATGGCTCCAAGCTTACCCCAAATTCGTGTCATATCTAGATCTATCTACCTTGGCAATGTCGAGCTTTGCACTAGAAGCTAGAGAAGAATATACAGGCCATGAAAATCTCTAGGTGTTTACAGTAGCAGCGAAACCGAGATCGATAAACTCCTCGATGGCTTACTCTTTCGGTCCGACCAAGTCAGCCCACTTCTTCCGTCTTTCTCTCGCTTCTGGACGAGTGCCATCGAGATAGAGGTATTGAATGAAGAAGAATACTCTCTCCCAAGCTTTTTGTAATGCTACTGCCTCCAACAACACATCTTCCTTGCATTTTGCAACGATTTTAAATCACACTATCGCATGTTCGCATATGTAACAGTGTTACTCCTGCGATGACGTCACGAGCCAACTCGTCCCATTCTCCGCTATTCCTCGGTCGTGGGACATGGAAAGGCCAATTTTACGAACTTTGAAATAACGAAAATAGCTAGAACGATAATTTTTTCGCAGTGGTGATCAGGTAAACAAGGAGATTTATATAAGCGAAAAACAATTTTGGGGGCTAGTTGCACTTTAATAAACAAGTGAATAAATATAGATTACTTCATAGAAAGTGCGACGTACGGATTTTTATTCACGAGTTGCAAGACGTTGGAAAACGAACGAGTGAGTTCTCCGAAGTCTTGCAACGAGTGAATAAAAATCCGTACAAAGCACTTTCTATGCTGTAATTTGTTTATTGTATATATAACGAGAATTAAACAGACCCATTAGATCAGTTTTAGTTTTTTTCCGACACCATAAGTTTACATGCAGAACGCTGAGAACGTAATGAATGACCGAGCGTAATGAAAAACAAATCCGCTCTCCAGTCCAGATACAGGCGGACAACGAGCCTACACAAGCTTAAATATAATAGGGGAAAATTCGTAAATACATAGTGAGAAATCTTTTCGTTTGTCCATAATTAAGCTTACTGTCAGATTCAATATGTCATAGCGACGCTTCGCGCTGTGCAAAGACACAGAAAGACAAATTCAGACTCTATTGACTTACACTGTTTATTTGAAATCAAATTTAGTTCCTCGGTTTCTTGAATGGCTATTGATTCTCAAACCATAGTTAGTAGAGTCTCCTCTACTAACTATGCTCAAACTGAAGTTCTAGCGCTTAAGATATTTGTTGGATATATTCCATTGCTGCTTTTCTGAAAGTGAAGTAAAACGGGAACCGAAGCCATGTTATCGAGACACAAACTTCAAGCCCGCGTTTCTCGGAAGTCATTTGAGTGCTTAACTCTGATTGGCTAAGTGATTCTCTCCTGAACGGTGATTGGTTATATTTTCACATGTGAAGAATGCTATACGCAAAGCTGATTGGACGTATCGCTTTTTTCACATGTGGAAATATAGCACATATAGAATTCTATTTGGAAGGTTTATTGCCTAAAATTCTCGCTATATACACAATAAAAGCAAATACAAACTAGTTAAAAGTAAGTACATAAAATGAAAATACTTATTTACAATAAAATATATAAAACATTGTCAATAATATAACTAAATTAAAAAATTAAGAATGTAATAATTAATATGATAAAAAACTATGTCGTAGGTAATTTTTTATAATCTTGCGCTGGCCACTATTTTAGTGGTCTTTTGTTTGCCTTCAAATTAGCCTTTGTTGCCTCGTTCTTAAACTCGAAATTCAAAAGAATATTTTCCGTTGAACGAGGCAACAAGGGCTAATTTGCAAGCAAACAAAAAAACACTAAAATGGCAGCCATTTTGGAATAAGGTGTATGCGCACAGTATTTTAGGAATAATTCGGATGATGTTGCCTTTCTGTTGAAGCTTCCTAATTAGCACTTGTTTTTCGCAACACTTAATCATAGCGATGTAAAAAGTTTCGCAGAATTTTTAAATACGAGGATTAAGGACGCGAAATTTAGTGACCTTAATGAAAACCATTATTTAAGTTATTTGTTATATTTCGTTAATTGCTAGGATATACGAGTAGGAGGGCTCAAATTTTATTTCGACGCATGTCCTTCATGGTCTTTATTCCTCCTCACCTGACTCATCCTGTTGATTTATTTCCTGTAACACTTCCTCAGTACAGTACAAATGGAGTCGCGGATCAGCAATGACGAGATTGAAGTCGAATTATTGCAAAGGAGCAAAACGGGAATATCCGAACGTGTTGAAGGGGGGGGGGGCGACTTTGTTACTCGCATGTAACTCGTATGAACACGTATGTACTTTATGTCACTCGTATCACTCCTGTGGTGTGTTTTAGTCACCTTTCAATGACAACCTTGACACTTGCCGTAATGTTGCGTACCTACCTTGGACAAAAAATCAAGGATGAAGTGGTCAGCCCCGCTCACAGTTTATTGATTAGGGTGTGGAAAGCAAAAAACACCCACGCACTATAACGATCAAAAGAAACTGCCGCGCGTTTTCAGGCCACGTGCCCTTGGAATCCGGAAATCTTACTTTTTTGATCGAAGAGTCGGCATACTTCAGCAGGATTAAAACCAGAAAAGAGCTACTACCGGCCTCATCAATCTACTGAAACGGCTTGTTAGATGTTTGCGTTTCCTCTAAAATAAAATAAAATGAAATGAAATTAAAAAAAGACGTTTGTTTTGTCAAACTTGTTTTAAGCTGCAACCACGTTGGGCAAGAAATTGAGGGTTTATAGCACGTGTGAACTTAAATTCACGCGAAGCGTGCTATTGTGAGAGAAAGAGAACCGGAAAAAATGCAGGAATGAGGAAAATATCACACATGCACATGCCCTAATTCTTAGTTCAAAAAAGGGTTTGAAAAAATATGCCTATGCCTTTTCTAATCCCCACCTTAATCAAAAGTGAATTGGTGTGCCCCGCTCGCAGTTTATTGGTTAGGATGTAGAAAGCAAAAAAAAAAAACACACACGCACTATAACAATCAAAAGAAACTACCGCGCGTTTTCAGGTCGCGCGCTTGCTTTCTGCCCGCTTGAAATCCGGAAATCTCACTTTTGTAGTCGGCATACATCAAGGGATCATCAAGGGACTCAAGGGATCGTTTGAATTAACTAGGCGTATGGCTCCAAGCTTACCCCAAATTCGTGTCATATCTAGATCTATCTACCTTGGCAATGTTGAGCTTTGCACTAGAAGCTAGAGAAGAATATACAGGCCATGAAAATCTCTAGGTGTTTACAGTAGCAGCGAAACCGAGATCGATAAACTCCTCGATGGCTTACTCTTTCGGTCCGACCAAGTCAGCCCACTTCTTCCGTCTTTCTCTCGCTTCTGGACGAGTGCCATCGAGATAGAGGTATTGAATGAAGAAGAATACTCTCTCCCAAGCTTTTTGTAATGCTACTGCCTCCAACAACACATCTTCCTTGCATTTTGCAACGATTTTAACACTATCGCATGTTCGCATATGTAACAGTGTTACTCCTGCGATGACGTCACGAGCCAACTCGTCCCATTCTCCGCTATTCCTCGGTCGTGGGACATGGAAAGGCCAATTTTACGAACTTTGAAATAACGAAAATAGCTAGAACGATAATTTTTTCGCAGTGGTGATCAGGTAAACAAGGAGATTTATATAAGCGAAAAACAATTTTGGGGGCTAGTTGCACTTTAATAAACAAGTGAATAAATATAGATTACTTCATAGAAAGTGCGACGTACGGATTTTTATTCACGAGTTGCAAGACGTTGGAAAACGAACGAGTGAGTTCTCCGAAGTCTTGCAACGAGTGAATAAAAATCCGTACAAAGCACTTTCTATGCTGTAATTTGTTTATTGTATATATAACGAGAATTAAACAGACCCATTAGATCAGTTTTAGTTTTTTTCCGACACCATAAGTTTACATGCAGAACGCTGAGAACGTAATGAATGACCGAGCGTAATGAAAAACAAATCCGCTCTCCAGTCCAGATACAGGCGGACAACGAGCCTACACAAGCTTAAATATAATAGGGGAAAATTCGTAAATACATAGTGAGAAATCTTTTCGTTTGTCCATAATTAAGCTTACTGTCAGATTCAATATGTCATAGCGACGCTTCGCGCTGTGCAAAGACACAGAAAGACAAATTCAGACTCTATTGACTTACACTGTTTATTTGAAATCAAATTTAGTTCCTCGGTTTCTTGAATGGCTATTGATTCTCAAACCATAGTTAGTAGAGTCTCCTCTACTAACTATGCTCAAACTGAAGTTCTAGCGCTTAAGATATTTGTTGGATATATTCCATTGCTGCTTTTCTGAAAGTGAAGTAAAACGGGAACCGAAGCCATGTTATCGAGACACAAACTTCAAGCCCGCGTTTCTCGGAAGTCATTTGAGTGCTTAACTCTGATTGGCTAAGTGATTCTCTCCTGAACGGTGATTGGTTATATTTTCACATGTGAAGAATGCTATACGCAAAGCTGATTGGACGTATCGCTTTTTTCACATGTGGAAATATAGCACATATAGAATTCTATTTGGAAGGTTTATTGCCTAAAATTCTCGCTATATACACAATAAAAGCAAATACAAACTAGTTAAAAGTAAGTACATAAAATGAAAATACTTATTTACAATAAAATATATAAAACATTGTCAATAATATAACTAAATTAAAAAATTAAGAATGTAATAATTAATATGATAAAAAACTATGTCGTAGGTAATTTTTTATAATCTTGCGCTGGCCACTATTTTAGTGGTCTTTTGTTTGCCTTCAAATTAGCCTTTGTTGCCTCGTTCTTAAACTCGAAATTCAAAAGAATATTTTCCGTTGAACGAGGCAACAAGGGCTAATTTGCAAGCAAACAAAAAAACACTAAAATGGCAGCCATTTTGGAATAAGGTGTATGCGCACAGTATTTTAGGAATAATTCGGATGATGTTGCCTTTCTGTTGAAGCTTCCTAATTAGCACTTGTTTTTCGCAACACTTAATCATAGCGATGTAAAAAGTTTCGCAGAATTTTTAAATACGAGGATTAAGGACGCGAAATTTAGTGACCTTAATGAAAACCATTATTTAAGTTATTTGTTATATTTCGTTAATTGCTAGGATATACGAGTAGGAGGGCTCAAATTTTATTTCGACGCATGTCCTTCATGGTCTTTATTCCTCCTCACCTGACTCATCCTGTTGATTTATTTCCTGTAACACTTCCTCAGTACAGTACAAATGGAGTCGCGGATCAGCAATGACGAGATTGAAGTCGAATTATTGCAAAGGAGCAAAACGGGAATATCCGAACGTGTTGAAGGGGGGGGGGGGCGACTTTGTTACTCGCATGTAACTCGTATGAACACGTATGTACTTTATGTCACTCGTATCACTCCTGTGGTGTGTTTTAGTCACCTTTCAATGACAACCTTGACACTTGCCGTAATGTTGCGTACCTACCTTGGACAAAAAATCAAGGATGAAGTGGTCAGCCCCGCTCACAGTTTATTGATTAGGGTGTGGAAAGCAAAAAACACCCACGCACTATAACGATCAAAAGAAACTGCCGCGCGTTTTCAGGCCACGTGCCCTTGGAATCCGGAAATCTTACTTTTTTGATCGAAGAGTCGGCATACTTCAGCAGGATTAAAACCAGAAAAGAGCTACTACCGGCCTCATCAATCTACTGAAACGGCTTGTTAGATGTTTGCATTTCCTCTAAAATAAAATAAAATGAAATGAAATTAAAAAAAGACGTTTGTTTTGTCAAACTTGTTTTAAGCTGCAACCACGTTGGGCAAGAAATTGAGGGTTTATAGCACGTGTGAACTTAAATTCACGCGAAGCGTGCTATTGTGAGAGAAAGAGAACCGGAAAAAATGCAGGAATGAGGAAAATATCACACATGCACATGCCCTAATTCTTAGTTCAAAAAAGGGTTTGAAAAAATATGCCTATGCCTTTTCTAATCCCCACCTTAATCAAAAGTGAATTGGTGTGCCCCGCTCGCAGTTTATTGGTTAGGATGTAGAAAGCAAAAAAAAAAAACACACACGCACTATAACAATCAAAAGAAACTACCGCGCGTTTTCAGGTCGCGCGCTTGCTTTCTGCCCGCTTGAAATCCGGAAATCTCACTTTTGTAGTCGGCATACATCAAGGGATCATCAAGGGACTCAAGGGATCGTTTGAATTAACTAGGCGTATGGCTCCAAGCTTACCCCAAATTCGTGTCATATCTAGATCTATCTACCTTGGCAATGTCGAGCTTTGCACTAGAAGCTAGAGAAGAATATACAGGCCATGAAAATCTCTAGGTGTTTACAGTAGCGGCGAAACCGAGATCGATAAACTCCTCGATGGCTTACTCTTTCGGTCCGACCAAGTCAGCCCACTTCTTCCGTCTTTCTCTCGCTTCTGGACGAGTGCCATCGAGATAGAGGTATTGAATGAAGAAGAATACTCTCTCCCAAGCTTTTTGTAATGCTACTGCCTCCAACAACACATCTTCCTTGCATTTTGCAACGATTTTAAATCACACTATCGCATGTTCGCATATGTAACAGTGTTACTCCTGCGATGACGTCACGAGCCAACTCGTCCCATTCTCCGCTATTCCTCGGTCGTGGGACATGGAAAGGCCAATTTTACGAACTTTGAAATAACGAAAATAGCTAGAACGATAATTTTTTTCGCAGTGGTGATCAGGTAAACAAGGAGATTTATATAAGCGAAAAACAATTTTGGGGGCTAGTTGCACTTTAATAAACAAGTGAATAAATATAGATTACTTCATAGAAAGTGCGACGTACGGATTTTTATTCACGAGTTGCAAGACGTTGGAAAACGAACGAGTGAGTTCTCCGAAGTCTTGCAACGAGTGAATAAAAATCCGTACAAAGCACTTTCTATGCTGTAATTTGTTTATTGTATATATAACGAGAATTAAACAGACCCATTAGATCAGTTTTAGTTTTTTTCCGACACCATAAGTTTACATGCAGAACGCTGAGAACGTAATGAATGACCGAGCGTAATGAAAAACAAATCCGCTCTCCAGTCCAGATACAGGCGGACAACGAGCCTACACAAGCTTAAATATAATAGGGGAAAATTCGTAAATACATAGTGAGAAATCTTTTCGTTTGTCCATAATTAAGCTTACTGTCAGATTCAATATGTCATAGCGACGCTTCGCGCTGTGCAAAGACACAGAAAGACAAATTCAGACTCTATTGACTTACACTGTTTATTTGAAATTAAATTTAGTTCCTCGGTTTCTTGAATGGCTATTGATTCTCAAACCATAGTTAGTAGAGTCTCCTCTACTAACTATGCTCAAATTAGCGCTTAAGATATTTGTTGGATATATTCCATTGCTGCTTTTCCGAAAGTGAAGTAAAACGGGAACCGAAGCCATGTTATCGAGACACAAACTTCAAGTGGACGCTGATTTCAAGCCCGCGTTTCTCGGAAGGACGCGAAAGGACGCGAAATTTAGTGACCTTAATGAAAACCATTATTTAAGTTATTTGTTATATTTCGTTAATTGCTAGGATATACGAGTAGGAGGGCTCAAATTTTATTTCGACGCATGTCCTTCATGGTCTTTATTCCTCCTCACCTGACTCATCCTGTTGATTTATTTCCTGTAACACTTCCTCAGTACAGTACAAATGGAGTCGCGGATCAGCAATGACGAGATTGAAGTCGAATTATTGCAAAGGAGCAAAACGGGAATATCCGAACGTGTTGAAGGGGGGGGGGGGGCGACTTTGTTACTCGCATGTAACTCGTATGAACACGTATGTACTTTATGTCACTCGTATCACTCCTGTGGTGTGTTTTAGTCACCTTTCAATGACAACCTTGACACTTGCCGTAATGTTGCGTACCTACCTTGGACAAAAAATCAAGGATGAAGTGGTCAGCCCCGCTCACAGTTTATTGATTAGGGTGTGGAAAGCAAAAAACACCCACGCACTATAACGATCAAAAGAAACTGCCGCGCGTTTTCAGGCCGCGTGCCCTTGGAATCCGGAAATCTTACTTTTTTGATCGAAGAGTCGGCATACTTCAGCAGGATTAAAACCAGAAAAGAGCTACTACCGGCCTCATCAATCTACTGAAACGGCTTGTGAGATGTTTGCGTTTCCTCTAAAATAAAATAAAATGAAATTAAATTAAAAAAAGACGTTTGTTTTGTCAAACTTGTTTTAAGCTGCAACCACGTTGGGCAAGAAATTGAGGGTTTATAGCACGTGTGAACTTAAATTCACGCGAAGCGTGCTATTGTGAGAGAAAGAGAACCGGAAAAAATGCAGGAATGAGGAAAATATCACACATGCACATGCCCTAATTCTTAGTTCAAAAAAGGGTTTGAAAAAATATGCCTATGCCTTTTCTAATCCCCACCTTAATCAAAAGTGAATTGGTGTGGCCCGCTCGCAGTTTATTGGTTAGGATGTAGAAAGCAAAAAAAAAAACACACACGCACTATAACAATCAAAAGAAACTACCGCGCGTTTTCAGGTCGCGCGCTTGCTTTCTGCCCGCTTGAAATCCAGATATCTCACTTTTGTAGTCGGCAGGAATCAAGGGATCACCAAGGGACTCAAGGGATCGTTTGAATTAACTAGGCGTATGGCTCCAAGCTTACCCCAAATTCGTGTCATATCTAGATCTATCTACCTTGGCAATGTCGAGCTTTGCACTAGAAGCTAGAGAAGAATATACAGGCCATGAAAATCTCTAGGTGTTTACAGTAGCGGCGAAACCGAGATCGATAAACTCCTCGATGGCTTACTCTTTCGGTCCGACCAAGTCAGCCCACTTCTTCCGTCTTTCTCTCGCTTCTGGACGAGTGCCATCGAGATAGAGGTATTGAATGAAGAAGAATACTCTCTCCTAAGCTTTTTGTAATGCTACTGCCTCCAACAACACATCTTCCTTGCATTTTGCAACGATTTTAAATCACACTATCGCATGTTCGCATATGTTCTTCTCAGAACCAAAACAGTGTTACTCCTGCGATGACGTCACGAGCCAACTCGTCCCATTCTCCGCTATTCCTCGGTCGTGGGACATGGAAAGGCCAATTTTACGAACTTTGAAATAACGAAAATAGCTAGAACGATAATTTTTTCGCAGTGGTGATCAGGTAAACAAGGAGATTTATATAAGCGAAAAACAATTTTGGGGGCTAGTTGCACTTTAATAAACAAGTGAATAAATATAGATTACTTCATAGAAAGTGCGACGTACGGATTTTTATTCACGAGTTGCAAGACGTTGGAAAACGAACGAGTGAGTTCTCCGAAGTCTTGCAACGAGTGAATAAAAATCCGTACAAAGCACTTTCTATGCTGTAATTTGTTTATTGTATATATAACGAGAATTAAACAGACCCATTAGATCAGTTTTAGTTTTTTTCCGACACCATAAGTTTACATGCAGAACGCTGAGAACGTAATGAATGACCGAGCGTAATGAAAAACAAATCCGCTCTCCAGTCCAGATACAGGCGGACAACGAGCCTACACAAGCTTAAATATAATAGGGGAAAATTCGTAAATACATAGTGAGAAATCTTTTCGTTTGTCCATAATTAAGCTTACTGTCAGATTCAATATGTCATAGCGACGCTTCGCGCTGTGCAAAGACACAGAAAGACAAATTCAGACTCTATTGACTTACACTGTTTATTTGAAATCAAATTTAGTTCCTCGGTTTCTTGAATGGCTATTGATTCTCAAACCATAGTTAGTAGAGTCTCCTCTACTAACTATGCTCAAACTGAAGTTCTAGCGCTTAAGATATTTGTTGGATATATTCCATTGCTGCTTTTCTGAAAGTGAAGTAAAACGGGAACCGAAGCCATGTTATCGAGACACAAACTTCAAGCCCGCGTTTCTCGGAAGTCATTTGAGTGCTTAACTCTGATTGGCTAAGTGATTCTCTCCTGAACGGTGATTGGTTATATTTTCACATGTGAAGAATGCTATACGCAAAGCTGATTGGACGTATCGCTTTTTTCACATGTGGAAATATAGCACATATAGAATTCTATTTGGAAGGTTTATTGCCTAAAATTCTCGCTATATACACAATAAAAGCAAATACAAACTAGTTAAAAGTAAGTACATAAAATGAAAATACTTATTTACAATAAAATATATAAAACATTGTCAATAATATAACTAAATTAAAAAATTAAGAATGTAATAATTAATATGATAAAAAACTATGTCGTAGGTAATTTTTTATAATCTTGCGCTGGCCACTATTTTAGTGGTCTTTTGTTTGCCTTCAAATTAGCCTTTGTTGCCTCGTTCTTAAACTCGAAATTCAAAAGAATATTTTCCGTTGAACGAGGCAACAAGGGCTAATTTGCAAGCAAACAAAAAAACACTAAAATGGCAGCCATTTTGGAATAAGGTGTATGCGCACAGTATTTTAGGAATAATTCGGATGATGTTGCCTTTCTGTTGAAGCTTCCTAATTAGCACTTGTTTTTCGCAACACTTAATCATAGCGATGTAAAAAGTTTCGCAGAATTTTTAAATACGAGGATTAAGGACGCGAAATTTAGTGACCTTAATGAAAACCATTATTTAAGTTATTTGTTATATTTCGTTAATTGCTAGGATATACGAGTAGGAGGGCTCAAATTTTATTTCGACGCATGTCCTTCATGGTCTTTATTCCTCCTCACCTGACTCATCCTGTTGATTTATTTCCTGTAACACTTCCTCAGTACAGTACAAATGGAGTCGCGGATCAGCAATGACGAGATTGAAGTCGAATTATTGCAAAGGAGCAAAACGGGAATATCCGAACGTGTTGAAGGGGGGGGGGGGGGCGACTTTGTTACTCGCATGTAACTCGTATGAACACGTATGTACTTTATGTCACTCGTATCACTCCTGTGGTGTGTTTTAGTCACCTTTCAATGACAACCTTGACACTTGCCGTAATGTTGCGTACCTACCTTGGACAAAAAATCAAGGATGAAGTGGTCAGCCCCGCTCACAGTTTATTGATTAGGGTGTGGAAAGCAAAAAACACCCACGCACTATAACGATCAAAAGAAACTGCCGCGCGTTTTCAGGCCACGTGCCCTTGGAATCCGGAAATCTTACTTTTTTGATCGAAGAGTCGGCATACTTCAGCAGGATTAAAACCAGAAAAGAGCTACTACCGGCCTCATCAATCTACTGAAACGGCTTGTTAGATGTTTGCGTTTCCTCTAAAATAAAATAAAATGAAATGAAATTAAAAAAAGACGTTTGTTTTGTCAAACTTGTTTTAAGCTGCAACCACGTTGGGCAAGAAATTGAGGGTTTATAGCACGTGTGAACTTAAATTCACGCGAAGCGTGCTATTGTGAGAGAAAGAGAACCGGAAAAAATGCAGGAATGAGGAAAATATCACACATGCACATGCCCTAATTCTTAGTTCAAAAAAGGGTTTGAAAAAATATGCCTATGCCTTTTCTAATCCCCACCTTAATCAAAAGTGAATTGGTGTGCCCCGCTCGCAGTTTATTGGTTAGGATGTAGAAAGCAAAAAAAAAAAACACACACGCACTATAACAATCAAAAGAAACTACCGCGCGTTTTCAGGTCGCGCGCTTGCTTTCTGCCCGCTTGAAATCCGGAAATCTCACTTTTGTAGTCGGCATACATCAAGGGATCATCAAGGGACTCAAGGGATCGTTTGAATTAACTAGGCGTATGGCTCCAAGCTTACCCCAAATTCGTGTCATATCTAGATCTATCTACCTTGGCAATGTCGAGCTTTGCACTAGAAGCTAGAGAAGAATATACAGGCCATGAAAATCTCTAGGTGTTTACAGTAGCGGCGAAACCGAGATCGATAAACTCCTCGATGGCTTACTCTTTCGGTCCGACCAAGTCAGCCCACTTCTTCCGTCTTTCTCTCGCTTCTGGACGAGTGCCATCGAGATACAGGTATTGAATGAAGAAGAATACTCTCTCCCAAGCTTTTTGTAATGCTACTGCCTCCAACAACACATCTTCCTTGCATTTTGCAACGATTTTAAATCACACTATCGCATGTTCGCATATGTAACAGTGTTACTCCTGCGATGACGTCACGAGCCAACTCGTCCCATTCTCCGCTATTCCTCGGTCGTGGGACATGGAAAGGCCAATTTTACGAACTTTGAAATAACGAAAATAGCTAGAACGATAATTTTTTCGCAGTGGTGATCAGGTAAACAAGGAGATTTATATAAGCGAAAAACAATTTTGGGGGCTAGTTGCACTTTAATAAACAAGTGAATAAATATAGATTACTTCATAGAAAGTGCGACGTACGGATTTTTATTCACGAGTTGCAAGACGTTGGAAAACGAACGAGTGAGTTCTCCGAAGTCTTGCAACGAGTGAATAAAAATCCGTACAAAGCACTTTCTATGCTGTAATTTGTTTATTGTATATATAACGAGAATTAAACAGACCCATTAGATCAGTTTTAGTTTTTTTCCGACACCATAAGTTTACATGCAGAACGCTGAGAACGTAATGAATGACCGAGCGTAATGAAAAACAAATCCGCTCTCCAGTCCAGATACAGGCGGACAACGAGCCTACACAAGCTTAAATATAATAGGGGAAAATTCGTAAATACATAGTGAGAAATCTTTTCGTTTGTCCATAATTAAGCTTACTGTCAGATTCAATATGTCATAGCGACGCTTCGCGCTGTGCAAAGACACAGAAAGACAAATTCAGACTCTATTGACTTACACTGTTTATTTGAAATTAAATTTAGTTCCTCGGTTTCTTGAATGGCTATTGATTCTCAAACCATAGTTAGTAGAGTCTCCTCTACTAACTATGCTCAAATTAGCGCTTAAGATATTTGTTGGATATATTCCATTGCTGCTTTTCCGAAAGTGAAGTAAAACGGGAACCGAAGCCATGTTATCGAGACACAAACTTCAAGTGGACGCTGATTTCAAGCCCGCGTTTCTCGGAAGGACGCGAAAGGACGCGAAATTTAGTGACCTTAATGAAAACCATTATTTAAGTTATTTGTTATATTTCGTTAATTGCTAGGATATACGAGTAGGAGGGCTCAAATTTTATTTCGACGCATGTCCTTCATGGTCTTTATTCCTCCTCACCTGACTCATCCTGTTGATTTATTTCCTGTAACACTTCCTCAGTACAGTACAAATGGAGTCGCGGATCAGCAATGACGAGATTGAAGTCGAATTATTGCAAAGGAGCAAAACGGGAATATCCGAACGTGTTGAAGGGGGGGGGGGGGCGACTTTGTTACTCGCATGTAACTCGTATGAACACGTATGTACTTTATGTCACTCGTATCACTCCTGTGGTGTGTTTTAGTCACCTTTCAATGACAACCTTGACACTTGCCGTAATGTTGCGTACCTACCTTGGACAAAAAATCAAGGATGAAGTGGTCAGCCCCGCTCACAGTTTATTGATTAGGGTGTGGAAAGCAAAAAACACCCACGCACTATAACGATCAAAAGAAACTGCCGCGCGTTTTCAGGCCGCGTGCCCTTGGAATCCGGAAATCTTACTTTTTTGATCGAAGAGTCGGCATACTTCAGCAGGATTAAAACCAGAAAAGAGCTACTACCGGCCTCATCAATCTACTGAAACGGCTTGTGAGATGTTTGCGTTTCCTCTAAAATAAAATAAAATGAAATTAAATTAAAAAAAGACGTTTGTTTTGTCAAACTTGTTTTAAGCTGCAACCACGTTGGTTAAGAAATTGAGGGTTTATAGCACGTGTGAACTTAAATTCACGCGAAGCGTGCTATTGTGAGAGAAAGAGAACCGGAAAAAATGCAGGAATGAGGAAAATATCACACATGCACATGCCCTAATTCTTAGTTCAAAAAAGGGTTTGAAAAAATATGCCTATGCCTTTTCTAATCCCCACCTTAATCAAAAGTGAATTGGTGTGGCCCGCTCGCAGTTTATTGGTTAGGATGTAGAAAGCAAAAAAAAAAACACACACGCACTATAACAATCAAAAGAAACTACCGCGCGTTTTCAGGTCGCGCGCTTGCTTTCTGCCCGCTTGAAATCCAGATATCTCACTTTTGTAGTCGGCAGGAATCAAGGGATCACCAAGGGACTCAAGGGATCGTTTGAATTAACTAGGCGTATGGCTCCAAGCTTACCCCAAATTCGTGTCATATCTAGATCTATCTACCTTGGCAATGTCGAGCTTTGCACTAGAAGCTAGAGAAGAATATACAGGCCATGAAAATCTCTAGGTGTTTACAGTAGCGGCGAAACCGAGATCGATAAACTCCTCGATGGCTTACTCTTTCGGTCCGACCAAGTCAGCCCACTTCTTCCGTCTTTCTCTCGCTTCTGGACGAGTGCCATCGAGATAGAGGTATTGAATGAAGAAGAATACTCTCTCCTAAGCTTTTTGTAATGCTACTGCCTCCAACAACACATCTTCCTTGCATTTTGCAACGATTTTAAATCACACTATCGCATGTTCGCATATGTTCTTCTCAGAACCAAAACAGTGTTACTCCTGCGATGACGTCACGAGCCAACTCGTCCCATTCTCCGCTATTCCTCGGTCGTGGGACATGGAAAGGCCAATTTTACGAACTTTGAAATAACGAAAATAGCTAGAACGATAATTTTTTCGCAGTGGTGATCAGGTAAACAAGGAGATTTATATAAGCGAAAAACAATTTTGGGGGCTAGTTGCACTTTAATAAACAAGTGAATAAATATAGATTACTTCATAGAAAGTGCGACGTACGGATTTTTATTCACGAGTTGCAAGACGTTGGAAAACGAACGAGTGAGTTCTCCGAAGTCTTGCAACGAGTGAATAAAAATCCGTACAAAGCACTTTCTATGCTGTAATTTGTTTATTGTATATATAACGAGAATTAAACAGACCCATTAGATCAGTTTTAGTTTTTTTCCGACACCATAAGTTTACATGCAGAACGCTGAGAACGTAATGAATGACCGAGCGTAATGAAAAACAAATCCGCTCTCCAGTCCAGATACAGGCGGACAACGAGCCTACACAAGCTTAAATATAATAGGGGAAAATTCGTAAATACATAGTGAGAAATCTTTTCGTTTGTCCATAATTAAGCTTACTGTCAGATTCAATATGTCATAGCGACGCTTCGCGCTGTGCAAAGACACAGAAAGACAAATTCAGACTCTATTGACTTACACTGTTTATTTGAAATCAAATTTAGTTCCTCGGTTTCTTGAATGGCTATTGATTCTCAAACCATAGTTAGTAGAGTCTCCTCTACTAACTATGCTCAAACTGAAGTTCTAGCGCTTAAGATATTTGTTGGATATATTCCATTGCTGCTTTTCTGAAAGTGAAGTAAAACGGGAACCGAAGCCATGTTATCGAGACACAAACTTCAAGCCCGCGTTTCTCGGAAGTCATTTGAGTGCTTAACTCTGATTGGCTAAGTGATTCTCTCCTGAACGGTGATTGGTTATATTTTCACATGTGAAGAATGCTATACGCAAAGCTGATTGGACGTATCGCTTTTTTCACATGTGGAAATATAGCACATATAGAATTCTATTTGGAAGGTTTATTGCCTAAAATTCTCGCTATATACACAATAAAAGCAAATACAAACTAGTTAAAAGTAAGTACATAAAATGAAAATACTTATTTACAATAAAATATATAAAACATTGTCAATAATATAACTAAATTAAAAAATTAAGAATGTAATAATTAATATGATAAAAAACTATGTCGTAGGTAATTTTTTATAATCTTGCGCTGGCCACTATTTTAGTGGTCTTTTGTTTGCCTTCAAATTAGCCTTTGTTGCCTCGTTCTTAAACTCGAAATTCAAAAGAATATTTTCCGTTGAACGAGGCAACAAGGGCTAATTTGCAAGCAAACAAAAAAACACTAAAATGGCAGCCATTTTGGAATAAGGTGTATGCGCACAGTATTTTAGGAATAATTCGGATGATGTTGCCTTTCTGTTGAAGCTTCCTAATTAGCACTTGTTTTTCGCAACACTTAATCATAGCGATGTAAAAAGTTTCGCAGAATTTTTAAATACGAGGATTAAGGACGCGAAATTTAGTGACCTTAATGAAAACCATTATTTAAGTTATTTGTTATATTTCGTTAATTGCTAGGATATACGAGTAGGAGGGCTCAAATTTTATTTCGACGCATGTCCTTCATGGTCTTTATTCCTCCTCACCTGACTCATCCTGTTGATTTATTTCCTGTAACACTTCCTCAGTACAGTACAAATGGAGTCGCGGATCAGCAATGACGAGATTGAAGTCGAATTATTGCAAAGGAGCAAAACGGGAATATCCGAACGTGTTGAAGGGGGGGGGGGGGGGGCGACTTTGTTACTCGCATGTAACTCGTATGAACACGTATGTACTTTATGTCACTCGTATCACTCCTGTGGTGTGTTTTAGTCACCTTTCAATGACAACCTTGACACTTGCCGTAATGTTGCGTACCTACCTTGGACAAAAAATCAAGGATGAAGTGGTCAGCCCCGCTCACAGTTTATTGATTAGGGTGTGGAAAGCAAAAAACACCCACGCACTATAACGATCAAAAGAAACTGCCGCGCGTTTTCAGGCCACGTGCCCTTGGAATCCGGAAATCTTACTTTTTTGATCGAAGAGTCGGCATACTTCAGCAGGATTAAAACCAGAAAAGAGCTACTACCGGCCTCATCAATCTACTGAAACGGCTTGTTAGATGTTTGCGTTTCCTCTAAAATAAAATAAAATGAAATGAAATTAAAAAAAGACGTTTGTTTTGTCAAACTTGTTTTAAGCTGCAACCACGTTGGGCAAGAAATTGAGGGTTTATAGCACGTGTGAACTTAAATTCACGCGAAGCGTGCTATTGTGAGAGAAAGAGAACCGGAAAAAATGCAGGAATGAGGAAAATATCACACATGCACATGCCCTAATTCTTAGTTCAAAAAAGGGTTTGAAAAAATATGCCTATGCCTTTTCTAATCCCCACCTTAATCAAAAGTGAATTGGTGTGCCCCGCTCGCAGTTTATTGGTTAGGATGTAGAAAGCAAAAAAAAAAAACACACACGCACTATAACAATCAAAAGAAACTACCGCGCGTTTTCAGGTCGCGCGCTTGCTTTCTGCCCGCTTGAAATCCGGAAATCTCACTTTTGTAGTCGGCATACATCAAGGGATCATCAAGGGACTCAAGGGATCGTTTGAATTAACTAGGCGTATGGCTCCAAGCTTACCCCAAATTCGTGTCATATCTAGATCTATCTACCTTGGCAATGTCGAGCTTTGCACTAGAAGCTAGAGAAGAATATACAGGCCATGAAAATCTCTAGGTGTTTACAGTAGCGGC
Organism: Micromussa lordhowensis; assembly: GCA_964020085.1. Lineage (NCBI taxonomy): Eukaryota > Metazoa > Cnidaria > Anthozoa > Scleractinia > Lobophylliidae > Micromussa > Micromussa lordhowensis. Next base: position 24,070,061 of record OZ026598.1, read on the forward strand.
GAAACCGAGATCGATAAACTCCTCGATGGCTTACTCTTTCGGTCCGACCAAGTCAGCCCACTTCTTCCGTCTTTCTCTCGCTTCTGGACGAGTGCCATCGAGATACAGGTATTGAATGAAGAAGAATACTCTCTCCCAAGCTTTTTGTAATGCTACTGCCTCCAACAACACATCTTCCTTGCATTTTGCAACGATTTTAAATCACACTATCGCATGTTCGCATATGTAACAGTGTTACTCCTGCGATGACGTCACGAGCCAACTCGTCCCATTCTCCGCTATTCCTCGGTCGTGGGACATGGAAAGGCCAATTTTACGAACTTTGAAATAACGAAAATAGCTAGAACGATAATTTTTTCGCAGTGGTGATCAGGTAAACAAGGAGATTTATATAAGCGAAAAACAATTTTGGGGGCTAGTTGCACTTTAATAAACAAGTGAATAAATATAGATTACTTCATAGAAAGTGCGACGTACGGATTTTTATTCACGAGTTGCAAGACGTTGGAAAACGAACGAGTGAGCGCAGCGAACGAGTGAGTTCTCCGAAGTCTTGCAACGAGTGAATAAAAATCCGTACAAAGCACTTTCTATGCTGTAATTTGTTTATTGTATATATAACGAGAATTAAACAGACCCATTAGATCAGTTTTAGTTTTTTTCCGACACCATAAGTTTACATGCAGAACGCTGAGAACGTAATGAATGACCGAGCGTAATGAAAAACAAATCCGCTCTCCAGTCCAGATACAGGCGGACAACGAGCCTACACAAGCTTAAATATAATAGGGGAAAATTCGTAAATACATAGTGAGAAATCTTTTCGTTTGTCCATAATTAAGCTTACTGTCAGATTCAATATGTCATAGCGACGCTTCGCGCTGTGCAAAGACACAGAAAGACAAATTCAGACTCTATTGACTTACACTGTTTATTTGAAATTAAATTTAGTTCCTCGGTTTCTTGAATGGCTATTGATTCTCAAACCATAGTTAGTAGAGTCTCCTCTACTAACTATGCTCAAATTAGCGCTTAAGATATTTGTTGGATATATTCCATTGCTGCTTTTCCGAAAGTGAAGTAAAACGGGAACCGAAGCCATGTTATCGAGACACAAACTTCAAGTGGACGCTGATTTCAAGCCCGCGTTTCTCGGAAGGACGCGAAAGGACGCGAAATTTAGTGACCTTAATGAAAACCATTATTTAAGTTATTTGTTATATTTCGTTAATTGCTAGGATATACGAGTAGGAGGGCTCAAATTTTATTTCGACGCATGTCCTTCATGGTCTTTATTCCTCCTCACCTGACTCATCCTGTTGATTTATTTCCTGTAACACTTCCTCAGTACAGTACAAATGGAGTCGCGGATCAGCAATGACGAGATTGAAGTCGAATTATTGCAAAGGAGCAAAACGGGAATATCCAAACGTGTTGAAGGGGGGGGGGGGGGCGACTTTGTTACTCGCATGTAACTCGTATGAACACGTATGTACTTTATGTCACTCGTATCACTCCTGTGGTGTGTTTTAGTCACCTTTCAATGACAACCTTGACACTTGCCGTAATGTTGCGTACCTACCTTGGACAAAAAATCAAGGATGAAGTGGTCAGCCCCGCTCACAGTTTATTGATTAGGGTGTGGAAAGCAAAAAACACCCACGCACTATAACGATCAAAAGAAACTGCCGCGCGTTTTCAGGCCGCGTGCCCTTGGAATCCGGAAATCTTACTTTTTTGATCGAAGAGTCGGCATACTTCAGCAGGATTAAAACCAGAAAAGAGCTACTACCGGCCTCATCAATCTACTGAAACGGCTTGTGAGATGTTTGCGTTTCCTCTAAAATAAAATAAAATGAAATTAAATTAAAAAAAGACGTTTGTTTTGTCAAACTTGTTTTAAGCTGCAACCACGTTGGTTAAGAAATTGAGGGTTTATAGCACGTGTGAACTTAAATTCACGCGAAGCGTGCTATTGTGAGAGAAAGAGAACCGGAAAAAATGCAGGAATGAGGAAAATATCACACATGCACATGCCCTAATTCTTAGTTCAAAAAAGGGTTTGAAAAAATATGCCTATGCCTTTTCTAATCCCCACCTTAATCAAAAGTGAATTGGTGTGGCCCGCTCGCAGTTTATTGGTTAGGATGTAGAAAGCAAAAAAAAAAACACACACGCACTATAACAATCAAAAGAAACTACCGCGCGTTTTCAGGTCGCGCGCTTGCTTTCTGCCCGCTTGAAATCCAGATATCTCACTTTTGTAGTCGGCAGGAATCAAGGGATCACCAAGGGACTCAAGGGATCGTTTGAATTAACTAGGCGTATGGCTCCAAGCTTACCCCAAATTCGTGTCATATCTAGATCTATCTACCTTGGCAATGTCGAGCTTTGCACTAGAAGCTAGAGAAGAATATACAGGCCATGAAAATCTCTAGGTGTTTACAGTAGCGGCGAAACCGAGATCGATAAACTCCTCGATGGCTTACTCTTTCGGTCCGACCAAGTCAGCCCACTTCTTCCGTCTTTCTCTCGCTTCTGGACGAGTGCCATCGAGATAGAGGTATTGAATGAAGAAGAATACTCTCTCCTAAGCTTTTTGTAATGCTACTGCCTCCAACAACACATCTTCCTTGCATTTTGCAACGATTTTAAATCACACTATCGCATGTTCGCATATGTTCTTCTCAGAACCAAAACAGTGTTACTCCTGCGATGACGTCACGAGCCAACTCGTCCCATTCTCCGCTATTCCTCGGTCGTGGGACATGGAAAGGCCAATTTTACGAACTTTGAAATAACGAAAATAGCTAGAACGATAATTTTTTCGCAGTGGTGATCAGGTAAACAAGGAGATTTATATAAGCGAAAAACAATTTTGGGGGCTAGTTGCACTTTAATAAACAAGTGAATAAATATAGATTACTTCATAGAAAGTGCGACGTACGGATTTTTATTCACGAGTTGCAAGACGTTGGAAAACGAACGAGTGAGTTCTCCGAAGTCTTGCAACGAGTGAATAAAAATCCGTACAAAGCACTTTCTATGCTGTAATTTGTTTATTGTATATATAACGAGAATTAAACAGACCCATTAGATCAGTTTTAGTTTTTTTCCGACACCATAAGTTTACATGCAGAACGCTGAGAACGTAATGAATGACCGAGCGTAATGAAAAACAAATCCGCTCTCCAGTCCAGATACAGGCGGACAACGAGCCTACACAAGCTTAAATATAATAGGGGAAAATTCGTAAATACATAGTGAGAAATCTTTTCGTTTGTCCATAATTAAGCTTACTGTCAGATTCAATATGTCATAGCGACGCTTCGCGCTGTGCAAAGACACAGAAAGACAAATTCAGACTCTATTGACTTACACTGTTTATTTGAAATCAAATTTAGTTCCTCGGTTTCTTGAATGGCTATTGATTCTCAAACCATAGTTAGTAGAGTCTCCTCTACTAACTATGCTCAAACTGAAGTTCTAGCGCTTAAGATATTTGTTGGATATATTCCATTGCTGCTTTTCTGAAAGTGAAGTAAAACGGGAACCGAAGCCATGTTATCGAGACACAAACTTCAAGCCCGCGTTTCTCGGAAGTCATTTGAGTGCTTAACTCTGATTGGCGAAGTGATTCTCTCCTGAACGGTGATTGGTTATATTTTCACATGTGAAGAATGCTATACGCAAAGCTGATTGGACGTATCGCTTTTTTCACATGTGGAAATATAGCACATATAGAATTCTATTTGGAAGGTTTATTGCCTAAAATTCTCGCTATATACACAATAAAAGCAAATACAAACTAGTTAAAAGTAAGTACATAAAATGAAAATACTTATTTACAATAAAATATATAAAACATTGTCAATAATATAACTAAATTAAAAAATTAAGAATGTAATAATTAATATGATAAAAAACTATGTCGTAGGTAATTTTTTATAATCTTGCGCTGGCCACTATTTTAGTGGTCTTTTGTTTGCCTTCAAATTAGCCTTTGTTGCCTCGTTCTTAAACTCGAAATTCAAAAGAATATTTTCCGTTGAACGAGGCAACAAGGGCTAATTTGCAAGCAAACAAAAAAACACTAAAATGGCAGCCATTTTGGAATAAGGTGTATGCGCACAGTATTTTAGGAATAATTCGGATGATGTTGCCTTTCTGTTGAAGCTTCCTAATTAGCACTTGTTTTTCGCAACACTTAATCATAGCGATGTAAAAAGTTTCGCAGAATTTTTAAATACGAGGATTAAGGACGCGAAATTTAGTGACCTTAATGAAAACCATTATTTAAGTTATTTGTTATATTTCGTTAATTGCTAGGATATACGAGTAGGAGGGCTCAAATTTTATTTCGACGCATGTCCTTCATGGTCTTTATTCCTCCTCACCTGACTCATCCTGTTGATTTATTTCCTGTAACACTTCCTCAGTACAGTACAAATGGAGTCGCGGATCAGCAATGACGAGATTGAAGTCGAATTATTGCAAAGGAGCAAAACGGGAATATCCGAACGTGTTGAAGGGGGGGGGGGGCGACTTTGTTACTCGCATGTAACTCGTATGAACACGTATGTACTTTATGTCACTCGTATCACTCCTGTGGTGTGTTTTAGTCACCTTTCAATGACAACCTTGACACTTGCCGTAATGTTGCGTACCTACCTTGGACAAAAAATCAAGGATGAAGTGGTCAGCCCCGCTCACAGTTTATTGATTAGGGTGTGGAAAGCAAAAAACACCCACGCACTATAACGATCAAAAGAAACTGCCGCGCGTTTTCAGGCCACGTGCCCTTGGAATCCGGAAATCTTACTTTTTTGATCGAAGAGTCGGCATACTTCAGCAGGATTAAAACCAGAAAAGAGCTACTACCGGCCTCATCAATCTACTGAAACGGCTTGTTAGATGTTTGCGTTTCCTCTAAAATAAAATAAAATGAAATGAAATTAAAAAAAGACGTTTGTTTTGTCAAACTTGTTTTAAGCTGCAACCACGTTGGGCAAGAAATTGAGGGTTTATAGCACGTGTGAACTTAAATTCACGCGAAGCGTGCTATTGTGAGAGAAAGAGAACCGGAAAAAATGCAGGAATGAGGAAAATATCACACATGCACATGCCCTAATTCTTAGTTCAAAAAAGGGTTTGAAAAAATATGCCTATGCCTTTTCTAATCCCCACCTTAATCAAAAGTGAATTGGTGTGCCCCGCTCGCAGTTTATTGGTTAGGATGTAGAAAGCAAAAAAAAAAAACACACACGCACTATAACAATCAAAAGAAACTACCGCGCGTTTTCAGGTCGCGCGCTTGCTTTCTGCCCGCTTGAAATCCGGAAATCTCACTTTTGTAGTCGGCATACATCAAGGGATCATCAAGGGACTCAAGGGATCGTTTGAATTAACTAGGCGTATGGCTCCAAGCTTACCCCAAATTCGTGTCATATCTAGATCTATCTACCTTGGCAATGTCGAGCTTTGCACTAGAAGCTAGAGAAGAATATACAGGCCATGAAAATCTCTAGGTGTTTACAGTAGCGGCGAAACCGAGATCGATAAACTCCTCGATGGCTTACTCTTTCGGTCCGACCAAGTCAGCCCACTTCTTCCGTCTTTCTCTCGCTTCTGGACGAGTGCCATCGAGATACAGGTATTGAATGAAGAAGAATACTCTCTCCCAAGCTTTTTGTAATGCTACTGCCTCCAACAACACATCTTCCTTGCATTTTGCAACGATTTTAAATCACACTATCGCATGTTCGCATATGTAACAGTGTTACTCCTGCGATGACGTCACGAGCCAACTCGTCCCATTCTCCGCTATTCCTCGGTCGTGGGACATGGAAAGGCCAATTTTACGAACTTTGAAATAACGAAAATAGCTAGAACGATAATTTTTTCGCAGTGGTGATCAGGTAAACAAGGAGATTTATATAAGCGAAAAACAATTTTGGGGGCTAGTTGCACTTTAATAAACAAGTGAATAAATATAGATTACTTCATAGAAAGTGCGACGTACGGATTTTTATTCACGAGTTGCAAGACGTTGGAAAACGAACGAGTGAGCGCAGCGAACGAGTGAGTTCTCCGAAGTCTTGCAACGAGTGAATAAAAATCCGTACAAAGCACTTTCTATGCTGTAATTTGTTTATTGTATATATAACGAGAATTAAACAGACCCATTAGATCAGTTTTAGTTTTTTTCCGACACCATAAGTTTACATGCAGAACGCTGAGAACGTAATGAATGACCGAGCGTAATGAAAAACAAATCCGCTCTCCAGTCCAGATACAGGCGGACAACGAGCCTACACAAGCTTAAATATAATAGGGGAAAATTCGTAAATACATAGTGAGAAATCTTTTCGTTTGTCCATAATTAAGCTTACTGTCAGATTCAATATGTCATAGCGACGCTTCGCGCTGTGCAAAGACACAGAAAGACAAATTCAGACTCTATTGACTTACACTGTTTATTTGAAATTAAATTTAGTTCCTCGGTTTCTTGAATGGCTATTGATTCTCAAACCATAGTTAGTAGAGTCTCCTCTACTAACTATGCTCAAATTAGCGCTTAAGATATTTGTTGGATATATTCCATTGCTGCTTTTCCGAAAGTGAAGTAAAACGGGAACCGAAGCCATGTTATCGAGACACAAACTTCAAGTGGACGCTGATTTCAAGCCCGCGTTTCTCGGAAGGACGCGAAAGGACGCGAAATTTAGTGACCTTAATGAAAACCATTATTTAAGTTATTTGTTATATTTCGTTAATTGCTAGGATATACGAGTAGGAGGGCTCAAATTTTATTTCAACGCATGTCCTTCATGGTCTTTATTCCTCCTCACCTGACTCATCCTGTTGATTTATTTCCTGTAACACTTCCTCAGTACAGTACAAATGGAGTCGCGGATCAGCAATGACGAGATTGAAGTCGAATTATTGCAAAGGAGCAAAACGGGAATATCCGAACGTGTTGAAGGGGGGGGGGGCGACTTTGTTACTCGCATGTAACTCGTATGAACACGTATGTACTTTATGTCACTCGTATCACTCCTGTGGTGTGTTTTAGTCACCTTTCAATGACAACCTTGACACTTGCCGTAATGTTGCGTACCTACCTTGGACAAAAAATCAAGGATGAAGTGGTCAGCCCCGCTCACAGTTTATTGATTAGGGTGTGGAAAGCAAAAAACACCCACGCACTATAACGATCAAAAGAAACTGCCGCGCGTTTTCAGGCCGCGTGCCCTTGGAATCCGGAAATCTTACTTTTTTGATCGAAGAGTCGGCATACTTCAGCAGGATTAAAACCAGAAAAGAGCTACTACCGGCCTCATCAATCTACTGAAACGGCTTGTGAGATGTTTGCGTTTCCTCTAAAATAAAATAAAATGAAATTAAATTAAAAAAAGACGTTTGTTTTGTCAAACTTGTTTTAAGCTGCAACCACGTTGGGCAAGAAATTGAGGGTTTATAGCACGTGTGAACTTAAATTCACGCGAAGCGTGCTATTGTGAGAGAAAGAGAACCGGAAAAAATGCAGGAATGAGGAAAATATCACACATGCACATGCCCTAATTCTTAGTTCAAAAAAGGGTTTGAAAAAATATGCCTATGCCTTTTCTAATCCCCACCTTAATCAAAAGTGAATTGGTGTGGCCCGCTCGCAGTTTATTGGTTAGGATGTAGAAAGCAAAAAAAAAAAACACACACGCACTATAACAATCAAAAGAAACTACCGCGCGTTTTCAGGTCGCGCGCTTGCTTTCTGCCCGCTTGAAATCCAGATATCTCACTTTTGTAGTCGGCAGGAATCAAGGGATCACCAAGGGACTCAAGGGATCGTTTGAATTAACTAGGCGTATGGCTCCAAGCTTACCCCAAATTTGTGTCATATCTAGATCTATCTACCTTGGCAATGTCGAGCTTTGCACTAGAAGCTAGAGAAGAATATACAGGCCATGAAAATCTCTAGGTGTTTACAGTAGCGGCGAAACCGAGATCGATAAACTCCTCGATGGCTTACTCTTTCGGTCCGACCAAGTCAGCCCACTTCTTCCGTCTTTCTCTCGCTTCTGGACGAGTGCCATCGAGATAGAGGTATTGAATGAAGAAGAATACTCTCTCCTAAGCTTTTTGTAATGCTACTGCCTCCAACAACACATCTTCCTTGCATTTTGCAACGATTTTAAATCACACTATCGCATGTTCGCATATGTTCTTCTCAGAACCAAAACAGTGTTACTCCTGCGATGACGTCACGAGCCAACTCGTCCCATTCTCCGCTATTCCTCGGTCGTGGGACATGGAAAGGCCAATTTTACGAACTTTGAAATAACGAAAATAGCTAGAACGATAATTTTTTCGCAGTGGTGATCAGGTAAACAAGGAGATTTATATAAGCGAAAAACAATTTTGGGGGCTAGTTGCACTTTAATAAACAAGTGAATAAATATAGATTACTTCATAGAAAGTGCGACGTACGGATTTTTATTCACGAGTTGCAAGACGTTGGAAAACGAACGAGTGAGCGCAGCGAACGAGTGAGTTCTCCGAAGTCTTGCAACGAGTGAATAAAAATCCGTACAAAGCACTTTCTATGCTGTAATTTGTTTATTGTATATATAACGAGAATTAAACAGACCCATTAGATCAGTTTTAGTTTTTTTCCGACACCATAAGTTTACATGCAGAACGCTGAGAACGTAATGAATGACCGAGCGTAATGAAAAACAAATCCGCTCTCCAGTCCAGATACAGGCGGACAACGAGCCTACACAAGCTTAAATATAATAGGGGAAAATTCGTAAATACATAGTGAGAAATCTTTTCGTTTGTCCATAATTAAGCTTACTGTCAGATTCAATATGTCATAGCGACGCTTCGCGCTGTGCAAAGACACAGAAAGACAAATTCAGACTCTATTGACTTACACTGTTTATTTGAAATTAAATTTAGTTCCTCGGTTTCTTGAATGGCTATTGATTCTCAAACCATAGTTAGTAGAGTCTCCTCTACTAACTATGCTCAAATTAGCGCTTAAGATATTTGTTGGATATATTCCATTGCTGCTTTTCCGAAAGTGAAGTAAAACGGGAACCGAAGCCATGTTATCGAGACACAAACTTCAAGTGGACGCTGATTTCAAGCCCGCGTTTCTCGGAAGGACGCGAAAGGACGCGAAATTTAGTGACCTTAATGAAAACCATTATTTAAGTTATTTGTTATATTTCGTTAATTGCTAGGATATACGAGTAGGAGGGCTCAAATTTTATTTCAACGCATGTCCTTCATGGTCTTTATTCCTCCTCACCTGACTCATCCTGTTGATTTATTTCCTGTAACACTTCCTCAGTACAGTACAAATGGAGTCGCGGATCAGCAATGACGAGATTGAAGTCGAATTATTGCAAAGGAGCAAAACGGGAATATCCGAACGTGTTGAAGGGGGGGGGGGGGGCGACTTTGTTACTCGCATGTAACTCGTATGAACACGTATGTACTTTATGTCACTCGTATCACTCCTGTGGTGTGTTTTAGTCACCTTTCAATGACAACCTTGACACTTGCCGTAATGTTGCGTACCTACCTTGGACAAAAAATCAAGGATGAAGTGGTCAGCCCCGCTCACAGTTTATTGATTAGGGTGTGGAAAGCAAAAAACACCCACGCACTATAACGATCAAAAGAAACTGCCACGCGTTTTCAGGCCGCGTGCCCTTGGAATCCGGAAATCTTACTTTTTTGATCGAAGAGTCGGCATACTTCAGCAGGATTAAAACCAGAAAAGAGCTACTACCGGCCTCATCAATCTACTGAAACGGCTTGTGAGATGTTTGCGTTTCCTCTAAAATAAAATAAAATGAAATTAAATTAAAAAAAGACGTTTGTTTTGTCAAACTTGTTTTAAGCTGCAACCACGTTGGGCAAGAAATTGAGGGTTTATAGCACGTGTGAACTTAAATTCACGCGAAGCGTGCTATTGTGAGAGAAAGAGAACCGGAAAAAATGCAGGAATGAGGAAAATATCACACATGCACATGCCCTAATTCTTAGTTCAAAAAAGGGTTTGAAAAAATATGCCTATGCCTTTTCTAATCCCCACCTTAATCAAAAGTGAATTGGTGTGGCCCGCTCGCAGTTTATTGGTTAGGATGTAGAAAGCAAAAAAAAAAACACACACGCACTATAACAATCAAAAGAAACTACCGCGCGTTTTCAGGTCGCGCGCTTGCTTTCTGCCCGCTTGAAATCCAGATATCTCACTTTTGTAGTCGGCAGGAATCAAGGGATCACCAAGGGACTCAAGGGATCGTTTGAATTAACTAGGCGTATGGCTCCAAGCTTACCCCAAATTCGTGTCATATCTAGATCTATCTACCTTGGCAATGTCGAGCTTTGCACTAGAAGCTAGAGAAGAATATACAGGCCATGAAAATCTCTAGGTGTTTACAGTAGCGGCGAAACCGAGATCGATAAACTCCTCGATGGCTTACTCTTTCGGTCCGACCAAGTCAGCCCACTTCTTCCGTCTTTCTCTCGCTTCTGGACGAGTGCCATCGAGATAGAGGTATTGAATGAAGAAGAATACTCTCTCCTAAGCTTTTTGTAATGCTACTGCCTCCAACAACACATCTTCCTTGCATTTTGCAACGATTTTAAATCACACTATCGCATGTTCGCATATGTTCTTCTCAGAACCAAAACAGTGTTACTCCTGCGATGACGTCACGAGCCAACTCGTCCCATTCTCCGCTATTCCTCGGTCGTGGGACATGGAAAGGCCAATTTTACGAACTTTGAAATAACGAAAATAGCTAGAACGATAATTTTTTCGCAGTGGTGATCAGGTAAACAAGGAGATTTATATAAGCGAAAAACAATTTTGGGGGCTAGTTGCACTTTAATAAACAAGTGAATAAATATAGATTACTTCATAGAAAGTGCGACGTACGGATTTTTATTCACGAGTTGCAAGACGTTGGAAAACGAACGAGTGAGCGCAGCGAACGAGTGAGTTCTCCGAAGTCTTGCAACGAGTGAATAAAAATCCGTACAAAGCACTTTCTATGCTGTAATTTGTTTATTGTATATATAACGAGAATTAAACAGACCCATTAGATCAGTTTTAGTTTTTTTCCGACACCATAAGTTTACATGCAGAACGCTGAGAACGTAATGAATGACCGAGCGTAATGAAAAACAAATCCGCTCTCCAGTCCAGATACAGGCGGACAACGAGCCTACACAAGCTTAAATATAATAGGGGAAAATTCGTAAATACATAGTGAGAAATCTTTTCGTTTGTCCATAATTAAGCTTACTGTCAGATTCAATATGTCATAGCGACGCTTCGCGCTGTGCAAAGACACAGAAAGACAAATTCAGACTCTATTGACTTACACTGTTTATTTGAAATTAAATTTAGTTCCTCGGTTTCTTGAATGGCTATTGATTCTCAAACCATAGTTAGTAGAGTCTCCTCTACTAACTATGCTCAAATTAGCGCTTAAGATATTTGTTGGATATATTCCATTGCTGCTTTTCCGAAAGTGAAGTAAAACGGGAACCGAAGCCATGTTATCGAGACACAAACTTCAAGTGGACGCTGATTTCAAGCCCGCGTTTCTCGGAAGTCATTTGAGTGCTTAACTCTGATTGGCTAAGTGATTCTCTCCTGAACGGTGATTGGTTATATTTTCACATGTGAAGAATGCTATACGCAAAGTAGATTGGACGTATCGCTTTTTTCACATGTGGAAATATAGCACATATAGAATTCTATTTGGAAGGTTTATTGCCTAAAATTCTCGCTATATATACAATAAAAGCAAATACAAACTAGTTAAAAGTAAGTACATAAAATGAAAATACTTATTTACAATAAAATATATAAAACATTGTCAATAATATAACTAAATTAAAAAATTAAGAATGTAATAATTAATATTATAAAAAACTATGTCGTAGGTAATTTTTTATAATCTTGCGCTGGCCACTATTTTAGTGGTCTTTTGTTTGCCTTCAAATTAGCCTTTGTTGCCTCGTTCTTAAACTCGAAATTCAAAAGAATATTTTCCCTTGAACGAGGCAACAAGGGCTAATTTGCAAGCAAACAAAAAAACACTAAACTGGCAGCCATTTTGGAATAAGGTGTATGCGCACAGTATTTTAGGAATAATTCGGATGATGTTGCCTTTCTGTTGAAGCTTCCTAATTAGCACTTGTTTTTCGCAACACTTAATCATCGCGATGTAAATAGTTTCGCAGAATTTTTAAATACGAGGATTAAGGACGCGAAATTTAGTGACCTTAATGAAAACCATTATTTAAGTTATTTGTTATATTTCGTTAATTGCTAGGATATACGAGTAGGAGGGCTCAAATTTTATTTCGACGCATGTCCTTCATGGTCTTTATTCCTCCTCACCTGACTCATCCTGTTGATTTATTTCCTGTAACACTTCCTCAGTACAGTACAAATGGAGTCGCGGATCAGCAATGACGAGATTGAAGTCGAATTATTGCAAAGGAGCAAAACGGGAATATCCGAACATGTTGAAGGGGGGGGGGGGGGCGACTTTGTTACTCGCATGTAACTCGTATGAACACGTATGTACTTTATGTCACTCGTATCACTCCTGTGGTGTGTTTTAGTCACCTTTCAATGACAACCTTGACACTTGCCGTAATGTTGCGTACCTACCTTGGACAAAAAATCAAGGATGAAGTGGTCAGCCCCGCTCACAGTTTATTGATTAGGGTGTGGAAAGCAAAAAACACCCACGCACTATAACGATCAAAAGAAACTGCCGCGCGTTTTCAGGCCACGTGCCCTTGGAATCCGGAAATCTTACTTTTTTGATCGAAGAGTCGGCATACTTCAGCAGGATTAAAACCAGAAAAGAGCTACTACCGGCCTCATCAATCTACTGAAACGGCTTGTTAGATGTTTGCGTTTCCTCTAAAATAAAATAAAATGAAATGAAATTAAAAAAAGACGTTTGTTTTGTCAAACTTGTTTTAAGCTGCAACCACGTTGGGCAAGAAATTGAGGGTTTATAGCACGTGTGAACTTAAATTCACGCGAAGCGTGCTATTGTGAGAGAAAGAGAACCGGAAAAAATGCAGGAATGAGGAAAATATCACACATGCACATGCCCTAATTCTTAGTTCAAAAAAGGGTTTGAAAAAATATGCCTATGCCTTTTCTAATCCCCACCTTAATCAAAAGTGAATTGGTGTGCCCCGCTCGCAGTTTATTGGTTAGGATGTAGAAAGCAAAAAAAAAAACACACACGCACTATAACAATCAAAAGAAACTACCGCGTGTTTTCAGGTCGCGCGCTTGCTTTCTGCCCGCTTGAAATCCGGAAATCTCACTTTTGTAGTCGGCATACATCAAGGGATCATCAAGGGACTCAAGGGATCGTTTGAATTAACTAGGCGTATGGCTCCAAGCTTACCCCAAATTCGTGTCATATCTAGATCTATCTACCTTGGCAATGTCGAGCTTTGCACTAGAAGCTAGAGAAGAATATACAGGCCATGAAAATCTCTAGGTGTTTACAGTAGCGGCGAAACCGAGATCGATAAACTCCTCGATGGCTTACTCTTTCGGTCCGACCAAGTCAGCCCACTTCTTCCGTCTTTCTCTCGCTTCTGGACGAGTGCCATCGAGATAGAGGTATTGAATGAAGAAGAATACTCTCTCCCAAGCTTTTTGTAATGCTACTGCCTCCAACAACACATCTTCCTTGCATTTTGCAACGATTTTAAATCACACTATCGCATGTTCGCATATGTAACAGTGTTACTCCTGCGATGACGTCACGAGCCAACTCGTCCCATTCTCCGCTATTCCTCGGTCGTGGGACATGGAAAGGCCAGTTTTACGAACTTTGAAATAACGAAAATAGCTAGAACGATAATTTTTTCGCAGTGGTGATCAGGTAAACAAGGAGATTTATATAAGCGAAAAACAATTTTGGGGGCTAGTTGCACTTTAATAAACAAGTGAATAAATATAGATTACTTCATAGAAAGTGCGACGTACAGATTTTTATTCACGAGTTGCAAGACGTTGGAAAACGAACGAGTGAGCGCAGCGAACGAGTGAGTTCTCCGAAGTCTTGCAACGAGTGAATAAAAATCCGTACAAAGCACTTTCTATGCTGTAATTTGTTTATTGTATATATAACGAGAATTAAACAGACCCATTAGATCAGTTTTAGTTTTTTTCCGACACCATAAGTTTACATGCAGAACGCTGAGAACGTAATGAATGACCGAGCGTAATGAAAAACAAATCCGCTCTCCAGTCCAGATACAGGCGGACAACGAGCCTACACAAGCTTAAATATAATAGGGGAAAATTCGTAAATACATAGTGAGAAATCTTTTCGTTTGTCCATAATTAAGCTTACTGTCAGATTCAATATGTCATAGCGACGCTTCGCGCTGTGCAAAGACACAGAAAGACAAATTCAGACTCTATTGACTTACACTGTTTATTTGAAATTAAATTTAGTTCCTCGGTTTCTTGAATGGCTATTGATTCTCAAACCATAGTTAGTAGAGTCTCCTCTACTAACTATGCTCAAACTAGCGCTTAAGATATTTGTTGGATATATTCCATTGCTGCTTTTCCGAAAGTGAAGTAAAACGGGAACCGAAGCCATGTTATCGAGACACAAACTTCAAGTGGACGCTGATTTCAAGCCCGCGTTTCTCGGAAGGACGCGAAAGGACGCGAAATTTAGTGACCTTAATGAAAACCATTATTTAAGTTATTTGTTATATTTCGTTAATTGCTAGGATATACGAGTAGGAGGGCTCAAATTTTATTTCGACGCATGTCCTTCATGGTCTTTATTCCTCCTCACCTGACTCATCCTGTTGATTTATTTCCTGTAACACTTCCTCAGTACAGTACAAATGGAGTCGCGGATCAGCAATGACGAGATTGAAGTCGAATTATTGCAAAGGAGCAAAACGGGAATATCCGAACGGGTTGAAGGGGGGGGGGGCGACTTTCTTACTCGCATGTAACTCGTATGAACACGTATGTACTTTATGTCACTCGTATCACTCCTGTGGTGTGTTTTAGTCACCTTTCAATGACAACCTTGACACTTGCCGTAATGTTGCGTACCTACCTTGGACAAAAAATCAAGGATGAAGTGGTCAGCCCCGCTCACAGTTTATTGATTAGGGTGTGGAAAGCAAAAAACACCCACGCACTATAACGATCAAAAGAAACTGCCGCGCGTTTTCTGGCCACGTGCCCTTGGAATCCGGAAATCTTACTTTTTTGATCGAAGAGTCGGCATACTTCAGCAGGATTAAAACCAGAAAAGAGCTACTACCGGCCTCATCAATCTACTGAAACGGCTTGTTAGATGTTTGCATTTCCTCTAAAATAAAATAAAATGAAATGAAATTAAAAAAAGACGTTTGTTTTGTCAAACTTGTTTTAAGCTGCAACCACGTTGGGCAAGAAATTGAGGGTTTATAGCACGTGTGAACTTAAATTCACGCGAAGCGTGCTATTGTGAGAGAAAGAGAACCGGAAAAAATGCAGGAATGAGGAAAATATCACACATGCACATGCCCTAATTCTTAGTTCAAAAAAGGGTTTGAAAAAATATGCCTATGCCTTTTCTAATCCCCACCTTAATCAAAAGTGAATTGGTGTGCCCCGCTCGCAGTTTATTGGTTAGGATGTAGAAAGCAAAAAAAAAAACACACACGCACTATAACAATCAAAAGAAACTACCGCGTGTTTTCAGGTCGCGCGCTTGCTTTCTGCCCGCTTGAAATCCGGAAATCTCACTTTTGTAGTCGGCATACATCAAGGGATCATCAAGGGACTCAAGGGATCGTTTGAATTAACTAGGCGTATGGCTCCAAGCTTACCCCAAATTCGTGTCATATCTAGATCTATCTACCTTGGCAATGTCGAGCTTTGCACTAGAAGCTAGAGAAGAATATACAGGCCATGAAAATCTCTAGGTGTTTACAGTAGCGGCGAAACCGAGATCGATAAACTCCTCGATGGCTTACTCTTTCGGTCCGACCAAGTCAGCCCACTTCTTCCGTCTTTCTCTCGCTTCTGGACGAGTGCCATCGAGATAGAGGTATTGAATGAAGAAGAATACTCTCTCCCAAGCTTTTTGTAATGCTACTGCCTCCAACAACACATCTTCCTTGCATTTTGCAACGATTTTAAATCACACTATCGCATGTTCGCATATGTAACAGTGTTACTCCTGCGATGACGTCACGAGCCAACTCGTCCCATTCTCCGCTATTCCTCGGTCGTGGGACATGGAAAGGCCAATTTTACGAACTTTGAAATAACGAAAATAGCTAGAACGATAATTTTTTCGCAGTGGTGATCAGGTAAACAAGGAGATTTATATAAGCGAAAAACAATTTTGGGGGCTAGTTGCACTTTAATAAACAAGTGAATAAATATAGATTACTTCATAGAAAGTGCGACGTACAGATTTTTATTCACGAGTTGCAAGACGTTGGAAAACGAACGAGTGAGCGCAGCGAACGAGTGAGTTCTCCGAAGTCTTGCAACGAGTGAATAAAAATCCGTACAAAGCACTTTCTATGCTGTAATTTGTTTATTGTATATATAACGAGAATTAAACAGACCCATTAGATCAGTTTTAGTTTTTTTCCGACACCATAAGTTTACATGCAGAACGCTGAGAACGTAATGAATGACCGAGCGTAATGAAAAACAAATCCGCTCTCCAGTCCAGATACAGGCGGACAACGAGCCTACACAAGCTTAAATATAATAGGGGAAAATTCGTAAATACATAGTGAGAAATCTTTTCGTTTGTCCATAATTAAGCTTACTGTCAGATTCAATATGTCATAGCGACGCTTCGCGCTGTGCAAAGACACAGAAAGACAAATTCAGACTCTATTGACTTACACTGTTTATTTGAAATTAAATTTAGTTCCTCGGTTTCTTGAATGGCTATTGATTCTCAAACCATAGTTAGTAGAGTCTCCTCTACTAACTCTGCTCAAACTAGCGCTTAAGATATTTGTTGGATATATTCCATTGCTGCTTTTCCGAAAGTGAAGTAAAACGGGAACCGAAGCCATGTTATCGAGACACAAACTTCAAGTGGACGCTGATTTCAAGCCCGCGTTTCTCGGAAGGACGCGAAAGGACGCGAAATTTAGTGACCTTAATGAAAACCATTATTTAAGTTATTTGTTATATTTCGTTAATTGCTAGGATATACGAGTAGGAGGGCTCAAATTTTATTTCAACGCATGTCCTTCATGGTCTTTATTCCTCCTCACCTGACTCATCCTGTTGATTTATTTCCTGTAACACTTCCTCAGTACAGTACAAATGGAGTCGCGGATCAGCAATGACGAGATTGAAGTCGAATTATTGCAAAGGAGCAAAACGGGAATATCCGAACGTGTTGAAGGGGGGGGGGCGACTTTGTTACTCGCATGTAACTCGTATGAACACGTATGTACTTTATGTCACTCGTATCACTCCTGTGGTGTGTTTTAGTCACCTTTCAATGACAACCTTGACACTTGCCGTAATGTTGCGTACCTACCTTGGACAAAAAATCAAGGATGAAGTGGTCAGCCCCGCTCACAGTTTATTGATTAGGGTGTGGAAAGCAAAAAACACCCACGCACTATAACGATCAAAAGAAACTGCCGCGCGTTTTCAGGCCGCGTGCCCTTGGAATCCGGAAATCTTACTTTTTTGATCGAAGAGTCGGCATACTTCAGCAGGATTAAAACCAGAAAAGAGCTACTACCGGCCTCATCAATCTACTGAAACGGCTTGTGAGATGTTTGCGTTTCCTCTAAAATAAAATAAAATTAAATTAAATTAAAAAAAGACGTTTGTTTTGTCAAACTTGTTTTAAGCTGCAACCACGTTGGGCAAGAAATTGAGGGTTTATAGCACGTGTGAACTTAAATTCACGCGAAGCGTGCTATTGTGAGAGAAAGAGAACCGGAAAAAATGCAGGAATGAGGAAAATATCACACATGCACATGCCCTAATTCTTAGTTCAAAAAAGGGTTTGAAAAAATATGCCTATGCCTTTTCTAATCCCCACCTTAATCAAAAGTGAATTGGTGTGGCCCGCTCGCAGTTTATTGGTTAGGATGTAGAAAGCAAAAAAAAAAAACACACACGCACTATAACAATCAAAAGAAACTACCGCGCGTTTTCAGGTCGCGCGCTTGCTTTCTGCCCGCTTGAAATCCAGATATCTCACTTTTGTAGTCGGCAGGAATCAAGGGATCACCAAGGGACTCAAGGGATCGTTTGAATTAACTAGGCGTATGGCTCCAAGCTTACCCCAAATTCGTGTCATATCTAGATCTATCTACCTTGGCAATGTCGAGCTTTGCACTAGAAGCTAGAGAAGAATATACAGGCCATGAAAATCTCTAGGTGTTTACAGTAGCGGCGAAACCGAGATCGATAAACTCCTCGATGGCTTACTCTTTCGGTCCGACCAAGTCAGCCCACTTCTTCCGTCTTTCTCTCGCTTCTGGACGAGTGCCATCGAGATAGAGGTATTGAATGAAGAAGAATACTCTCTCCTAAGCTTTTTGTAATGCTACTGCCTCCAACAACACATCTTCCTTGCATTTTGCAACGATTTTAAATCACACTATCGCATGTTCGCATATGTTCTTCTCAGAACCAAAACAGTGTTACTCCTGCGATGACGTCACGAGCCAACTCGTCCCATTCTCCGCTATTCCTCGGTCGTGGGACATGGAAAGGCCAATTTTACGAACTTTGAAATAACGAAAATAGCTAGAACGATAATTTTTTCGCAGTGGTGATCAGGTAAACAAGGAGATTTATATAAGCGAAAAACAATTTTGGGGGCTAGTTGCACTTTAATAAACAAGTGAATAAATATAGATTACTTCATAGAAAGTGCGACGTACGGATTTTTATTCACGAGTTGCAAGACGTTGGAAAACGAACGAGTGAGCGCAGCGAACGAGTGAGTTCTCCGAAGTCTTGCAACGAGTGAATAAAAATCCGTACAAAGCACTTTCTATGCTGTAATTTGTTTATTGTATATATAACGAGAATTAAACAGACCCATTAGATCAGTTTTAGTTTTTTTCCGACACCATAAGTTTACATGCAGAACGCTGAGAACGTAATGAATGACCGAGCGTAATGAAAAACAAATCCGCTCTCCAGTCCAGATACAGGCGGACAACGAGCCTACACAAGCTTAAATATAATAGGGGAAAATTCGTAAATACATAGTGAGAAATCTTTTCGTTTGTCCATAATTAAGCTTACTGTCAGATTCAATATGTCATAGCGACGCTTCGCGCTGTGCAAAGACACAGAAAGACAAATTCAGACTCTATTGACTTACACTGTTTATTTGAAATTAAATTTAGTTCCTCGGTTTCTTGAATGGCTATTGATTCTCAAACCATAGTTAGTAGAGTCTCCTCTACTAACTATGCTCAAATTAGCGCTTAAGATATTTGTTGGATATATTCCATTGCTGCTTTTCCGAAAGTGAAGTAAAACAGGAACCGAAGCCATGTTATCGAGACACAAACTTCAAGTGGACGCTGATTTCAAGCCCGCGTTTCTCGGAAGTCATTTGAGTGCTTAACTCTGATTGGCTAAGTGATTCTCTCCTGAACGGTGATTGGTTATATTTTCACATGTGAAGAATGCTATACGCAAAGTAGATTGGACGTATCGCTTTTTTCACATGTGGAAATATAGCACATATAGAATTCTATTTGGAAGGTTTATTGCCTAAAATTCTCGCTATATATACAATAAAAGCAAATACAAACTAGTTAAAAGTAAGTACATAAAATGAAAATACTTATTTACAATAAAATATATAAAACATTGTCAATAATATAACTAAATTAAAAAATTAAGAATGTAATAATTAATATTATAAAAAACTATGTCGTAGGTAATTTTTTATAATCTTGCGCTGGCCACTATTTTAGTGGTCTTTTGTTTGCCTTCAAATTAGCCTTTGTTGCCTCGTTCTTAAACTCGAAATTCAAAAGAATATTTTCCCTTGAACGAGGCAACAAGGGCTAATTTGCAAGCAAACAAAAAAACACTAAACTGGCAGCCATTTTGGAATAAGGTGTATGCGCACAGTATTTTAGGAATAATTCGGATGATGTTGCCTTTCTGTTGAAGCTTCCTAATTAGCACTTGTTTTTCGCAACACTTAATCATCGCGATGTAAATAGTTTCGCAGAATTTTTAAATACGAGGATTAAGGACGCGAAATTTAGTGACCTTAATGAAAACCATTATTTAAGTTATTTGTTATATTTCGTTAATTGCTAGGATATACGAGTAGGAGGGCTCAAATTTTATTTCGACGCATGTCCTTCATGGTCTTTATTCCTCCTCACCTGACTCATCCTGTTGATTTATTTCCTGTAACACTTCCTCAGTACAGTACAAATGGAGTCGCGGATCAGCAATGACGAGATTGAAGTCGAATTATTGCAAAGGAGCAAAACGGGAATATCCGAACATGTTGAAGGGGGGGGGGGGGGGCGACTTTGTTACTCGCATGTAACTCGTATGAACACGTATGTACTTTATGTCACTCGTATCACTCCTGTGGTGTGTTTTAGTCACCTTTCAATGACAACCTTGACACTTGCCGTAATGTTGCGTACCTACCTTGGACAAAAAATCAAGGATGAAGTGGTCAGCCCCGCTCACAGTTTATTGATTAGGGTGTGGAAAGCAAAAAACACCCACGCACTATAACGATCAAAAGAAACTGCCGCGCGTTTTCAGGCCACGTGCCCTTGGAATCCGGAAATCTTACTTTTTTGATCGAAGAGTCGGCATACTTCAGCAGGATTAAAACCAGAAAAGAGCTACTACCGGCCTCATCAATCTACTGAAACGGCTTGTTAGATGTTTGCGTTTCCTCTAAAATAAAATAAAATGAAATGAAATTAAAAAAAGACGTTTGTTTTGTCAAACTTGTTTTAAGCTGCAACCACGTTGGGCAAGAAATTGAGGGTTTATAGCACGTGTGAACTTAAATTCACGCGAAGCGTGCTATTGTGAGAGAAAGAGAACCGGAAAAAATGCAGGAATGAGGAAAATATCACACATGCACATGCCCTAATTCTTAGTTCAAAAAAGGGTTTGAAAAAATATGCCTATGCCTTTTCTAATCCCCACCTTAATCAAAAGTGAATTGGTGTGCCCCGCTCGCAGTTTATTGGTTAGGATGTAGAAAGCAAAAAAAAAAACACACACGCACTATAACAATCAAAAGAAACTACCGCGTGTTTTCAGGTCGCGCGCTTGCTTTCTGCCCGCTTGAAATCCGGAAATCTCACTTTTGTAGTCGGCATACATCAAGGGATCATCAAGGGACTCAAGGGATCGTTTGAATTAACTAGGCGTATGGCTCCAAGCTTACCCCAAATTCGTGTCATATCTAGATCTATCTACCTTGGCAATGTCGAGCTTTGCACTAGAAGCTAGAGAAGAATATACAGGCCATGAAAATCTCTAGGTGTTTACAGTAGCGGCGAAACCGAGATCGATAAACTCCTCGATGGCTTACTCTTTCGGTCCGACCAAGTCAGCCCACTTCTTCCGTCTTTCTCTCGCTTCTGGACGAGTGCCATCGAGATAGAGGTATTGAATGAAGAAGAATACTCTCTCCCAAGCTTTTTGTAATGCTACTGCCTCCAACAACACATCTTCCTTGCATTTTGCAACGATTTTAAATCACACTATCGCATGTTCGCATATGTAACAGTGTTACTCCTGCGATGACGTCACGAGCCAACTCGTCCCATTCTCCGCTATTCCTCGGTCGTGGGACATGGAAAGGCCAATTTTACGAACTTTGAAATAACGAAAATAGCTAGAACGATAATTTTTTCGCAGTGGTGATCAGGTAAACAAGGAGATTTATATAAGCGAAAAACAATTTTGGGGGCTAGTTGCACTTTAATAAACAAGTGAATAAATATAGATTACTTCATAGAAAGTGCGACGTACAGATTTTTATTCACGAGTTGCAAGACGTTGGAAAACGAACGAGTGAGCGCAGCGAACGAGTGAGTTCTCCGAAGTCTTGCAACGAGTGAATAAAAATCCGTACAAAGCACTTTCTATGCTGTAATTTGTTTATTGTATATATAACGAGAATTAAACAGACCCATTAGATCAGTTTTAGTTTTTTTCCGACACCATAAGTTTACATGCAGAACGCTGAGAACGTAATGAATGACCGAGCGTAATGAAAAACAAATCCGCTCTCCAGTCCAGATACAGGCGGACAACGAGCCTACACAAGCTTAAATATAATAGGGGAAAATTCGTAAATACATAGTGAGAAATCTTTTCGTTTGTCCATAATTAAGCTTACTGTCAGATTCAATATGTCATAGCGACGCTTCGCGCTGTGCAAAGACACAGAAAGACAAATTCAGACTCTATTGACTTACACTGTTTATTTGAAATTAAATTTAGTTCCTCGGTTTCTTGAATGGCTATTGATTCTCAAACCATAGTTAGTAGAGTCTCCTCTACTAACTATGCTCAAACTAGCGCTTAAGATATTTGTTGGATATATTCCATTGCTGCTTTTCCGAAAGTGAAGTAAAACGGGAACCGAAGCCATGTTATCGAGACACAAACTTCAAGTGGACGCTGATTTCAAGCCCGCGTTTCTCGGAAGGACGCGAAAGGACGCGAAATTTAGTGACCTTAATGAAAACCATTATTTAAGTTATTTGTTATATTTCGTTAATTGCTAGGATATACGAGTAGGAGGGCTCAAATTTTATTTCGACGCATGTCCTTCATGGTCTTTATTCCTCCTCACCTGACTCATCCTGTTGATTTATTTCCTGTAACACTTCCTCAGTACAGTACAAATGGAGTCGCGGATCAGCAATGACGAGATTGAAGTCGAATTATTGCAAAGGAGCAAAACGGGAATATCCGAACGGGTTGAAGGGGGGGGGGCGACTTTGTTACTCGCATGTAACTCGTATGAACACGTATGTACTTTATGTCACTCGTATCACTCCTGTGGTGTGTTTTAGTCACCTTTCAATGACAACCTTGACACTTGCCGTAATGTTGCGTACCTACCTTGGACAAAAAATCAAGGATGAAGTGGTCAGCCCCGCTCACAGTTTATTGATTAGGGTGTGGAAAGCAAAAAACACCCACGCACTATAACGATCAAAAGAAACTGCCGCGCGTTTTCAGGCCACGTGCCCTTGGAATCCGGAAATCTTACTTTTTTGATCGAAGAGTCGGCATACTTCAGCAGGATTAAAACCAGAAAAGAGCTACTACCGGCCTCATCAATCTACTGAAACGGCTTGTTAGATGTTTGCATTTCCTCTAAAATAAAATAAAATGAAATGAAATTAAAAAAAGACGTTTGTTTTGTCAAACTTGTTTTAAGCTGCAACCACGTTGGGCAAGAAATTGAGGGTTTATAGCACGTGTGAACTTAAATTCACGCGAAGCGTGCTATTGTGAGAGAAAGAGAACCGGAAAAAATGCAGGAATGAGGAAAATATCACACATGCACATGCCCTAATTCTTAGTTCAAAAAAGGGTTTGAAAAAATATGCCTATGCCTTTTCTAATCCCCACCTTAATCAAAAGTGAATTGGTGTGCCCCGCTCGCAGTTTATTGGTTAGGATGTAGAAAGCAAAAAAAAAAACACACACGCACTATAACAATCAAAAGAAACTACCGCGTGTTTTCAGGTCGCGCGCTTGCTTTCTGCCCGCTTGAAATCCGGAAATCTCACTTTTGTAGTCGGCATACATCAAGGGATCATCAAGGGACTCAAGGGATCGTTTGAATTAACTAGGCGTATGGCTCCAAGCTTACCCCAAATTCGTGTCATATCTAGATCTATCTACCTTGGCAATGTCGAGCTTTGCACTAGAAGCTAGAGAAGAATATACAGGCCATGAAAATCTCTAGGTGTTTACAGTAGCGGCGAAACCGAGATCGATAAACTCCTCGATGGCTTACTCTTTCGGTCCGACCAAGTCAGCCCACTTCTTCCGTCTTTCTCTCGCTTCTGGACGAGTGCCATCGAGATAGAGGTATTGAATGAAGAAGAATACTCTCTCCCAAGCTTTTTGTAATGCTACTGCCTCCAACAACACATCTTCCTTGCATTTTGCAACGATTTTAAATCACACTATCGCATGTTCGCATATGTAACAGTGTTACTCCTATGATGACGTCACGAGCCAACTCGTCCCATTCTCCGCTATTCCTCGGTCGTGGGACATGGAAAGGCCAATTTTACGAACTTTGAAATAACGAAAATAGCTAGAACGATAATTTTTTCGCAGTGGTGATCAGGTAAACAAGGAGATTTATATAAGCGAAAAACAATTTTGGGGGCTAGTTGCACTTTAATAAACAAGTGAATAAATATAGATTACTTCATAGAAAGTGCGACGTACAGATTTTTATTCACGAGTTGCAAGACGTTGGAAAACGAACGAGTGAGCGCAGCGAACGAGTGAGTTCTCCGAAGTCTTGCAACGAGTGAATAAAAATCCGTACAAAGCACTTTCTATGCTGTAATTTGTTTATTGTATATATAACGAGAATTAAACAGACCCATTAGATCAGTTTTAGTTTTTTTCCGACACCATAAGTTTACATGCAGAACGCTGAGAACGTAATGAATGACCGAGCGTAATGAAAAACAAATCCGCTCTCAAGTCCAGATACAGGCGGACAACGAGCCTACACAAGCTTAAATATAATAGGGGAAAATTCGTAAATACATAGTGAGAAATCTTTTCGTTTGTCCATAATTAAGCTTACTGTCAGATTCAATATGTCATAGCGACGCTTCGCGCTGTGCAAAGACACAGAAAGACAAATTCAGACTCTATTGACTTACACTGTTTATTTGAAATTAAATTTAGTTCCTCGGTTTCTTGAATGGCTATTGATTCTCAAACCATAGTTAGTAGAGTCTCCTCTACTAACTCTGCTCAAACTAGCGCTTAAGATATTTGTTGGATATATTCCATTGCTGCTTTTCCGAAAGTGAAGTAAAACGGGAACCGAAGCCATGTTATCGAGACACAAACTTCAAGTGGACGCTGATTTCAAGCCCGCGTTTCTCGGAAGGACGCGAAAGGACGCGAAATTTAGTGACCTTAATGAAAACCATTATTTAAGTTATTTGTTATATTTCGTTAATTGCTAGGATATACGAGTAGGAGGGCTCAAATTTTATTTCGACGCATGTCCTTCATGGTCTTTATTCCTCCTCACCTGACTCATCCTGTTGATTTATTTCCTGTAACACTTCCTCAGTACAGTACAAATGGAGTCGCGGATCAGCAATGACGAGATTGAAGTCGAATTATTGCAAAGGAGCAAAACGGGAATATCCGAACGTGTTGAAGGGGGGGGGGGGCGACTTTGTTACTCGCATGTAACTCGTATGAACACGTATGTACTTTATGTCACTCGTATCACTCCTGTGGTGTGTTTTAGTCACCTTTCAATGACAACCTTGACACTTGCCGTAATGTTGCGTACCTACCTTGGACAAAAAATCAAGGATGAAGTGGTCAGCCCCGCTCACAGTTTATTGATTAGGGTGTGGAAAGCAAAAAACACCCACGCACTATAACGATCAAAAGAAACTGCCGCGCGTTTTCAGGCCGCGTGCCCTTGGAATCCGGAAATCTTACTTTTTTGATCGAAGAGTCGGCATACTTCAGCAGGATTAAAACCAGAAAAGAGCTACTACCGGCCTCATCAATCTACTGAAACGGCTTGTGAGATGTTTGCGTTTCCTCTAAAATAAAATAAAATGAAATTAAATTAAAAAAAGACGTTTGTTTTGTCAAACTTGTTTTAAGCTGCAACCACGTTGGGCAAGAAATTGAGGGTTTATAGCACGTGTGAACTTAAATTCACGCGAAGCGTGCTATTGTGAGAGAAAGAGAACCGGAAAAAATGCAGGAATGAGGAAAATATCACACATGCACATGCCCTAATTCTTAGTTCAAAAAAGGGTTTGAAAAAATATGCCTATGCCTTTTCTAATCCCCACCTTAATCAAAAGTGAATTGGTGTGGCCCGCTCGCAGTTTATTGGTTAGGATGTAGAAAGCAAAAAAAAAAACACACACGCACTATAACAATCAAAAGAAACTACCGCGCGTTTTCAGGTCGCGCGCTTGCTTTCTGCCCGCTTGAAATCCAGATATCTCACTTTTGTAGTCGGCAGGAATCAAGGGATCACCAAGGGACTCAAGGGATCGTTTGAATTAACTAGGCGTATGGCTCCAAGCTTACCCCAAATTCGTGTCATATCTAGATCTATCTACCTTGGCAATGTCGAGCTTTGCACTAGAAGCTAGAGAAGAATATACAGGCCATGAAAATCTCTAGGTGTTTACAGTAGCGGCGAAACCGAGATCGATAAACTCCTCGATGGCTTACTCTTTCGGTCCGACCAAGTCAGCCCACTTCTTCCGTCTTTCTCTCGCTTCTGGACGAGTGCCATCGAGATAGAGGTATTGAATGAAGAAGAATACTCTCTCCTAAGCTTTTTGTAATGCTACTGCCTCCAACAACACATCTTCCTTGCATTTTGCAACGATTTTAAATCACACTATCGCATGTTCGCATATGTTCTTCTCAGAACCAAAACAGTGTTACTCCTGCGATGACGTCACGAGCCAACTCGTCCCATTCTCCGCTATTCCTCGGTCGTGGGACATGGAAAGGCCAATTTTACGAACTTTGAAATAACGAAAATAGCTAGAACGATAATTTTTTCGCAGTGGTGATCAGGTAAACAAGGAGATTTATATAAGCGAAAAACAATTTTGGGGGCTAGTTGCACTTTAATAAACAAGTGAATAAATATAGATTACTTCATAGAAAGTGCGACGTACGGATTTTTATTCACGAGTTGCAAGACGTTGGAAAACGAACGAGTGAGTTCTCCGAAGTCTTGCAACGAGTGAATAAAAATCCGTACAAAGCACTTTCTATGCTGTAATTTGTTTATTGTATATATAACGAGAATTAAACAGACCCATTAGATCAGTTTTAGTTTTTTTCCGACACCATAAGTTTACATGCAGAACGCTGAGAACGTAATGAATGACCGAGCGTAATGAAAAACAAATCCGCTCTCCAGTCCAGATACAGGCGGACAACGAGCCTACACAAGCTTAAATATAATAGGGGAAAATTCGTAAATACATAGTGAGAAATCTTTTCGTTTGTCCATAATTAAGCTTACTGTCAGATTCAATATGTCATAGCGACGCTTCGCGCTGTGCAAAGACACAGAAAGACAAATTCAGACTCTATTGACTTACACTGTTTATTTGAAATTAAATTTAGTTCCTCGGTTTCTTGAATGGCTATTGATTCTCAAACCATAGTTAGTAGAGTCTCCTCTACTAACTATGCTCAAATTAGCGCTTAAGATATTTGTTGGATATATTCCATTGCTGCTTTTCCGAAAGTGAAGTAAAACGGGAACCGAAGCCATGTTATCGAGACACAAACTTCAAGTGGACGCTGATTTCAAGCCCGCATTTCTCGGAAGGACGCGAAAGGACGCGAAATTTAGTGACCTTAATGAAAACCATTATTTAAGTTATTTGTTATATTTCGTTAATTGCTAGGATATACGAGTAGGAGGGCTCAAATTTTATTTCAACGCATGTCCTTCATGGTCTTTATTCCTCCTCACCTGACTCATCCTGTTGATTTATTTCCTGTAACACTTCCTCAGTACAGTACAAATGGAGTCGCGGATCAGCAATGACGAGATTGAAGTCGAATTATTGCAAAGGAGCAAAACGGGAATATCCGAACGTGTTGAAGGGGGGGGGGGGCGACTTTGTTACTCGCATGTAACTCGTATGAACACGTATGTACTTTATGTCACTCGTATCACTCCTGTGGTGTGTTTTAGTCACCTTTCAATGACAACCTTGACACTTGCCGTAATGTTGCGTACCTACCTTGGACAAAAAATCAAGGATGAAGTGGTCAGCCCCGCTCACAGTTTATTGATTAGGGTGTGGAAAGCAAAAAACACCCACGCACTATAACGATCAAAAGAAACTGCCGCGCGTTTTCAGGCCGCGTGCCCTTGGAATCCGGAAATCTTACTTTTTTGATCGAAGAGTCGGCATACTTCAGCAGGATTAAAACCAGAAAAGAGCTACTACCGGCCTCATCAATCTACTGAAACGGCTTGTGAGATGTTTGCGTTTCCTCTAAAATAAAATAAAATGAAATTAAATTAAAAAAAGACGTTTGTTTTGTCAAACTTGTTTTAAGCTGCAACCACGTTGGGCAAGAAATTGAGGGTTTATAGCACGTGTGAACTTAAATTCACGCGAAGCGTGCTATTGTGAGAGAAAGAGAACCGGAAAAAATGCAGGAATGAGGAAAATATCACACATGCACATGCCCTAATTCTTAGTTCAAAAAAGGGTTTGAAAAAATATGCCTATGCCTTTTCTAATCCCCACCTTAATCAAAAGTGAATTGGTGTGGCCCGCTCGCAGTTTATTGGTTAGGATGTAGAAAGCAAAAAAAAAAAACACACACGCACTATAACAATCAAAAGAAACTACCGCGCGTTTTCAGGTCGCGCGCTTGCTTTCTGCCCGCTTGAAATCCAGATATCTCACTTTTGTAGTCGGCAGGAATCAAGGGATCACCAAGGGACTCAAGGGATCGTTTGAATTAACTAGGCGTATGGCTCCAAGCTTACCCCAAATTTGTGTCATATCTAGATCTATCTACCTTGGCAATGTCGAGCTTTGCACTAGAAGCTAGAGAAGAATATACAGGCCATGAAAATCTCTAGGTGTTTACAGTAGCGGCGAAACCGAGATCGATAAACTCCTCGATGGCTTACTCTTTCGGTCCGACCAAGTCAGCCCACTTCTTCCGTCTTTCTCTCGCTTCTGGACGAGTGCCATCGAGATAGAGGTATTGAATGAAGAAGAATACTCTCTCCTAAGCTTTTTGTAATGCTACTGCCTCCAACAACACATCTTCCTTGCATTTTGCAACGATTTTAAATCACACTATCGCATGTTCGCATATGTTCTTCTCAGAACCAAAACAGTGTTACTCCTGCGATGACGTCACGAGCCAACTCGTCCCATTCTCCGCTATTCCTCGGTCGTGGGACATGGAAAGGCCAATTTTACGAACTTTGAAATAACGAAAATAGCTAGAACGATAATTTTTTCGCAGTGGTGATCAGGTAAACAAGGAGATTTATATAAGCGAAAAACAATTTTGGGGGCTAGTTGCACTTTAATAAACAAGTGAATAAATATAGATTACTTCATAGAAAGTGCGACGTACGGATTTTTATTCACGAGTTGCAAGACGTTGGAAAACGAACGAGTGAGTTCTCCGAAGTCTTGCAACGAGTGAATAAAAATCCGTACAAAGCACTTTCTATGCTGTAATTTGTTTATTGTATATATAACGAGAATTAAACAGACCCATTAGATCAGTTTTAGTTTTTTTCCGACACCATAAGTTTACATGCAGAACGCTGAGAACGTAATGAATGACCGAGCGTAATGAAAAACAAATCCGCTCTCCAGTCCAGATACAGGCGGACAACGAGCCTACACAAGCTTAAATATAATAGGGGAAAATTCGTAAATACATAGTGAGAAATCTTTTCGTTTGTCCATAATTAAGCTTACTGTCAGATTCAATATGTCATAGCGACGCTTCGCGCTGTGCAAAGACACAGAAAGACAAATTCAGACTCTATTGACTTACACTGTTTATTTGAAATTAAATTTAGTTCCTCGGTTTCTTGAATGGCTATTGATTCTCAAACCATAGTTAGTAGAGTCTCCTCTACTAACTATGCTCAAATTAGCGCTTAAGATATTTGTTGGATATATTCCATTGCTGCTTTTCCGAAAGTGAAGTAAAACGGGAACCGAAGCCATGTTATCGAGACACAAACTTCAAGTGGACGCTGATTTCAAGCCCGCATTTCTCGGAAGGACGCGAAAGGACGCGAAATTTAGTGACCTTAATGAAAACCATTATTTAAGTTATTTGTTATATTTCGTTAATTGCTAGGATATACGAGTAGGAGGGCTCAAATTTTATTTCAACGCATGTCCTTCATGGTCTTTATTCCTCCTCACCTGACTCATCCTGTTGATTTATTTCCTGTAACACTTCCTCAGTACAGTACAAATGGAGTCGCGGATCAGCAATGACGAGATTGAAGTCGAATTATTGCAAAGGAGCAAAACGGGAATATCCGAACGTGTTGAAGGGGGGGGGGGGCGACTTTGTTACTCGCATGTAACTCGTATGAACACGTATGTACTTTATGTCACTCGTATCACTCCTGTGGTGTGTTTTAGTCACCTTTCAATGACAACCTTGACACTTGCCGTAATGTTGCGTACCTACCTTGGACAAAAAATCAAGGATGAAGTGGTCAGCCCCGCTCACAGTTTATTGATTAGGGTGTGGAAAGCAAAAAACACCCACGCACTATAACGATCAAAAGAAACTGCCGCGCGTTTTCAGGCCGCGTGCCCTTGGAATCCGGAAATCTTACTTTTTTGATCGAAGAGTCGGCATACTTCAGCAGGATTAAAACCAGAAAAGAGCTACTACCGGCCTCATCAATCTACTGAAACGGCTTGTGAGATGTTTGCGTTTCCTCTAAAATAAAATAAAATGAAATTAAATTAAAAAAAGACGTTTGTTTTGTCAAACTTGTTTTAAGCTGCAACCACGTTGGGCAAGAAATTGAGGGTTTATAGCACGTGTGAACTTAAATTCACGCGAAGCGTGCTATTGTGAGAGAAAGAGAACCGGAAAAAATGCAGGAATGAGGAAAATATCACACATGCACATGCCCTAATTCTTAGTTCAAAAAAGGGTTTGAAAAAATATGCCTATGCCTTTTCTAATCCCCACCTTAATCAAAAGTGAATTGGTGTGGCCCGCTCGCAGTTTATTGGTTAGGATGTAGAAAGCAAAAAAAAAAAACACACACGCACTATAACAATCAAAAGAAACTACCGCGCGTTTTCAGGTCGCGCGCTTGCTTTCTGCCCGCTTGAAATCCAGATATCTCACTTTTGTAGTCGGCAGGAATCAAGGGATCACCAAGGGACTCAAGGGATCGTTTGAATTAACTAGGCGTATGGCTCCAAGCTTACCCCAAATTTGTGTCATATCTAGATCTATCTACCTTGGCAATGTCGAGCTTTGCACTAGAAGCTAGAGAAGAATATACAGGCCATGAAAATCTCTAGGTGTTTACAGTAGCGGCGAAACCGAGATCGATAAACTCCTCGATGGCTTACTCTTTCGGTCCGACCAAGTCAGCCCACTTCTTCCGTCTTTCTCTCGCTTCTGGACGAGTGCCATCGAGATAGAGGTATTGAATGAAGAAGAATACTCTCTCCTAAGCTTTTTGTAATGCTACTGCCTCCAACAACACATCTTCCTTGCATTTTGCAACGATTTTAAATCACACTATCGCATGTTCGCATATGTTCTTCTCAGAACCAAAACAGTGTTACTCCTGCGATGACGTCACGAGCCAACTCGTCCCATTCTCCGCTATTCCTCGGTCGTGGGACATGGAAAGGCCAATTTTACGAACTTTGAAATAACGAAAATAGCTAGAACGATAATTTTTTCGCAGTGGTGATCAGGTAAACAAGGAGATTTATATAAGCGAAAAACAATTTTGGGGGCTAGTTGCACTTTAATAAACAAGTGAATAAATATAGATTACTTCATAGAAAGTGCGACGTACGGATTTTTATTCACGAGTTGCAAGACGTTGGAAAACGAACGAGTGAGTTCTCCGAAGTCTTGCAACGAGTGAATAAAAATCCGTACAAAGCACTTTCTATGCTGTAATTTGTTTATTGTATATATAACGAGAATTAAACAGACCCATTAGATCAGTTTTAGTTTTTTTCCGACACCATAAGTTTACATGCAGAACGCTGAGAACGTAATGAATGACCGAGCGTAATGAAAAACAAATCCGCTCTCCAGTCCAGATACAGGCGGACAACGAGCCTACACAAGCTTAAATATAATAGGGGAAAATTCGTAAATACATAGTGAGAAATCTTTTCGTTTGTCCATAATTAAGCTTACTGTCAGATTCAATATGTCATAGCGACGCTTCGCGCTGTGCAAAGACACAGAAAGACAAATTCAGACTCTATTGACTTACACTGTTTATTTGAAATTAAATTTAGTTCCTCGGTTTCTTGAATGGCTATTGATTCTCAAACCATAGTTAGTAGAGTCTCCTCTACTAACTATGCTCAAATTAGCGCTTAAGATATTTGTTGGATATATTCCATTGCTGCTTTTCCGAAAGTGAAGTAAAACGGGAACCGAAGCCATGTTATCGAGACACAAACTTCAAGTGGACGCTGATTTCAAGCCCGCATTTCTCGGAAGGACGCGAAAGGACGCGAAATTTAGTGACCTTAATGAAAACCATTATTTAAGTTATTTGTTATATTTCGTTAATTGCTAGGATATACGAGTAGGAGGGCTCAAATTTTATTTCAACGCATGTCCTTCATGGTCTTTATTCCTCCTCACCTGACTCATCCTGTTGATTTATTTCCTGTAACACTTCCTCAGTACAGTACAAATGGAGTCGCGGATCAGCAATGACGAGATTGAAGTCGAATTATTGCAAAGGAGCAAAACGGGAATATCCGAACGTGTTGAAGGGGGGGGGGGGCGACTTTGTTACTCGCATGTAACTCGTATGAACACGTATGTACTTTATGTCACTCGTATCACTCCTGTGGTGTGTTTTAGTCACCTTTCAATGACAACCTTGACACTTGCCGTAATGTTGCGTACCTACCTTGGACAAAAAATCAAGGATGAAGTGGTCAGCCCCGCTCACAGTTTATTGATTAGGGTGTGGAAAGCAAAAAACACCCACGCACTATAACGATCAAAAGAAACTGCCGCGCGTTTTCAGGCCGCGTGCCCTTGGAATCCGGAAATCTTACTTTTTTGATCGAAGAGTCGGCATACTTCAGCAGGATTAAAACCAGAAAAGAGCTACTACCGGCCTCATCAATCTACTGAAACGGCTTGTGAGATGTTTGCGTTTCCTCTAAAATAAAATAAAATGAAATTAAATTAAAAAAAGACGTTTGTTTTGTCAAACTTGTTTTAAGCTGCAACCACGTTGGGCAAGAAATTGAGGGTTTATAGCACGTGTGAACTTAAATTCACGCGAAGCGTGCTATTGTGAGAGAAAGAGAACCGGAAAAAATGCAGGAATGAGGAAAATATCACACATGCACATGCCCTAATTCTTAGTTCAAAAAAGGGTTTGAAAAAATATGCCTATGCCTTTTCTAATCCCCACCTTAATCAAAAGTGAATTGGTGTGGCCCGCTCGCAGTTTATTGGTTAGGATGTAGAAAGCAAAAAAAAAAAACACACACGCACTATAACAATCAAAAGAAACTACCGCGCGTTTTCAGGTCGCGCGCTTGCTTTCTGCCCGCTTGAAATCCAGATATCTCACTTTTGTAGTCGGCAGGAATCAAGGGATCACCAAGGGACTCAAGGGATCGTTTGAATTAACTAGGCGTATGGCTCCAAGCTTACCCCAAATTTGTGTCATATCTAGATCTATCTACCTTGGCAATGTCGAGCTTTGCACTAGAAGCTAGAGAAGAATATACAGGCCATGAAAATCTCTAGGTGTTTACAGTAGCGGCGAAACCGAGATCGATAAACTCCTCGATGGCTTACTCTTTCGGTCCGACCAAGTCAGCCCACTTCTTCCGTCTTTCTCTCGCTTCTGGACGAGTGCCATCGAGATAGAGGTATTGAATGAAGAAGAATACTCTCTCCTAAGCTTTTTGTAATGCTACTGCCTCCAACAACACATCTTCCTTGCATTTTGCAACGATTTTAAATCACACTATCGCATGTTCGCATATGTTCTTCTCAGAACCAAAACAGTGTTACTCCTGCGATGACGTCACGAGCCAACTCGTCCCATTCTCCGCTATTCCTCGGTCGTGGGACATGGAAAGGCCAATTTTACGAACTTTGAAATAACGAAAATAGCTAGAACGATAATTTTTTCGCAGTGGTGATCAGGTAAACAAGGAGATTTATATAAGCGAAAAACAATTTTGGGGGCTAGTTGCACTTTAATAAACAAGTGAATAAATATAGATTACTTCATAGAAAGTGCGACGTACGGATTTTTATTCACGAGTTGCAAGACGTTGGAAAACGAACGAGTGAGCGCAGCGAACGAGTGAGTTCTCCGAAGTCTTGCAACGAGTGAATAAAAATCCGTACAAAGCACTTTCTATGCTGTAATTTGTTTATTGTATATATAACGAGAATTAAACAGACCCATTAGATCAGTTTTAGTTTTTTTCCGACACCATAAGTTTACATGCAGAACGCTGAGAACGTAATGAATGACCGAGCGTAATGAAAAACAAATCCGCTCTCCAGTCCAGATACAGGCGGACAACGAGCCTACACAAGCTTAAATATAATAGGGGAAAATTCGTAAATACATAGTGAGAAATCTTTTCGTTTGTCCATAATTAAGCTTACTGTCAGATTCAATATGTCATAGCGACGCTTCGCGCTGTGCAAAGACACAGAAAGACAAATTCAGACTCTATTGACTTACACTGTTTATTTGAAATTAAATTTAGTTCCTCGGTTTCTTGAATGGCTATTGATTCTCAAACCATAGTTAGTAGAGTCTCCTCTACTAACTATGCTCAAATTAGCGCTTAAGATATTTGTTGGATATATTCCATTGCTGCTTTTCCGAAAGTGAAGTAAAACGGGAACCGAAGCCATGTTATCGAGACACAAACTTCAAGTGGACGCTGATTTCAAGCCCGCGTTTCTCGGAAGGACGCGAAAGGACGCGAAATTTAGTGACCTTAATGAAAACCATTATTTAAGTTATTTGTTATATTTCGTTAATTGCTAGGATATACGAGTAGGAGGGCTCAAATTTTATTTCAACGCATGTCCTTCATGGTCTTTATTCCTCCTCACCTGACTCATCCTGTTGATTTATTTCCTGTAACACTTCCTCAGTACAGTACAAATGGAGTCGCGGATCAGCAATGACGAGATTGAAGTCGAATTATTGCAAAGGAGCAAAACGGGAATATCCGAACGTGTTGAAGGGGGGGGGGGGGCGACTTTGTTACTCGCATGTAACTCGTATGAACACGTATGTACTTTATGTCACTCGTATCACTCCTGTGGTGTGTTTTAGTCACCTTTCAATGACAACCTTGACACTTGCCGTAATGTTGCGTACCTACCTTGGACAAAAAATCAAGGATGAAGTGGTCAGCCCCGCTCACAGTTTATTGATTAGGGTGTGGAAAGCAAAAAACACCCACGCACTATAACGATCAAAAGAAACTGCCGCGCGTTTTCAGGCCGCGTGCCCTT
Source organism: Micromussa lordhowensis (assembly GCA_964020085.1). NCBI lineage: Eukaryota > Metazoa > Cnidaria > Anthozoa > Scleractinia > Lobophylliidae > Micromussa > Micromussa lordhowensis. Next base: position 24,105,657 of record OZ026598.1, read on the forward strand.
GGAATCCGGAAATCTTACTTTTTTGATCGAAGAGTCGGCATACTTCAGCAGGATTAAAACCAGAAAAGAGCTACTACCGGCCTCATCAATCTACTGAAACGGCTTGTGAGATGTTTGCGTTTCCTCTAAAATAAAATAAAATGAAATTAAATTAAAAAAAGACGTTTGTTTTGTCAAACTTGTTTTAAGCTGCAACCACGTTGGGCAAGAAATTGAGGGTTTATAGCACGTGTGAACTTAAATTCACGCGAAGCGTGCTATTGTGAGAGAAAGAGAACCGGAAAAAATGCAGGAATGAGGAAAATATCACACATGCACATGCCCTAATTCTTAGTTCAAAAAAGGGTTTGAAAAAATATGCCTATGCCTTTTCTAATCCCCACCTTAATCAAAAGTGAATTGGTGTGGCCCGCTCGCAGTTTATTGGTTAGGATGTAGAAAGCAAAAAAAAAAAACACACACGCACTATAACAATCAAAAGAAACTACCGCGCGTTTTCAGGTCGCGCGCTTGCTTTCTGCCCGCTTGAAATCCAGATATCTCACTTTTGTAGTCGGCAGGAATCAAGGGATCACCAAGGGACTCAAGGGATCGTTTGAATTAACTAGGCGTATGGCTCCAAGCTTACCCCAAATTTGTGTCATATCTAGATCTATCTACCTTGGCAATGTCGAGCTTTGCACTAGAAGCTAGAGAAGAATATACAGGCCATGAAAATCTCTAGGTGTTTACAGTAGCGGCGAAACCGAGATCGATAAACTCCTCGATGGCTTACTCTTTCGGTCCGACCAAGTCAGCCCACTTCTTCCGTCTTTCTCTCGCTTCTGGACGAGTGCCATCGAGATAGAGGTATTGAATGAAGAAGAATACTCTCTCCTAAGCTTTTTGTAATGCTACTGCCTCCAACAACACATCTTCCTTGCATTTTGCAACGATTTTAAATCACACTATCGCATGTTCGCATATGTTCTTCTCAGAACCAAAACAGTGTTACTCCTGCGATGACGTCACGAGCCAACTCGTCCCATTCTCCGCTATTCCTCGGTCGTGGGACATGGAAAGGCCAATTTTACGAACTTTGAAATAACGAAAATAGCTAGAACGATAATTTTTTCGCAGTGGTGATCAGGTAAACAAGGAGATTTATATAAGCGAAAAACAATTTTGGGGGCTAGTTGCACTTTAATAAACAAGTGAATAAATATAGATTACTTCATAGAAAGTGCGACGTACGGATTTTTATTCACGAGTTGCAAGACGTTGGAAAACGAACGAGTGAGCGCAGCGAACGAGTGAGTTCTCCGAAGTCTTGCAACGAGTGAATAAAAATCCGTACAAAGCACTTTCTATGCTGTAATTTGTTTATTGTATATATAACGAGAATTAAACAGACCCATTAGATCAGTTTTAGTTTTTTTCCGACACCATAAGTTTACATGCAGAACGCTGAGAACGTAATGAATGACCGAGCGTAATGAAAAACAAATCCGCTCTCCAGTCCAGATACAGGCGGACAACGAGCCTACACAAGCTTAAATATAATAGGGGAAAATTCGTAAATACATAGTGAGAAATCTTTTCGTTTGTCCATAATTAAGCTTACTGTCAGATTCAATATGTCATAGCGACGCTTCGCGCTGTGCAAAGACACAGAAAGACAAATTCAGACTCTATTGACTTACACTGTTTATTTGAAATTAAATTTAGTTCCTCGGTTTCTTGAATGGCTATTGATTCTCAAACCATAGTTAGTAGAGTCTCCTCTACTAACTATGCTCAAATTAGCGCTTAAGATATTTGTTGGATATATTCCATTGCTGCTTTTCCGAAAGTGAAGTAAAACGGGAACCGAAGCCATGTTATCGAGACACAAACTTCAAGTGGACGCTGATTTCAAGCCCGCGTTTCTCGGAAGGACGCGAAAGGACGCGAAATTTAGTGACCTTAATGAAAACCATTATTTAAGTTATTTGTTATATTTCGTTAATTGCTAGGATATACGAGTAGGAGGGCTCAAATTTTATTTCAACGCATGTCCTTCATGGTCTTTATTCCTCCTCACCTGACTCATCCTGTTGATTTATTTCCTGTAACACTTCCTCAGTACAGTACAAATGGAGTCGCGGATCAGCAATGACGAGATTGAAGTCGAATTATTGCAAAGGAGCAAAACGGGAATATCCGAACGTGTTGAAGGGGGGGGGGGGGCGACTTTGTTACTCGCATGTAACTCGTATGAACACGTATGTACTTTATGTCACTCGTATCACTCCTGTGGTGTGTTTTAGTCACCTTTCAATGACAACCTTGACACTTGCCGTAATGTTGCGTACCTACCTTGGACAAAAAATCAAGGATGAAGTGGTCAGCCCCGCTCACAGTTTATTGATTAGGGTGTGGAAAGCAAAAAACACCCACGCACTATAACGATCAAAAGAAACTGCCGCGCGTTTTCAGGCCGCGTGCCCTTGGAATCCGGAAATCTTACTTTTTTGATCGAAGAGTCGGCATACTTCAGCAGGATTAAAACCAGAAAAGAGCTACTACCGGCCTCATCAATCTACTGAAACGGCTTGTGAGATGTTTGCGTTTCCTCTAAAATAAAATAAAATGAAATTAAATTAAAAAAAGACGTTTGTTTTGTCAAACTTGTTTTAAGCTGCAACCACGTTGGGCAAGAAATTGAGGGTTTATAGCACGTGTGAACTTAAATTCACGCGAAGCGTGCTATTGTGAGAGAAAGAGAACCGGAAAAAATGCAGGAATGAGGAAAATATCACACATGCACATGCCCTAATTCTTAGTTCAAAAAAGGGTTTGAAAAAATATGCCTATGCCTTTTCTAATCCCCACCTTAATCAAAAGTGAATTGGTGTGGCCCGCTCGCAGTTTATTGGTTAGGATGTAGAAAGCAAAAAAAAAAACACACACGCACTATAACAATCAAAAGAAACTACCGCGCGTTTTCAGGTCGCGCGCTTGCTTTCTGCCCGCTTGAAATCCAGATATCTCACTTTTGTAGTCGGCAGGAATCAAGGGATCACCAAGGGACTCAAGGGATCGTTTGAATTAACTAGGCGTATGGCTCCAAGCTTACCCCAAATTCGTGTCATATCTAGATCTATCTACCTTGGCAATGTCGAGCTTTGCACTAGAAGCTAGAGAAGAATATACAGGCCATGAAAATCTCTAGGTGTTTACAGTAGCGGCGAAACCGAGATCGATAAACTCCTCGATGGCTTACTCTTTCGGTCCGACCAAGTCAGCCCACTTCTTCCGTCTTTCTCTCGCTTCTGGACGAGTGCCATCGAGATAGAGGTATTGAATGAAGAAGAATACTCTCTCCTAAGCTTTTTGTAATGCTACTGCCTCCAACAACACATCTTCCTTGCATTTTGCAACGATTTTAAATCACACTATCGCATGTTCGCATATGTTCTTCTCAGAACCAAAACAGTGTTACTCCTGCGATGACGTCACGAGCCAACTCGTCCCATTCTCCGCTATTCCTCGGTCGTGGGACATGGAAAGGCCAATTTTACGAACTTTGAAATAACGAAAATAGCTAGAACGATAATTTTTTCGCAGTGGTGATCAGGTAAACAAGGAGATTTATATAAGCGAAAAACAATTTTGGGGGCTAGTTGCACTTTAATAAACAAGTGAATAAATATAGATTACTTCATAGAAAGTGCGACGTACGGATTTTTATTCACGAGTTGCAAGACGTTGGAAAACGAACGAGTGAGCGCAGCGAACGAGTGAGTTCTCCGAAGTCTTGCAACGAGTGAATAAAAATCCGTACAAAGCACTTTCTATGCTGTAATTTGTTTATTGTATATATAACGAGAATTAAACAGACCCATTAGATCAGTTTTAGTTTTTTTCCGACACCATAAGTTTACATGCAGAACGCTGAGAACGTAATGAATGACCGAGCGTAATGAAAAACAAATCCGCTCTCCAGTCCAGATACAGGCGGACAACGAGCCTACACAAGCTTAAATATAATAGGGGAAAATTCGTAAATACATAGTGAGAAATCTTTTCGTTTGTCCATAATTAAGCTTACTGTCAGATTCAATATGTCATAGCGACGCTTCGCGCTGTGCAAAGACACAGAAAGACAAATTCAGACTCTATTGACTTACACTGTTTATTTGAAATTAAATTTAGTTCCTCGGTTTCTTGAATGGCTATTGATTCTCAAACCATAGTTAGTAGAGTCTCCTCTACTAACTATGCTCAAATTAGCGCTTAAGATATTTGTTGGATATATTCCATTGCTGCTTTTCCGAAAGTGAAGTAAAACGGGAACCGAAGCCATGTTATCGAGACACAAACTTCAAGTGGACGCTGATTTCAAGCCCGCGTTTCTCGGAAGTCATTTGAGTGCTTAACTCTGATTGGCTAAGTGATTCTCTCCTGAACGGTGATTGGTTATATTTTCACATGTGAAGAATGCTATACGCAAAGTAGATTGGACGTATCGCTTTTTTCACATGTGGAAATATAGCACATATAGAATTCTATTTGGAAGGTTTATTGCCTAAAATTCTCGCTATATATACAATAAAAGCAAATACAAACTAGTTAAAAGTAAGTACATAAAATGAAAATACTTATTTACAATAAAATATATAAAACATTGTCAATAATATAACTAAATTAAAAAATTAAGAATGTAATAATTAATATTATAAAAAACTATGTCGTAGGTAATTTTTTATAATCTTGCGCTGGCCACTATTTTAGTGGTCTTTTGTTTGCCTTCAAATTAGCCTTTGTTGCCTCGTTCTTAAACTCGAAATTCAAAAGAATATTTTCCCTTGAACGAGGCAACAAGGGCTAATTTGCAAGCAAACAAAAAAACACTAAACTGGCAGCCATTTTGGAATAAGGTGTATGCGCACAGTATTTTAGGAATAATTCGGATGATGTTGCCTTTCTGTTGAAGCTTCCTAATTAGCACTTGTTTTTCGCAACACTTAATCATCGCGATGTAAATAGTTTCGCAGAATTTTTAAATACGAGGATTAAGGACGCGAAATTTAGTGACCTTAATGAAAACCATTATTTAAGTTATTTGTTATATTTCGTTAATTGCTAGGATATACGAGTAGGAGGGCTCAAATTTTATTTCGACGCATGTCCTTCATGGTCTTTATTCCTCCTCACCTGACTCATCCTGTTGATTTATTTCCTGTAACACTTCCTCAGTACAGTACAAATGGAGTCGCGGATCAGCAATGACGAGATTGAAGTCGAATTATTGCAAAGGAGCAAAACGGGAATATCCGAACATGTTGAAGGGGGGGGGGGGGGCGACTTTGTTACTCGCATGTAACTCGTATGAACACGTATGTACTTTATGTCACTCGTATCACTCCTGTGGTGTGTTTTAGTCACCTTTCAATGACAACCTTGACACTTGCCGTAATGTTGCGTACCTACCTTGGACAAAAAATCAAGGATGAAGTGGTCAGCCCCGCTCACAGTTTATTGATTAGGGTGTGGAAAGCAAAAAACACCCACGCACTATAACGATCAAAAGAAACTGCCGCGCGTTTTCAGGCCACGTGCCCTTGGAATCCGGAAATCTTACTTTTTTGATCGAAGAGTCGGCATACTTCAGCAGGATTAAAACCAGAAAAGAGCTACTACCGGCCTCATCAATCTACTGAAACGGCTTGTTAGATGTTTGCGTTTCCTCTAAAATAAAATAAAATGAAATGAAATTAAAAAAAGACGTTTGTTTTGTCAAACTTGTTTTAAGCTGCAACCACGTTGGGCAAGAAATTGAGGGTTTATAGCACGTGTGAACTTAAATTCACGCGAAGCGTGCTATTGTGAGAGAAAGAGAACCGGAAAAAATGCAGGAATGAGGAAAATATCACACATGCACATGCCCTAATTCTTAGTTCAAAAAAGGGTTTGAAAAAATATGCCTATGCCTTTTCTAATCCCCACCTTAATCAAAAGTGAATTGGTGTGCCCCGCTCGCAGTTTATTGGTTAGGATGTAGAAAGCAAAAAAAAAAACACACACGCACTATAACAATCAAAAGAAACTACCGCGTGTTTTCAGGTCGCGCGCTTGCTTTCTGCCCGCTTGAAATCCGGAAATCTCACTTTTGTAGTCGGCATACATCAAGGGATCATCAAGGGACTCAAGGGATCGTTTGAATTAACTAGGCGTATGGCTCCAAGCTTACCCCAAATTCGTGTCATATCTAGATCTATCTACCTTGGCAATGTCGAGCTTTGCACTAGAAGCTAGAGAAGAATATACAGGCCATGAAAATCTCTAGGTGTTTACAGTAGCGGCGAAACCGAGATCGATAAACTCCTCGATGGCTTACTCTTTCGGTCCGACCAAGTCAGCCCACTTCTTCCGTCTTTCTCTCGCTTCTGGACGAGTGCCATCGAGATAGAGGTATTGAATGAAGAAGAATACTCTCTCCCAAGCTTTTTGTAATGCTACTGCCTCCAACAACACATCTTCCTTGCATTTTGCAACGATTTTAAATCACACTATCGCATGTTCGCATATGTAACAGTGTTACTCCTGCGATGACGTCACGAGCCAACTCGTCCCATTCTCCGCTATTCCTCGGTCGTGGGACATGGAAAGGCCAATTTTACGAACTTTGAAATAACGAAAATAGCTAGAACGATAATTTTTTCGCAGTGGTGATCAGGTAAACAAGGAGATTTATATAAGCGAAAAACAATTTTGGGGGCTAGTTGCACTTTAATAAACAAGTGAATAAATATAGATTACTTCATAGAAAGTGCGACGTACAGATTTTTATTCACGAGTTGCAAGACGTTGGAAAACGAACGAGTGAGCGCAGCGAACGAGTGAGTTCTCCGAAGTCTTGCAACGAGTGAATAAAAATCCGTACAAAGCACTTTCTATGCTGTAATTTGTTTATTGTATATATAACGAGAATTAAACAGACCCATTAGATCAGTTTTAGTTTTTTTCCGACACCATAAGTTTACATGCAGAACGCTGAGAACGTAATGAATGACCGAGCGTAATGAAAAACAAATCCGCTCTCCAGTCCAGATACAGGCGGACAACGAGCCTACACAAGCTTAAATATAATAGGGGAAAATTCGTAAATACATAGTGAGAAATCTTTTCGTTTGTCCATAATTAAGCTTACTGTCAGATTCAATATGTCATAGCGACGCTTCGCGCTGTGCAAAGACACAGAAAGACAAATTCAGACTCTATTGACTTACACTGTTTATTTGAAATTAAATTTAGTTCCTCGGTTTCTTGAATGGCTATTGATTCTCAAACCATAGTTAGTAGAGTCTCCTCTACTAACTATGCTCAAACTAGCGCTTAAGATATTTGTTGGATATATTCCATTGCTGCTTTTCCGAAAGTGAAGTAAAACGGGAACCGAAGCCATGTTATCGAGACACAAACTTCAAGTGGACGCTGATTTCAAGCCCGCGTTTCTCGGAAGGACGCGAAAGGACGCGAAATTTAGTGACCTTAATGAAAACCATTATTTAAGTTATTTGTTATATTTCGTTAATTGCTAGGATATACGAGTAGGAGGGCTCAAATTTTATTTCGACGCATGTCCTTCATGGTCTTTATTCCTCCTCACCTGACTCATCCTGTTGATTTATTTCCTGTAACACTTCCTCAGTACAGTACAAATGGAGTCGCGGATCAGCAATGACGAGATTGAAGTCGAATTATTGCAAAGGAGCAAAACGGGAATATCCGAACGGGTTGAAGGGGGGGGGGGGCGACTTTGTTACTCGCATGTAACTCGTATGAACACGTATGTACTTTATGTCACTCGTATCACTCCTGTGGTGTGTTTTAGTCACCTTTCAATGACAACCTTGACACTTGCCGTAATGTTGCGTACCTACCTTGGACAAAAAATCAAGGATGAAGTGGTCAGCCCCGCTCACAGTTTATTGATTAGGGTGTGGAAAGCAAAAAACACCCACGCACTATAACGATCAAAAGAAACTGCCGCGCGTTTTCAGGCCACGTGCCCTTGGAATCCGGAAATCTTACTTTTTTGATCGAAGAGTCGGCATACTTCAGCAGGATTAAAACCAGAAAAGAGCTACTACCGGCCTCATCAATCTACTGAAACGGCTTGTTAGATGTTTGCATTTCCTCTAAAATAAAATAAAATGAAATGAAATTAAAAAAAGACGTTTGTTTTGTCAAACTTGTTTTAAGCTGCAACCACGTTGGGCAAGAAATTGAGGGTTTATAGCACGTGTGAACTTAAATTCACGCGAAGCGTGCTATTGTGAGAGAAAGAGAACCGGAAAAAATGCAGGAATGAGGAAAATATCACACATGCACATGCCCTAATTCTTAGTTCAAAAAAGGGTTTGAAAAAATATGCCTATGCCTTTTCTAATCCCCACCTTAATCAAAAGTGAATTGGTGTGCCCCGCTCGCAGTTTATTGGTTAGGATGTAGAAAGCAAAAAAAAAAACACACACGCACTATAACAATCAAAAGAAACTACCGCGTGTTTTCAGGTCGCGCGCTTGCTTTCTGCCCGCTTGAAATCCGGAAATCTCACTTTTGTAGTCGGCATACATCAAGGGATCATCAAGGGACTCAAGGGATCGTTTGAATTAACTAGGCGTATGGCTCCAAGCTTACCCCAAATTCGTGTCATATCTAGATCTATCTACCTTGGCAATGTCGAGCTTTGCACTAGAAGCTAGAGAAGAATATACAGGCCATGAAAATCTCTAGGTGTTTACAGTAGCGGCGAAACCGAGATCGATAAACTCCTCGATGGCTTACTCTTTCGGTCCGACCAAGTCAGCCCACTTCTTCCGTCTTTCTCTCGCTTCTGGACGAGTGCCATCGAGATAGAGGTATTGAATGAAGAAGAATACTCTCTCCCAAGCTTTTTGTAATGCTACTGCCTCCAACAACACATCTTCCTTGCATTTTGCAACGATTTTAAATCACACTATCGCATGTTCGCATATGTAACAGTGTTACTCCTGCGATGACGTCACGAGCCAACTCGTCCCATTCTCCGCTATTCCTCGGTCGTGGGACATGGAAAGGCCAATTTTACGAACTTTGAAATAACGAAAATAGCTAGAACGATAATTTTTTCGCAGTGGTGATCAGGTAAACAAGGAGATTTATATAAGCGAAAAACAATTTTGGGGGCTAGTTGCACTTTAATAAACAAGTGAATAAATATAGATTACTTCATAGAAAGTGCGACGTACAGATTTTTATTCACGAGTTGCAAGACGTTGGAAAACGAACGAGTGAGCGCAGCGAACGAGTGAGTTCTCCGAAGTCTTGCAACGAGTGAATAAAAATCCGTACAAAGCACTTTCTATGCTGTAATTTGTTTATTGTATATATAACGAGAATTAAACAGACCCATTAGATCAGTTTTAGTTTTTTTCCGACACCATAAGTTTACATGCAGAACGCTGAGAACGTAATGAATGACCGAGCGTAATGAAAAACAAATCCGCTCTCCAGTCCAGATACAGGCGGACAACGAGCCTACACAAGCTTAAATATAATAGGGGAAAATTCGTAAATACATAGTGAGAAATCTTTTCGTTTGTCCATAATTAAGCTTACTGTCAGATTCAATATGTCATAGCGACGCTTCGCGCTGTGCAAAGACACAGAAAGACAAATTCAGACTCTATTGACTTACACTGTTTATTTGAAATTAAATTTAGTTCCTCGGTTTCTTGAATGGCTATTGATTCTCAAACCATAGTTAGTAGAGTCTCCTCTACTAACTCTGCTCAAACTAGCGCTTAAGATATTTGTTGGATATATTCCATTGCTGCTTTTCCGAAAGTGAAGTAAAACGGGAACCGAAGCCATGTTATCGAGACACAAACTTCAAGTGGACGCTGATTTCAAGCCCGCGTTTCTCGGAAGGACGCGAAAGGACGCGAAATTTAGTGACCTTAATGAAAACCATTATTTAAGTTATTTGTTATATTTCGTTAATTGCTAGGATATACGAGTAGGAGGGCTCAAATTTTATTTCAACGCATGTCCTTCATGGTCTTTATTCCTCCTCACCTGACTCATCCTGTTGATTTATTTCCTGTAACACTTCCTCAGTACAGTACAAATGGAGTCGCGGATCAGCAATGACGAGATTGAAGTCGAATTATTGCAAAGGAGCAAAACGGGAATATCCGAACGTGTTGAAGGGGGGGGGGCGACTTTGTTACTCGCATGTAACTCGTATGAACACGTATGTACTTTATGTCACTCGTATCACTCCTGTGGTGTGTTTTAGTCACCTTTCAATGACAACCTTGACACTTGCCGTAATGTTGCGTACCTACCTTGGACAAAAAATCAAGGATGAAGTGGTCAGCCCCGCTCACAGTTTATTGATTAGGGTGTGGAAAGCAAAAAACACCCACGCACTATAACGATCAAAAGAAACTGCCGCGCGTTTTCAGGCCGCGTGCCCTTGGAATCCGGAAATCTTACTTTTTTGATCGAAGAGTCGGCATACTTCAGCAGGATTAAAACCAGAAAAGAGCTACTACCGGCCTCATCAATCTACTGAAACGGCTTGTGAGATGTTTGCGTTTCCTCTAAAATAAAATAAAATGAAATTAAATTAAAAAAAGACGTTTGTTTTGTCAAACTTGTTTTAAGCTGCAACCACGTTGGGCAAGAAATTGAGGGTTTATAGCACGTGTGAACTTAAATTCACGCGAAGCGTGCTATTGTGAGAGAAAGAGAACCGGAAAAAATGCAGGAATGAGGAAAATATCACACATGCACATGCCCTAATTCTTAGTTCAAAAAAGGGTTTGAAAAAATATGCCTATGCCTTTTCTAATCCCCACCTTAATCAAAAGTGAATTGGTGTGGCCCGCTCGCAGTTTATTGGTTAGGATGTAGAAAGCAAAAAAAAAAAACACACACGCACTATAACAATCAAAAGAAACTACCGCGCGTTTTCAGGTCGCGCGCTTGCTTTCTGCCCGCTTGAAATCCAGATATCTCACTTTTGTAGTCGGCAGGAATCAAGGGATCACCAAGGGACTCAAGGGATCGTTTGAATTAACTAGGCGTATGGCTCCAAGCTTACCCCAAATTCGTGTCATATCTAGATCTATCTACCTTGGCAATGTCGAGCTTTGCACTAGAAGCTAGAGAAGAATATACAGGCCATGAAAATCTCTAGGTGTTTACAGTAGCGGCGAAACCGAGATCGATAAACTCCTCGATGGCTTACTCTTTCGGTCCGACCAAGTCAGCCCACTTCTTCCGTCTTTCTCTCGCTTCTGGACGAGTGCCATCGAGATAGAGGTATTGAATGAAGAAGAATACTCTCTCCTAAGCTTTTTGTAATGCTACTGCCTCCAACAACACATCTTCCTTGCATTTTGCAACGATTTTAAATCACACTATCGCATGTTCGCATATGTAACAGTGTTACTCCTGCGATGACGTCACGAGCCAACTCGTCCCATTCTCCGCTATTCCTCGGTCGTGGGACATGGAAAGGCCAATTTTACGAACTTTGAAATAACGAAAATAGCTAGAACGATAATTTTTTCGCAGTGGTGATCAGGTAAACAAGGAGATTTATATAAGCGAAAAACAATTTTGGGGGCTAGTTGCACTTTAATAAACAAGTGAATAAATATAGATTACTTCATAGAAAGTGCGACGTACAGATTTTTATTCACGAGTTGCAAGACGTTGGAAAACGAACGAGTGAGCGCAGCGAACGAGTGAGTTCTCCGAAGTCTTGCAACGAGTGAATAAAAATCCGTACAAAGCACTTTCTATGCTGTAATTTGTTTATTGTATATATAACGAGAATTAAACAGACCCATTAGATCAGTTTTAGTTTTTTTCCGACACCATAAGTTTACATGCAGAACGCTGAGAACGTAATGAATGACCGAGCGTAATGAAAAACAAATCCGCTCTCCAGTCCAGATACAGGCGGACAACGAGCCTACACAAGCTTAAATATAATAGGGGAAAATTCGTAAATACATAGTGAGAAATCTTTTCGTTTGTCCATAATTAAGCTTACTGTCAGATTCAATATGTCATAGCGACGCTTCGCGCTGTGCAAAGACACAGAAAGACAAATTCAGACTCTATTGACTTACACTGTTTATTTGAAATTAAATTTAGTTCCTCGGTTTCTTGAATGGCTATTGATTCTCAAACCATAGTTAGTAGAGTCTCCTCTACTAACTCTGCTCAAACTAGCGCTTAAGATATTTGTTGGATATATTCCATTGCTGCTTTTCCGAAAGTGAAGTAAAACGGGAACCGAAGCCATGTTATCGAGACACAAACTTCAAGTGGACGCTGATTTCAAGCCCGCGTTTCTCGGAAGGACGCGAAAGGACGCGAAATTTAGTGACCTTAATGAAAACCATTATTTAAGTTATTTGTTATATTTCGTTAATTGCTAGGATATACGAGTAGGAGGGCTCAAATTTTATTTCAACGCATGTCCTTCATGGTCTTTATTCCTCCTCACCTGACTCATCCTGTTGATTTATTTCCTGTAACACTTCCTCAGTACAGTACAAATGGAGTCGCGGATCAGCAATGACGAGATTGAAGTCGAATTATTGCAAAGGAGCAAAACGGGAATATCCGAACGTGTTGAAGGGGGGGGGCGACTTTGTTACTCGCATGTAACTCGTATGAACACGTATGTACTTTATGTCACTCGTATCACTCCTGTGGTGTGTTTTAGTCACCTTTCAATGACAACCTTGACACTTGCCGTAATGTTGCGTACCTACCTTGGACAAAAAATCAAGGATGAAGTGGTCAGCCCCGCTCACAGTTTATTGATTAGGGTGTGGAAAGCAAAAAACACCCACGCACTATAACGATCAAAAGAAACTGCCGCGCGTTTTCAGGCCGCGTGCCCTTGGAATCCGGAAATCTTACTTTTTTGATCGAAGAGTCGGCATACTTCAGCAGGATTAAAACCAGAAAAGAGCTACTACCGGCCTCATCAATCTACTGAAACGGCTTGTGAGATGTTTGCGTTTCCTCTAAAATAAAATAAAATTAAATTAAATTAAAAAAAGACGTTTGTTTTGTCAAACTTGTTTTAAGCTGCAACCACGTTGGGCAAGAAATTGAGGGTTTATAGCACGTGTGAACTTAAATTCACGCGAAGCGTGCTATTGTGAGAGAAAGAGAACCGGAAAAAATGCAGGAATGAGGAAAATATCACACATGCACATGCCCTAATTCTTAGTTCAAAAAAGGGTTTGAAAAAATATGCCTATGCCTTTTCTAATCCCCACCTTAATCAAAAGTGAATTGGTGTGGCCCGCTCGCAGTTTATTGGTTAGGATGTAGAAAGCAAAAAAAAAAAACACACACGCACTATAACAATCAAAAGAAACTACCGCGCGTTTTCAGGTCGCGCGCTTGCTTTCTGCCCGCTTGAAATCCAGATATCTCACTTTTGTAGTCGGCAGGAATCAAGGGATCACCAAGGGACTCAAGGGATCGTTTGAATTAACTAGGCGTATGGCTCCAAGCTTACCCCAAATTCGTGTCATATCTAGATCTATCTACCTTGGCAATGTCGAGCTTTGCACTAGAAGCTAGAGAAGAATATACAGGCCATGAAAATCTCTAGGTGTTTACAGTAGCGGCGAAACCGAGATCGATAAACTCCTCGATGGCTTACTCTTTCGGTCCGACCAAGTCAGCCCACTTCTTCCGTCTTTCTCTCGCTTCTGGACGAGTGCCATCGAGATAGAGGTATTGAATGAAGAAGAATACTCTCTCCTAAGCTTTTTGTAATGCTACTGCCTCCAACAACACATCTTCCTTGCATTTTGCAACGATTTTAAATCACACTATCGCATGTTCGCATATGTTCTTCTCAGAACCAAAACAGTGTTACTCCTGCGATGACGTCACGAGCCAACTCGTCCCATTCTCCGCTATTCCTCGGTCGTGGGACATGGAAAGGCCAATTTTACGAACTTTGAAATAACGAAAATAGCTAGAACGATAATTTTTTCGCAGTGGTGATCAGGTAAACAAGGAGATTTATATAAGCGAAAAACAATTTTGGGGGCTAGTTGCACTTTAATAAACAAGTGAATAAATATAGATTACTTCATAGAAAGTGCGACGTACGGATTTTTATTCACGAGTTGCAAGACGTTGGAAAACGAACGAGTGAGCGCAGCGAACGAGTGAGTTCTCCGAAGTCTTGCAACGAGTGAATAAAAATCCGTACAAAGCACTTTCTATGCTGTAATTTGTTTATTGTATATATAACGAGAATTAAACAGACCCATTAGATCAGTTTTAGTTTTTTTCCGACACCATAAGTTTACATGCAGAACGCTGAGAACGTAATGAATGACCGAGCGTAATGAAAAACAAATCCGCTCTCCAGTCCAGATACAGGCGGACAACGAGCCTACACAAGCTTAAATATAATAGGGGAAAATTCGTAAATACATAGTGAGAAATCTTTTCGTTTGTCCATAATTAAGCTTACTGTCAGATTCAATATGTCATAGCGACGCTTCGCGCTGTGCAAAGACACAGAAAGACAAATTCAGACTCTATTGACTTACACTGTTTATTTGAAATTAAATTTAGTTCCTCGGTTTCTTGAATGGCTATTGATTCTCAAACCATAGTTAGTAGAGTCTCCTCTACTAACTATGCTCAAATTAGCGCTTAAGATATTTGTTGGATATATTCCATTGCTGCTTTTCCGAAAGTGAAGTAAAACGGGAACCGAAGCCATGTTATCGAGACACAAACTTCAAGTGGACGCTGATTTCAAGCCCGCGTTTCTCGGAAGTCATTTGAGTGCTTAACTCTGATTGGCTAAGTGATTCTCTCCTGAACGGTGATTGGTTATATTTTCACATGTGAAGAATGCTATACGCAAAGTAGATTGGACGTATCGCTTTTTTCACATGTGGAAATATAGCACATATAGAATTCTATTTGGAAGGTTTATTGCCTAAAATTCTCGCTATATATACAATAAAAGCAAATACAAACTAGTTAAAAGTAAGTACATAAAATGAAAATACTTATTTACAATAAAATATATAAAACATTGTCAATAATATAACTAAATTAAAAAATTAAGAATGTAATAATTAATATTATAAAAAACTATGTCGTAGGTAATTTTTTATAATCTTGCGCTGGCCACTATTTTAGTGGTCTTTTGTTTGCCTTCAAATTAGCCTTTGTTGCCTCGTTCTTAAACTCGAAATTCAAAAGAATATTTTCCCTTGAACGAGGCAACAAGGGCTAATTTGCAAGCAAACAAAAAAACACTAAACTGGCAGCCATTTTGGAATAAGGTGTATGCGCACAGTATTTTAGGAATAATTCGGATGATGTTGCCTTTCTGTTGAAGCTTCCTAATTAGCACTTGTTTTTCGCAACACTTAATCATCGCGATGTAAATAGTTTCGCAGAATTTTTAAATACGAGGATTAAGGACGCGAAATTTAGTGACCTTAATGAAAACCATTATTTAAGTTATTTGTTATATTTCGTTAATTGCTAGGATATACGAGTAGGAGGGCTCAAATTTTATTTCGACGCATGTCCTTCATGGTCTTTATTCCTCCTCACCTGACTCATCCTGTTGATTTATTTCCTGTAACACTTCCTCAGTACAGTACAAATGGAGTCGCGGATCAGCAATGACGAGATTGAAGTCGAATTATTGCAAAGGAGCAAAACGGGAATATCCGAACATGTTGAAGGGGGGGGGGGGGCGACTTTGTTACTCGCATGTAACTCGTATGAACACGTATGTACTTTATGTCACTCGTATCACTCCTGTGGTGTGTTTTAGTCACCTTTCAATGACAACCTTGACACTTGCCGTAATGTTGCGTACCTACCTTGGACAAAAAATCAAGGATGAAGTGGTCAGCCCCGCTCACAGTTTATTGATTAGGGTGTGGAAAGCAAAAAACACCCACGCACTATAACGATCAAAAGAAACTGCCGCGCGTTTTCAGGCCACGTGCCCTTGGAATCCGGAAATCTTACTTTTTTGATCGAAGAGTCGGCATACTTCAGCAGGATTAAAACCAGAAAAGAGCTACTACCGGCCTCATCAATCTACTGAAACGGCTTGTTAGATGTTTGCGTTTCCTCTAAAATAAAATAAAATGAAATGAAATTAAAAAAAGACGTTTGTTTTGTCAAACTTGTTTTAAGCTGCAACCACGTTGGGCAAGAAATTGAGGGTTTATAGCACGTGTGAACTTAAATTCACGCGAAGCGTGCTATTGTGAGAGAAAGAGAACCGGAAAAAATGCAGGAATGAGGAAAATATCACACATGCACATGCCCTAATTCTTAGTTCAAAAAAGGGTTTGAAAAAATATGCCTATGCCTTTTCTAATCCCCACCTTAATCAAAAGTGAATTGGTGTGCCCCGCTCGCAGTTTATTGGTTAGGATGTAGAAAGCAAAAAAAAAAACACACACGCACTATAACAATCAAAAGAAACTACCGCGTGTTTTCAGGTCGCGCGCTTGCTTTCTGCCCGCTTGAAATCCGGAAATCTCACTTTTGTAGTCGGCATACATCAAGGGATCATCAAGGGACTCAAGGGATCGTTTGAATTAACTAGGCGTATGGCTCCAAGCTTACCCCAAATTCGTGTCATATCTAGATCTATCTACCTTGGCAATGTCGAGCTTTGCACTAGAAGCTAGAGAAGAATATACAGGCCATGAAAATCTCTAGGTGTTTACAGTAGCGGCGAAACCGAGATCGATAAACTCCTCGATGGCTTACTCTTTCGGTCCGACCAAGTCAGCCCACTTCTTCCGTCTTTCTCTCGCTTCTGGACGAGTGCCATCGAGATAGAGGTATTGAATGAAGAAGAATACTCTCTCCCAAGCTTTTTGTAATGCTACTGCCTCCAACAACACATCTTCCTTGCATTTTGCAACGATTTTAAATCACACTATCGCATGTTCGCATATGTAACAGTGTTACTCCTGCGATGACGTCACGAGCCAACTCGTCCCATTCTCCGCTATTCCTCGGTCGTGGGACATGGAAAGGCCAATTTTACGAACTTTGAAATAACGAAAATAGCTAGAACGATAATTTTTTCGCAGTGGTGATCAGGTAAACAAGGAGATTTATATAAGCGAAAAACAATTTTGGGGGCTAGTTGCACTTTAATAAACAAGTGAATAAATATAGATTACTTCATAGAAAGTGCGACGTACAGATTTTTATTCACGAGTTGCAAGACGTTGGAAAACGAACGAGTGAGCGCAGCGAACGAGTGAGTTCTCCGAAGTCTTGCAACGAGTGAATAAAAATCCGTACAAAGCACTTTCTATGCTGTAATTTGTTTATTGTATATATAACGAGAATTAAACAGACCCATTAGATCAGTTTTAGTTTTTTTCCGACACCATAAGTTTACATGCAGAACGCTGAGAACGTAATGAATGACCGAGCGTAATGAAAAACAAATCTGCTCTCCAGTCCAGATACAGGCGGACAACGAGCCTACACAAGCTTAAATATAATAGGGGAAAATTCGTAAATACATAGTGAGAAATCTTTTCGTTTGTCCATAATTAAGCTTACTGTCAGATTCAATATGTCATAGCGACGCTTCGCGCTGTGCAAAGACACAGAAAGACAAATTCAGACTCTATTGACTTACACTGTTTATTTGAAATTAAATTTAGTTCCTCGGTTTCTTGAATGGCTATTGATTCTCAAACCATAGTTAGTAGAGTCTCCTCTACTAACTATGCTCAAACTAGCGCTTAAGATATTTGTTGGATATATTCCATTGCTGCTTTTCCGAAAGTGAAGTAAAACGGGAACCGAAGCCATGTTATCGAGACACAAACTTCAAGTGGACGCTGATTTCAAGCCCGCGTTTCTCGGAAGGACGCGAAAGGACGCGAAATTTAGTGACCTTAATGAAAACCATTATTTAAGTTATTTGTTATATTTCGTTAATTGCTAGGATATACGAGTAGGAGGGCTCAAATTTTATTTCGACGCATGTCCTTCATGGTCTTTATTCCTCCTCACCTGACTCATCCTGTTGATTTATTTCCTGTAACACTTCCTCAGTACAGTACAAATGGAGTCGCGGATCAGCAATGACGAGATTGAAGTCGAATTATTGCAAAGGAGCAAAACGGGAATATCCGAACGGGTTGAAGGGGGGGGGGGCGACTTTGTTACTCGCATGTAACTCGTATGAACACGTATGTACTTTATGTCACTCGTATCACTCCTGTGGTGTGTTTTAGTCACCTTTCAATGACAACCTTGACACTTGCCGTAATGTTGCGTACCTACCTTGGACAAAAAATCAAGGATGAAGTGGTCAGCCCCGCTCACAGTTTATTGATTAGGGTGTGGAAAGCAAAAAACACCCACGCACTATAACGATCAAAAGAAACTGCCGCGCGTTTTCAGGCCACGTGCCCTTGGAATCCGGAAATCTTACTTTTTTGATCGAAGAGTCGGCATACTTCAGCAGGATTAAAACCAGAAAAGAGCTACTACCGGCCTCATCAATCTACTGAAACGGCTTGTTAGATGTTTGCATTTCCTCTAAAATAAAATAAAATGAAATGAAATTAAAAAAAGACGTTTGTTTTGTCAAACTTGTTTTAAGCTGCAACCACGTTGGGCAAGAAATTGAGGGTTTATAGCACGTGTGAACTTAAATTCACGCGAAGCGTGCTATTGTGAGAGAAAGAGAACCGGAAAAAATGCAGGAATGAGGAAAATATCACACATGCACATGCCCTAATTCTTAGTTCAAAAAAGGGTTTGAAAAAATATGCCTATGCCTTTTCTAATCCCCACCTTAATCAAAAGTGAATTGGTGTGCCCCGCTCGCAGTTTATTGGTTAGGATGTAGAAAGCAAAAAAAAAAACACACACGCACTATAACAATCAAAAGAAACTACCGCGTGTTTTCAGGTCGCGCGCTTGCTTTCTGCCCGCTTGAAATCCGGAAATCTCACTTTTGTAGTCGGCATACATCAAGGGATCATCAAGGGACTCAAGGGATCGTTTGAATTAACTAGGCGTATGGCTCCAAGCTTACCCCAAATTCGTGTCATATCTAGATCTATCTACCTTGGCAATGTCGAGCTTTGCACTAGAAGCTAGAGAAGAATATACAGGCCATGAAAATCTCTAGGTGTTTACAGTAGCGGCGAAACCGAGATCGATAAACTCCTCGATGGCTTACTCTTTCGGTCCGACCAAGTCAGCCCACTTCTTCCGTCTTTCTCTCGCTTCTGGACGAGTGCCATCGAGATAGAGGTATTGAATGAAGAAGAATACTCTCTCCCAAGCTTTTTGTAATGCTACTGCCTCCAACAACACATCTTCCTTGCATTTTGCAACGATTTTAAATCACACTATCGCATGTTCGCATATGTAACAGTGTTACTCCTGCGATGACGTCACGAGCCAACTCGTCCCATTCTCCGCTATTCCTCGGTCGTGGGACATGGAAAGGCCAATTTTACGAACTTTGAAATAACGAAAATAGCTAGAACGATAATTTTTTCGCAGTGGTGATCAGGTAAACAAGGAGATTTATATAAGCGAAAAACAATTTTGGGGGCTAGTTGCACTTTAATAAACAAGTGAATAAATATAGATTACTTCATAGAAAGTGCGACGTACAGATTTTTATTCACGAGTTGCAAGACGTTGGAAAACGAACGAGTGAGCGCAGCGAACGAGTGAGTTCTCCGAAGTCTTGCAACGAGTGAATAAAAATCCGTACAAAGCACTTTCTATGCTGTAATTTGTTTATTGTATATATAACGAGAATTAAACAGACCCATTAGATCAGTTTTAGTTTTTTTCCGACACCATAAGTTTACATGCAGAACGCTGAGAACGTAATGAATGACCGAGCGTAATGAAAAACAAATCCGCTCTCCAGTCCAGATACAGGCGGACAACGAGCCTACACAAGCTTAAATATAATAGGGGAAAATTCGTAAATACATAGTGAGAAATCTTTTCGTTTGTCCATAATTAAGCTTACTGTCAGATTCAATATGTCATAGCGACGCTTCGCGCTGTGCAAAGACACAGAAAGACAAATTCAGACTCTATTGACTTACACTGTTTATTTGAAATTAAATTTAGTTCCTCGGTTTCTTGAATGGCTATTGATTCTCAAACCATAGTTAGTAGAGTCTCCTCTACTAACTATGCTCAAACTAGCGCTTAAGATATTTGTTGGATATATTCCATTGCTGCTTTTCCGAAAGTGAAGTAAAACGGGAACCGAAGCCATGTTATCGAGACACAAACTTCAAGTGGACGCTGATTTCAAGCCCGCGTTTCTCGGAAGGACGCGAAAGGACGCGAAATTTAGTGACCTTAATGAAAACCATTATTTAAGTTATTTGTTATATTTCGTTAATTGCTAGGATATACGAGTAGGAGGGCTCAAATTTTATTTCGACGCATGTCCTTCATGGTCTTTATTCCTCCTCACCTGACTCATCCTGTTGATTTATTTCCTGTAACACTTCCTCAGTACAGTACAAATGGAGTCGCGGATCAGCAATGACGAGATTGAAGTCGAATTATTGCAAAGGAGCAAAACGGGAATATCCGAACGGGTTGAAGGGGGGGGGGCGACTTTGTTACTCGCATGTAACTCGTATGAACACGTATGTACTTTATGTCACTCGTATCACTCCTGTGGTGTGTTTTAGTCACCTTTCAATGACAACCTTGACACTTGCCGTAATGTTGCGTACCTACCTTGGACAAAAAATCAAGGATGAAGTGGTCAGCCCCGCTCACAGTTTATTGATTAGGGTGTGGAAAGCAAAAAACACCCACGCACTATAACGATCAAAAGAAACTGCCGCGCGTTTTCAGGCCACGTGCCCTTGGAATCCGGAAATCTTACTTTTTTGATCGAAGAGTCGGCATACTTCAGCAGGATTAAAACCAGAAAAGAGCTACTACCGGCCTCATCAATCTACTGAAACGGCTTGTTAGATGTTTGCATTTCCTCTAAAATAAAATAAAATGAAATTAAAAAAAGACGTTTGTTTTGTCAAACTTGTTTTAAGCTGCAACCACGTTGGGCAAGAAATTGAGGGTTTATAGCACGTGTGAACTTAAATTCACGCGAAGCGTGCTATTGTGAGAGAAAGAGAACCGGAAAAAATGCAGGAATGAGGAAAATATCACACATGCACATGCCCTAATTCTTAGTTCAAAAAAGGGTTTGAAAAAATATGCCTATGCCTTTTCTAATCCCCACCTTAATCAAAAGTGAATTGGTGTGCCCCGCTCGCAGTTTATTGGTTAGGATGTAGAAAGCAAAAAAAAAAACACACACGCACTATAACAATCAAAAGAAACTACCGCGTGTTTTCAGGTCGCGCGCTTGCTTTCTGCCCGCTTGAAATCCGGAAATCTCACTTTTGTAGTCGGCATACATCAAGGGATCATCAAGGGACTCAAGGGATCGTTTGAATTAACTAGGCGTATGGCTCCAAGCTTACCCCAAATTCGTGTCATATCTAGATCTATCTACCTTGGCAATGTCGAGCTTTGCACTAGAAGCTAGAGAAGAATATACAGGCCATGAAAATCTCTAGGTGTTTACAGTAGCGGCGAAACCGAGATCGATAAACTCCTCGATGGCTTACTCTTTCGGTCCGACCAAGTCAGCCCACTTCTTCCGTCTTTCTCTCGCTTCTGGACGAGTGCCATCGAGATAGAGGTATTGAATGAAGAAGAATACTCTCTCCCAAGCTTTTTGTAATGCTACTGCCTCCAACAACACATCTTCCTTGCATTTTGCAACGATTTTAAATCACACTATCGCATGTTCGCATATGTAACAGTGTTACTCCTGCGATGACGTCACGAGCCAACTCGTCCCATTCTCCGCTATTCCTCGGTCGTGGGACATGGAAAGGCCAATTTTACGAACTTTGAAATAACGAAAATAGCTAGAACGATAATTTTTTCGCAGTGGTGATCAGGTAAACAAGGAGATTTATATAAGCGAAAAACAATTTTGGGGGCTAGTTGCACTTTAATAAACAAGTGAATAAATATAGATTACTTCATAGAAAGTGCGACGTACAGATTTTTATTCACGAGTTGCAAGACGTTGGAAAACGAACGAGTGAGCGCAGCGAACGAGTGAGTTCTCCGAAGTCTTGCAACGAGTGAATAAAAATCCGTACAAAGCACTTTCTATGCTGTAATTTGTTTATTGTATATATAACGAGAATTAAACAGACCCATTAGATCAGTTTTAGTTTTTTTCCGACACCATAAGTTTACATGCAGAACGCTGAGAACGTAATGAATGACCGAGCGTAATGAAAAACAAATCCGCTCTCCAGTCCAGATACAGGCGGACAACGAGCCTACACAAGCTTAAATATAATAGGGGAAAATTCGTAAATACATAGTGAGAAATCTTTTCGTTTGTCCATAATTAAGCTTACTGTCAGATTCAATATGTCATAGCGACGCTTCGCGCTGTGCAAAGACACAGAAAGACAAATTCAGACTCTATTGACTTACACTGTTTATTTGAAATTAAATTTAGTTCCTCGGTTTCTTGAATGGCTATTGATTCTCAAACCATAGTTAGTAGAGTCTCCTCTACTAACTCTGCTCAAACTAGCGCTTAAGATATTTGTTGGATATATTCCATTGCTGCTTTTCCGAAAGTGAAGTAAAACGGGAACCGAAGCCATGTTATCGAGACACAAACTTCAAGTGGACGCTGATTTCAAGCCCGCGTTTCTCGGAAGGACGCGAAAGGACGCGAAATTTAGTGACCTTAATGAAAACCATTATTTAAGTTATTTGTTATATTTCGTTAATTGCTAGGATATACGAGTAGGAGGGCTCAAATTTTATTTCAACGCATGTCCTTCATGGTCTTTATTCCTCCTCACCTGACTCATCCTGTTGATTTATTTCCTGTAACACTTCCTCAGTACAGTACAAATGGAGTCGCGGATCAGCAATGACGAGATTGAAGTCGAATTATTGCAAAGGAGCAAAACGGGAATATCCGAACGTGTTGAAGGGGGGGGGGCGACTTTGTTACTCGCATGTAACTCGTATGAACACGTATGTACTTTATGTCACTCGTATCACTCCTGTGGTGTGTTTTAGTCACCTTTCAATGACAACCTTGACACTTGCCGTAATGTTGCGTACCTACCTTGGACAAAAAATCAAGGATGAAGTGGTCAGCCCCGCTCACAGTTTATTGATTAGGGTGTGGAAAGCAAAAAACACCCACGCACTATAACGATCAAAAGAAACTGCCGCGCGTTTTCAGGCCGCGTGCCCTTGGAATCCGGAAATCTTACTTTTTTGATCGAAGAGTCGGCATACTTCAGCAGGATTAAAACCAGAAAAGAGCTACTACCGGCCTCATCAATCTACTGAAACGGCTTGTGAGATGTTTGCGTTTCCTCTAAAATAAAATAAAATTAAATTAAATTAAAAAAAGACGTTTGTTTTGTCAAACTTGTTTTAAGCTGCAACCACGTTGGGCAAGAAATTGAGGGTTTATAGCACGTGTGAACTTAAATTCACGCGAAGCGTGCTATTGTGAGAGAAAGAGAACCGGAAAAAATGCAGGAATGAGGAAAATATCACACATGCACATGCCCTAATTCTTAGTTCAAAAAAGGGTTTGAAAAAATATGCCTATGCCTTTTCTAATCCCCACCTTAATCAAAAGTGAATTGGTGTGGCCCGCTCGCAGTTTATTGGTTAGGATGTAGAAAGCAAAAAAAAAAAACACACACGCACTATAACAATCAAAAGAAACTACCGCGCGTTTTCAGGTCGCGCGCTTGCTTTCTGCCCGCTTGAAATCCAGATATCTCACTTTTGTAGTCGGCAGGAATCAAGGGATCACCAAGGGACTCAAGGGATCGTTTGAATTAACTAGGCGTATGGCTCCAAGCTTACCCCAAATTCGTGTCATATCTAGATCTATCTACCTTGGCAATGTCGAGCTTTGCACTAGAAGCTAGAGAAGAATATACAGGCCATGAAAATCTCTAGGTGTTTACAGTAGCGGCGAAACCGAGATCGATAAACTCCTCGATGGCTTACTCTTTCGGTCCGACCAAGTCAGCCCACTTCTTCCGTCTTTCTCTCGCTTCTGGACGAGTGCCATCGAGATAGAGGTATTGAATGAAGAAGAATACTCTCTCCTAAGCTTTTTGTAATGCTACTGCCTCCAACAACACATCTTCCTTGCATTTTGCAACGATTTTAAATCACACTATCGCATGTTCGCATATGTTCTTCTCAGAACCAAAACAGTGTTACTCCTGCGATGACGTCACGAGCCAACTCGTCCCATTCTCCGCTATTCCTTGGTCGTGGGACATGGAAAGGCCAATTTTACGAACTTTGAAATAACGAAAATAGCTAGAACGATAATTTTTTCGCAGTGGTGATCAGGTAAACAAGGAGATTTATTTAAGCGAAAAACAATTTTGGGGGCTAGTTGCACTTTAATAAACAAGTGAATAAATATAGATTACTTCATAGAAAGTGCGACGTACGGATTTTTATTCACGAGTTGCAAGACGTTGGAAAACGAACGAGTGAGCGCAGCGAACGAGTGAGTTCTCCGAAGTCTTGCAACGAGTGAATAAAAATCCGTACAAAGCACTTTCTATGCTGTAATTTGTTTATTGTATATATAACGAGAATTAAACAGACCCATTAGATCAGTTTTAGTTTTTTTCCGACACCATAAGTTTACATGCAGAACGCTGAGAACGTAATGAATGACCGAGCGTAATGAAAAACAAATCCGCTCTCCAGTCCAGATACAGGCGGACAACGAGCCTACACAAGCTTAAATATAATAGGGGAAAATTCGTAAATACATAGTGAGAAATCTTTTCGTTTGTCCATAATTAAGCTTACTGTCAGATTCAATATGTCATAGCGACGCTTCGCGCTGTGCAAAGACACAGAAAGACAAATTCAGACTCTATTGACTTACACTGTTTATTTGAAATTAAATTTAGTTCCTCGGTTTCTTGAATGGCTATTGATTCTCAAACCATAGTTAGTAGAGTCTCCTCTACTAACTCTGCTCAAACTAGCGCTTAAGATATTTGTTGGATATATTCCATTGCTGCTTTTCCGAAAGTGAAGTAAAACGGGAACCGAAGCCATGTTATCGAGACACAAACTTCAAGTGGACGCTGATTTCAAGCCCGCGTTTCTCGGAAGGACGCGAAAGGACGCGAAATTTAGTGACCTTAATGAAAACCATTATTTAAGTTATTTGTTATATTTCGTTAATTGCTAGGATATACGAGTAGGAGGGCTCAAATTTTATTTCAACGCATGTCCTTCATGGTCTTTATTCCTCCTCACCTGACTCATCCTGTTGATTTATTTCCTGTAACACTTCCTCAGTACAGTACAAATGGAGTCGCGGATCAGCAATGACGAGATTGAAGTCGAATTATTGCAAAGGAGCAAAACGGGAATATCCGAACGTGTTGAAGGGGGGGGGGCGACTTTGTTACTCGCATGTAACTCGTATGAACACGTATGTACTTTATGTCACTCGTATCACTCCTGTGGTGTGTTTTAGTCACCTTTCAATGACAACCTTGACACTTGCCGTAATGTTGCGTACCTACCTTGGACAAAAAATCAAGGATGAAGTGGTCAGCCCCGCTCACAGTTTATTGATTAGGGTGTGGAAAGCAAAAAACACCCACGCACTATAACGATCAAAAGAAACTGCCGCGCGTTTTCAGGCCGCGTGCCCTTGGAATCCGGAAATCTTACTTTTTTGATCGAAGAGTCGGCATACTTCAGCAGGATTAAAACCAGAAAAGAGCTACTACCGGCCTCATCAATCTACTGAAACGGCTTGTGAGATGTTTGCGTTTCCTCTAAAATAAAATAAAATTAAATTAAATTAAAAAAAGACGTTTGTTTTGTCAAACTTGTTTTAAGCTGCAACCACGTTGGGCAAGAAATTGAGGGTTTATAGCACGTGTGAACTTAAATTCACGCGAAGCGTGCTATTGTGAGAGAAAGAGAACCGGAAAAAATGCAGGAATGAGGAAAATATCACACATGCACATGCCCTAATTCTTAGTTCAAAAAAGGGTTTGAAAAAATATGCCTATGCCTTTTCTAATCCCCACCTTAATCAAAAGTGAATTGGTGTGGCCCGCTCGCAGTTTATTGGTTAGGATGTAGAAAGCAAAAAAAAAAAACACACACGCACTATAACAATCAAAAGAAACTACCGCGCGTTTTCAGGTCGCGCGCTTGCTTTCTGCCCGCTTGAAATCCAGATATCTCACTTTTGTAGTCGGCAGGAATCAAGGGATCACCAAGGGACTCAAGGGATCGTTTGAATTAACTAGGCGTATGGCTCCAAGCTTACCCCAAATTCGTGTCATATCTAGATCTATCTACCTTGGCAATGTCGAGCTTTGCACTAGAAGCTAGAGAAGAATATACAGGCCATGAAAATCTCTAGGTGTTTACAGTAGCGGCGAAACCGAGATCGATAAACTCCTCGATGGCTTACTCTTTCGGTCCGACCAAGTCAGCCCACTTCTTCCGTCTTTCTCTCGCTTCTGGACGAGTGCCATCGAGATAGAGGTATTGAATGAAGAAGAATACTCTCTCCTAAGCTTTTTGTAATGCTACTGCCTCCAACAACACATCTTCCTTGCATTTTGCAACGATTTTAAATCACACTATCGCATGTTCGCATATGTTCTTCTCAGAACCAAAACAGTGTTACTCCTGCGATGACGTCACGAGCCAACTCGTCCCATTCTCCGCTATTCCTTGGTCGTGGGACATGGAAAGGCCAATTTTACGAACTTTGAAATAACGAAAATAGCTAGAACGATAATTTTTTCGCAGTGGTGATCAGGTAAACAAGGAGATTTATTTAAGCGAAAAACAATTTTGGGGGCTAGTTGCACTTTAATAAACAAGTGAATAAATATAGATTACTTCATAGAAAGTGCGACGTACGGATTTTTATTCACGAGTTGCAAGACGTTGGAAAACGAACGAGTGAGCGCAGCGAACGAGTGAGTTCTCCGAAGTCTTGCAACGAGTGAATAAAAATCCGTACAAAGCACTTTCTATGCTGTAATTTGTTTATTGTATATATAACGAGAATTAAACAGACCCATTAGATCAGTTTTAGTTTTTTTCCGACACCATAAGTTTACATGCAGAACGCTGAGAACGTAATGAATGACCGAGCGTAATGAAAAACAAATCCGCTCTCCAGTCCAGATACAGGCGGACAACGAGCCTACACAAGCTTAAATATAATAGGGGAAAATTCGTAAATACATAGTGAGAAATCTTTTCGTTTGTCCATAATTAAGCTTACTGTCAGATTCAATATGTCATAGCGACGCTTCGCGCTGTGCAAAGACACAGAAAGACAAATTCAGACTCTATTGACTTACACTGTTTATTTGAAATTAAATTTAGTTCCTCGGTTTCTTGAATGGCTATTGATTCTCAAACCATAGTTAGTAGAGTCTCCTCTACTAACTATGCTCAAATTAGCGCTTAAGATATTTGTTGGATATATTCCATTGCTGCTTTTCCGAAAGTGAAGTAAAACGGGAACCGAAGCCATGTTATCGAGACACAAACTTCAAGTGGACGCTGATTTCAAGCCCGCGTTTCTCGGAAGTCATTTGAGTGCTTAACTCTGATTGGCTAAGTGATTCTCTCCTGAACGGTGATTGGTTATATTTTCACATGTGAAGAATGCTATACGCAAAGTAGATTGGACGTATCGCTTTTTTCACATGTGGAAATATAGCACATATAGAATTCTATTTGGAAGGTTTATTGCCTAAAATTCTCGCTATATATACAATAAAAGCAAATACAAACTAGTTAAAAGTAAGTACATAAAATGAAAATACTTATTTACAATAAAATATATAAAACATTGTCAATAATATAACTAAATTAAAATTTTAAGAATGTAATAATTAATATTATAAAAAACTATGTCGTAGGTAATTTTTTATAATCTTGCGCTGGCCACTATTTTAGTGGTCTTTTGTTTGCCTTCAAATTAGCCTTTGTTGCCTCGTTCTTAAACTCGAAATTCAAAAGAATATTTTCCCTTGAACGAGGCAACAAGGGCTAATTTGCAAGCAAACAAAAAAACACTAAACTGGCAGCCATTTTGGAATAAGGTGTATGCGCACAGTATTTTAGGAATAATTCGGATGATGTTGCCTTTCTGTTGAAGCTTCCTAATTAGCACTTGTTTTTCGCAACACTTAATCATCGCGATGTAAATAGTTTCGCAGAATTTTTAAATACGAGGATTAAGGACGCGAAATTTAGTGACCTTAATGAAAACCATTATTTAAGTTATTTGTTATATTTCGTTAATTGCTAGGATATACGAGTAGGAGGGCTCAAATTTTATTTCGACGCATGTCCTTCATGGTCTTTATTCCTCCTCACCTGACTCATCCTGTTGATTTATTTCCTGTAACACTTCCTCAGTACAGTACAAATGGAGTCGCGGATCAGCAATGACGAGATTGAAGTCGAATTATTGCAAAGGAGCAAAACGGGAATATCCGAACGTGTTGAAGGGGGGGGGGGGGCGACTTTGTTACTCGCATGTAACTCGTATGAACACGTATGTACTTTATGTCACTCGTATCACTCCTGTGGTGTGTTTTAGTCACCTTTCAATGACAACCTTGACACTTGCCGTAATGTTGCGTACCTACCTTGGACAAAAAATCAAGGATGAAGTGGTCAGCCCCGCTCACAGTTTATTGATTAGGGTGTGGAAAGCAAAAAACACCCACGCACTATAACGATCAAAAGAAACTGCCGCGCGTTTTCAGGCCACGTGCCCTTGGAATCCGGAAATCTTACTTTTTTGATCGAAGAGTCGGCATACTTCAGCAGGATTAAAACCAGAAAAGAGCTACTACCGGCCTCATCAATCTACTGAAACGGCTTGTTAGATGTTTGCGTTTCCTCTAAAATAAAATAAAATGAAATGAAATTAAAAAAAGACGTTTGTTTTGTCAAACTTGTTTTAAGCTGCAACCACGTTGGGCAAGAAATTGAGGGTTTATAGCACGTGTGAACTTAAATTCACGCGAAGCGTGCTATTGTGAGAGAAAGAGAACCGGAAAAAATGCAGGAATGAGGAAAATATCACACATGCACATGCCCTAATTCTTAGTTCAAAAAAGGGTTTGAAAAAATATGCCTATGCCTTTTCTAATCCCCACCTTAATCAAAAGTGAATTGGTGTGCCCCGCTCGCAGTTTATTGGTTAGGATGTAGAAAGCAAAAAAAAAAACACACACGCACTATAACAATCAAAAGAAACTACCGCGTGTTTTCAGGTCGCGCGCTTGCTTTCTGCCCGCTTGAAATCCGGAAATCTCACTTTTGTAGTCGGCATACATCAAGGGATCATCAAGGGACTCAAGGGATCGTTTGAATTAACTAGGCGTATGGCTCCAAGCTTACCCCAAATTCGTGTCATATCTAGATCTATCTACCTTGGCAATGTCGAGCTTTGCACTAGAAGCTAGAGAAGAATATACAGGCCATGAAAATCTCTAGGTGTTTACAGTAGCGGCGAAACCGAGATCGATAAACTCCTCGATGGCTTACTCTTTCGGTCCGACCAAGTCAGCCCACTTCTTCCGTCTTTCTCTCGCTTCTGGACGAGTGCCATCGAGATAGAGGTATTGAATGAAGAAGAATACTCTCTCCCAAGCTTTTTGTAATGCTACTGCCTCCAACAACACATCTTCCTTGCATTTTGCAACGATTTTAAATCACACTATCGCATGTTCGCATATGTAACAGTGTTACTCCTGCGATGACGTCACGAGCCAACTCGTCCCATTCTCCGCTATTCCTCGGTCGTGGGACATGGAAAGGCCAATTTTACGAACTTTGAAATAACGAAAATAGCTAGAACGATAATTTTTTCGCAGTGGTGATCAGGTAAACAAGGAGATTTATATAAGCGAAAAACAATTTTGGGGGCTAGTTGCACTTTAATAAACAAGTGAATAAATATAGATTACTTCATAGAAAGTGCGACGTACAGATTTTTATTCACGAGTTGCAAGACGTTGGAAAACGAACGAGTGAGCGCAGCGAACGAGTGAGTTCTCCGAAGTCTTGCAACGAGTGAATAAAAATCCGTACAAAGCACTTTCTATGCTGTAATTTGTTTATTGTATATATAACGAGAATTAAACAGACCCATTAGATCAGTTTTAGTTTTTTTCCGACACCATAAGTTTACATGCAGAACGCTGAGAACGTAATGAATGACCGAGCGTAATGAAAAACAAATCCGCTCTCCAGTCCAGATACAGGCGGACAACGAGCCTACACAAGCTTAAATATAATAGGGGAAAATTCGTAAATACATAGTGAGAAATCTTTTCGTTTGTCCATAATTAAGCTTACTGTCAGATTCAATATGTCATAGCGACGCTTCGCGCTGTGCAAAGACACAGAAAGACAAATTCAGACTCTATTGACTTACACTGTTTATTTGAAATTAAATTTAGTTCCTCGGTTTCTTGAATGGCTATTGATTCTCAAACCATAGTTAGTAGAGTCTCCTCTACTAACTATGCTCAAACTAGCGCTTAAGATATTTGTTGGATATATTCCATTGCTGCTTTTCCGAAAGTGAAGTAAAACGGGAACCGAAGCCATGTTATCGAGACACAAACTTCAAGTGGACGCTGATTTCAAGCCCGCGTTTCTCGGAAGGACGCGAAAGGACGCGAAATTTAGTGACCTTAATGAAAACCATTATTTAAGTTATTTGTTATATTTCGTTAATTGCTAGGATATACGAGTAGGAGGGCTCAAATTTTATTTCGACGCATGTCCTTCATGGTCTTTATTCCTCCTCACCTGACTCATCCTGTTGATTTATTTCCTGTAACACTTCCTCAGTACAGTACAAATGGAGTCGCGGATCAGCAATGACGAGATTGAAGTCGAATTATTGCAAAGGAGCAAAACGGGAATATCCGAACGTGTTGAAGGGGGGGGGGGCGACTTTGTTACTCGCATGTAACTCGTATGAACACGTATGTACTTTATGTCACTCGTATCACTCCTGTGGTGTGTTTTAGTCACCTTTCAATGACAACCTTGACACTTGCCGTAATGTTGCGTACCTACCTTGGACAAAAAATCAAGGATGAAGTGGTCAGCCCCGCTCACAGTTTATTGATTAGGGTGTGGAAAGCAAAAAACACCCACGCACTATAACGATCAAAAGAAACTGCCGCGCGTTTTCAGGCCACGTGCCCTTGGAATCCGGAAATCTTACTTTTTTGATCGAAGAGTCGGCATACTTCAGCAGGATTAAAAC
The DNA here is from genome assembly GCA_964020085.1 of Micromussa lordhowensis. NCBI lineage: Eukaryota > Metazoa > Cnidaria > Anthozoa > Scleractinia > Lobophylliidae > Micromussa > Micromussa lordhowensis. The sequence continues at coordinate 24,137,161 of OZ026598.1, forward strand.
CAGAAAAGAGCTACTACCGGCCTCATCAATCTACTGAAACGGCTTGTTAGATGTTTGCGTTTCCTCTAAAATAAAATAAAATGAAATGAAATTAAAAAAAGACGTTTGTTTTGTCAAACTTGTTTTAAGCTGCAACCACGTTGGGCAAGAAATTGAGGGTTTATAGCACGTGTGAACTTAAATTCACGCGAAGCGTGCTATTGTGAGAGAAAGAGAACCGGAAAAAATGCAGGAATGAGGAAAATATCACACATGCACATGCCCTAATTCTTAGTTCAAAAAAGGGTTTGAAAAAATATGCCTATGCCTTTTCTAATCCCCACCTTAATCAAAAGTGAATTGGTGTGCCCCGCTCGCAGTTTATTGGTTAGGATGTAGAAAGCAAAAAAAAAAACACACACGCACTATAACAATCAAAAGAAACTACCGCGTGTTTTCAGGTCGCGCGCTTGCTTTCTGCCCGCTTGAAATCCGGAAATCTCACTTTTGTAGTCGGCATACATCAAGGGATCATCAAGGGACTCAAGGGATCGTTTGAATTAACTAGGCGTATGGCTCCAAGCTTACCCCAAATTCGTGTCATATCTAGATCTATCTACCTTGGCAATGTCGAGCTTTGCACTAGAAGCTAGAGAAGAATATACAGGCCATGAAAATCTCTAGGTGTTTACAGTAGCGGCGAAACCGAGATCGATAAACTCCTCGATGGCTTACTCTTTCGGTCCGACCAAGTCAGCCCACTTCTTCCGTCTTTCTCTCGCTTCTGGACGAGTGCCATCGAGATAGAGGTATTGAATGAAGAAGAATACTCTCTCCCAAGCTTTTTGTAATGCTACTGCCTCCAACAACACATCTTCCTTGCATTTTGCAACGATTTTAAATCACACTATCGCATGTTCGCATATGTAACAGTGTTACTCCTGCGATGACGTCACGAGCCAACTCGTCCCATTCTCCGCTATTCCTCGGTCGTGGGACATGGAAAGGCCAATTTTACGAACTTTGAAATAACGAAAATAGCTAGAACGATAATTTTTTCGCAGTGGTGATCAGGTAAACAAGGAGATTTATATAAGCGAAAAACAATTTTGGGGGCTAGTTGCACTTTAATAAACAAGTGAATAAATATAGATTACTTCATAGAAAGTGCGACGTACAGATTTTTATTCACGAGTTGCAAGACGTTGGAAAACGAACGAGTGAGCGCAGCGAACGAGTGAGTTCTCCGAAGTCTTGCAACGAGTGAATAAAAATCCGTACAAAGCACTTTCTATGCTGTAATTTGTTTATTGTATATATAACGAGAATTAAACAGACCCATTAGATCAGTTTTAGTTTTTTTCCGACACCATAAGTTTACATGCAGAACGCTGAGAACGTAATGAATGACCGAGCGTAATGAAAAACAAATCCGCTCTCCAGTCCAGATACAGGCGGACAACGAGCCTACACAAGCTTAAATATAATAGGGGAAAATTCGTAAATACATAGTGAGAAATCTTTTCGTTTGTCCATAATTAAGCTTACTGTCAGATTCAATATGTCATAGCGACGCTTCGCGCTGTGCAAAGACACAGAAAGACAAATTCAGACTCTATTGACTTACACTGTTTATTTGAAATTAAATTTAGTTCCTCGGTTTCTTGAATGGCTATTGATTCTCAAACCATAGTTAGTAGAGTCTCCTCTACTAACTATGCTCAAACTAGCGCTTAAGATATTTGTTGGATATATTCCATTGCTGCTTTTCCGAAAGTGAAGTAAAACGGGAACCGAAGCCATGTTATCGAGACACAAACTTCAAGTGGACGCTGATTTCAAGCCCGCGTTTCTCGGAAGGACGCGAAAGGACGCGAAATTTAGTGACCTTAATGAAAACCATTATTTAAGTTATTTGTTATATTTCGTTAATTGCTAGGATATACGAGTAGGAGGGCTCAAATTTTATTTCGACGCATGTCCTTCATGGTCTTTATTCCTCCTCACCTGACTCATCCTGTTGATTTATTTCCTGTAACACTTCCTCAGTACAGTACAAATGGAGTCGCGGATCAGCAATGACGAGATTGAAGTCGAATTATTGCAAAGGAGCAAAACGGGAATATCCGAACGTGTTGAAGGGGGGGGGGGCGACTTTGTTACTCGCATGTAACTCGTATGAACACGTATGTACTTTATGTCACTCGTATCACTCCTGTGGTGTGTTTTAGTCACCTTTCAATGACAACCTTGACACTTGCCGTAATGTTGCGTACCTACCTTGGACAAAAAATCAAGGATGAAGTGGTCAGCCCCGCTCACAGTTTATTGATTAGGGTGTGGAAAGCAAAAAACACCCACGCACTATAACGATCAAAAGAAACTGCCGTGCGTTTTCAGGCCACGTGCCCTTGGAATCCGGAAATCTTACTTTTTTGATCGAAGAGTCGGCATACTTCAGCAGGATTAAAACCAGAAAAGAGCTACTACCGGCCTCATCAATCTACTGAAACGGCTTGTTAGATGTTTGCGTTTCCTCTAAAATAAAATAAAATGAAATGAAATTAAAAAAAGACGTTTGTTTTGTCAAACTTGTTTTAAGCTGCAACCACGTTGGGCAAGAAATTGAGGGTTTATAGCACGTGTGAACTTAAATTCACGCGAAGCGTGCTATTGTGAGAGAAAGAGAACCGGAAAAAATGCAGGAATGAGGAAAATATCACACATGCACATGCCCTAATTCTTAGTTCAAAAAAGGGTTTGAAAAAATATGCCTATGCCTTTTCTAATCCCCACCTTAATCAAAAGTGAATTGGTGTGCCCCGCTCGCAGTTTATTGGTTAGGATGTAGAAAGCAAAAAAAAAACACACACGCACTATAACAATCAAAAGAAACTACCGCGTGTTTTCAGGTCGCGCGCTTGGTTTCTGCCCGCTTGAAATCCGGAAATCTCACTTTTGTAGTCGGCATACATCAAGGGATCATCAAGGGACTCAAGGGATCGTTTGAATTAACTAGGCGTATGGCTCCAAGCTTACCCCAAATTCGTGTCATATCTAGATCTATCTACCTTGGCAATGTCGAGCTTTGCACTAGAAGCTAGAGAAGAATATACAGGCCATGAAAATCTCTAGGTGTTTACAGTAGCGGCGAAACCGAGATCGATAAACTCCTCGATGGCTTACTCTTTCGGTCCGACCAAGTCAGCCCACTTCTTCCGTCTTTCTCTCGCTTCTGGACGAGTGCCATCGAGATAGAGGTATTGAATGAAGAAGAATACTCTCTCCCAAGCTTTTTGTAATGCTACTGCCTCCAACAACACATCTTCCTTGCATTTTGCAACGATTTTAAATCACACTATCGCATGTTCGCATATGTAACAGTGTTACTCCTGCGATGACGTCACGAGCCAACTCGTCCCATTCTCCGCTATTCCTCGGTCGTGGGACATGGAAAGGCCAATTTTACGAACTTTGAAATAACGAAAATAGCTAGAACGATAATTTTTTCGCAGTGGTGATCAGGTAAACAAGGAGATTTATTTAAGCGAAAAACAATTTTGGGGGCTAGTTGCACTTTAATAAACAAGTGAATAAATATAGATTACTTCATAGAAAGTGCGACGTACAGATTTTTATTCACGAGTTGCAAGACGTTGGAAAACGAACGAGTGAGCGCAGCGAACGAGTGAGTTCTCCGAAGTCTTGCAACGAGTGAATAAAAATCCGTACAAAGCACTTTCTATGCTGTAATTTGTTTATTGTATATATAACGAGAATTAAACAGACCCATTAGATCAGTTTTAGTTTTTTTCCGACACCATAAGTTTACATGCAGAACGCTGAGAACGTAATGAATGACCGAGCGTAATGAAAAACAAATCCGCTCTCCAGTCCAGATACAGGCGGACAACGAGCCTACACAAGCTTAAATATAATAGGGGAAAATTCGTAAATACATAGTGAGAAATCTTTTCGTTTGTCCATAATTAAGCTTACTGTCAGATTCAATATGTCATAGCGACGCTTCGCGCTGTGCAAAGACACAGAAAGACAAATTCAGACTCTATTGACTTACACTGTTTATTTGAAATTAAATTTAGTTCCTCGGTTTCTTGAATGGCTATTGATTCTCAAACCATAGTTAGTAGAGTCTCCTCTACTAACTATGCTCAAACTAGCGCTTAAGATATTTGTTGGATATATTCCATTGCTGCTTTTCCGAAAGTGAAGTAAAACGGGAACCGAAGCCATGTTATCGAGACACAAACTTCAAGTGGACGCTGATTTCAAGCCCGCGTTTCTCGGAAGGACGCGAAAGGACGCGAAATTTAGTGACCTTAATGAAAACCATTATTTAAGTTATTTGTTATATTTCGTTAATTGCTAGGATATACGAGTAGGAGGGCTCAAATTTTATTTCAACGCATGTCCTTCATGGTCTTTATTCCTCCTCACCTGACTCATCCTGTTGATTTATTTCCTGTAACACTTCCTCAGTACAGTACAAATGGAGTCGCGGATCAGCAATGACGAGATTGAAGTCGAATTATTGCAAAGGAGCAAAACGGGAATATCCGAACGTGTTGAAGGGGGGGGGGGGCGACTTTGTTACTCGCATGTAACTCGTATGAACACGTATGTACTTTATGTCACTCGTATCACTCCTGTGGTGTGTTTTAGTCACCTTTCAATGACAACCTTGACACTTGCCGTAATGTTGCGTACCTACCTTGGACAAAAAATCAAGGATGAAGTGGTCAGCCCCGCTCACAGTTTATTGATTAGGGTGTGGAAAGCAAAAAACACCCACGCACTATAACGATCAAAAGAAACTGCCGTGCGTTTTCAGGCCGCGTGCCCTTGGAATCCGGAAATCTTACTTTTTTGATCGAAGAGTCGGCATACTTCAGCAGGATTAAAACCAGAAAAGAGCTACTACCGGCCTCATCAATCTACTGAAACGGCTTGTGAGATGTTTGCGTTTCCTCTAAAATAAAATAAAATGAAATTAAATTAAAAAAAGACGTTTGTTTTGTCAAACTTGTTTTAAGCTGCAACCACGTTGGGCAAGAAATTGAGGGTTTATAGCACGTGTGAACTTAAATTCACGCGAAGCGTGCTATTGTGAGAGAAAGAGAACCGGAAAAAATGCAGGAATGAGGAAAATATCACACATGCACATGCCCTAATTCTTAGTTCAAAAAAGGGTTTGAAAAAATATGCCTATGCCTTTTCTAATCCCCACCTTAATCAAAAGTGAATTGGTGTGGCCCGCTCGCAGTTTATTGGTTAGGATGTAGAAAGCAAAAAAAAAAAACACACACGCACTATAACAATCAAAAGAAACTACCGCGCGTTTTCAGGTCGCGCGCTTGCTTTCTGCCCGCTTGAAATCCAGATATCTCACTTTTGTAGTCGGCATACATCAAGGGATCATCAAGGGACTCAAGGGATCGTTTGAATTAACTAGGCGTATGGCTCCAAGCTTACCCCAAATTCGTGTCATATCTAGATCTATCTACCTTGGCAATGTCGAGCTTTGCACTAGAAGCTAGAGAAGAATATACAGGCCATGAAAATCTCTAGGTGTTTACAGTAGCGGCGAAACCGAGATCGATAAACTCCTCGATGGCTTACTCTTTCGGTCCGACCAAGTCAGCCCACTTCTTCCGTCTTTCTCTCGCTTCTGGACGAGTGCCATCGAGATAGAGGTATTGAATGAAGAAGAATACTCTCTCCTAAGCTTTTTGTAATGCTACTGCCTCCAACAACACATCTTCCTTGCATTTTGCAACGATTTTAAATCACACTATCGCATGTTCGCATATGTTCTTCTCAGAACCAAAACAGTGTTACTCCTGCGATGACGTCACGAGCCAACTCGTCCCATTCTCCGCTATTCCTCGGTCGTGGGACATGGAAAGGCCAATTTTACGAACTTTGAAATAACGAAAATAGCTAGAACGATAATTTTTTCGCAGTGGTGATCAGGTAAACAAGGAGATTTATTTAAGCGAAAAACAATTTTGGGGGCTAGTTGCACTTTAATAAACAAGTGAATAAATATAGATTACTTCATAGAAAGTGCGACGTACGGATTTTTATTCACGAGTTGCAAGACGTTGGAAAACGAACGAGTGAGCGCAGCGAACGAGTGAGTTCTCCGAAGTCTTGCAACGAGTGAATAAAAATCCGTACAAAGCACTTTCTATGCTGTAATTTGTTTATTGTATATATAACGAGAATTAAACAGACCCATTAGATCAGTTTTAGTTTTTTTCCGACACCATAAGTTTACATGCAGAACGCTGAGAACGTAATGAATGACCGAGCGTAATGAAAAACAAATCCGCTCTCCAGTCCAGATACAGGCGGACAACGAGCCTACACAAGCTTAAATATAATAGGGGAAAATTCGTAAATACATAGTGAGAAATCTTTTCGTTTGTCCATAATTAAGCTTACTGTCAGATTCAATATGTCATAGCGACGCTTCGCGCTGTGCAAAGACACAGAAAGACAAATTCAGACTCTATTGACTTACACTGTTTATTTGAAATTAAATTTAGTTCCTCGGTTTCTTGAATGGCTATTGATTCTCAAACCATAGTTAGTAGAGTCTCCTCTACTAACTATGCTCAAATTAGCGCTTAAGATATTTGTTGGATATATTCCATTGCTGCTTTTCCGAAAGTGAAGTAAAACGGGAACCGAAGCCATGTTATCGAGACACAAACTTCAAGTGGACGCTGATTTCAAGCCCGCGTTTCTCGGAAGTCATTTGAGTGCTTAACTCTGATTGGCTAAGTGATTCTCTCCTGAACGGTGATTGGTTATATTTTCACATGTGAAGAATGCTATACGCAAAGTAGATTGGACGTATCGCTTTTTTCACATGTGGAAATATAGCACATATAGAATTCTATTTGGAAGGTTTATTGCCTAAAATTCTCGCTATATATACAATAAAAGCAAATACAAACTAGTTAAAAGTAAGTACATAAAATGAAAATACTTATTTACAATAAAATATATAAAACATTGTCAATAATATAACTAAATTAAAAAATTAAGAATGTAATAATTAATATTATAAAAAACTATGTCGTAGGTAATTTTTTATAATCTTGCGCTGGCCACTATTTTAGTGGTCTTTTGTTTGCCTTCAAATTAGCCTTTGTTGCCTCGTTCTTAAACTCGAAATTCAAAAGAATATTTTCCCTTGAACGAGGCAACAAGGGCTAATTTGCAAGCAAACAAAAAAACACTAAACTGGCAGCCATTTTGGAATAAGGTGTATGCGCACAGTATTTTAGGAATAATTCGGATGATGTTGCCTTTCTGTTGAAGCTTCCTAATTAGCACTTGTTTTTCGCAACACTTAATCATCGCGATGTAAAAAGTTTCGCAGAATTTTTAAATACGAGGATTAAGGACGCGAAATTTAGTGACCTTAATGAAAACCATTATTTAAGTTATTTGTTATATTTCGTTAATTGCTAGGATATACGAGTAGGAGGGCTCAAATTTTATTTCGACGCATGTCCTTCATGGTCTTTATTCCTCCTCACCTGACTCATCCTGTTGATTTATTTCCTGTAACACTTCCTCAGTACAGTACAAATGGAGTCGCGGATCAGCAATGACGAGATTGAAGTCGAATTATTGCAAAGGAGCAAAACGGGAATATCCGAACGTGTTGAAGGGGGGGGGGGGGGGCGACTTTGTTACTCGCATGTAACTCGTATGAACACGTATGTACTTTATGTCACTCGTATCACTCCTGTGGTGTGTTTTAGTCACCTTTCAATGACAACCTTGACACTTGCCGTAATGTTGCGTACCTACCTTGGACAAAAAATCAAGGATGAAGTGGTCAGCCCCGCTCACAGTTTATTGATTAGGGTGTGGAAAGCAAAAAACACCCACGCACTATAACGATCAAAAGAAACTGCCGCGCGTTTTCAGGCCACGTGCCCTTGGAATCCGGAAATCTTACTTTTTTGATCGAAGAGTCGGCATACTTCAGCAGGATTAAAACCAGAAAAGAGCTACTACCGGCCTCATCAATCTACTGAAACGGCTTGTTAGATGTTTGCGTTTCCTCTAAAATAAAATAAAATGAAATGAAATTAAAAAAAGACGTTTGTTTTGTCAAACTTGTTTTAAGCTGCAACCACGTTGGGCAAGAAATTGAGGGTTTATAGCACGTGTGAACTTAAATTCACGCGAAGCGTGCTATTGTGAGAGAAAGAGAACCGGAAAAAATGCAGGAATGAGGAAAATATCACACATGCACATGCCCTAATTCTTAGTTCAAAAAAGGGTTTGAAAAAATATGCTTATGCCTTTTCTAATCCCCACCTTAATCAAAAGTGAATTGGTGTGCCCCGCTCGCAGTTTATTGGTTAGGATGTAGAAAGCAAAAAAAAAAACACACACGCACTATAACAATCAAAAGAAACTACCGCGTGTTTTCAGGTCGCGCGCTTGCTTTCTGCCCGCTTGAAATCCGGAAATCTCACTTTTGTAGTCGGCATACATCAAGGGATCATCAAGGGACTCAAGGGATCGTTTGAATTAACTAGGCGTATGGCTCCAAGCTTACCCCAAATTCGTGTCATATCTAGATCTATCTACCTTGGCAATGTCGAGCTTTGCACTAGAAGCTAGAGAAGAATATACAGGCCATGAAAATCTCTAGGTGTTTACAGTAGCGGCGAAACCGAGATCGATAAACTCCTCGATGGCTTACTCTTTCGGTCCGACCAAGTCAGCCCACTTCTTCCGTCTTTCTCTCGCTTCTGGACGAGTGCCATCGAGATAGAGGTATTGAATGAAGAAGAATACTCTCTCCCAAGCTTTTTGTAATGCTACTGCCTCCAACAACACATCTTCCTTGCATTTTGCAACGATTTTAAATCACACTATCGCATGTTCGCATATGTTCTTCTCAGAACCAAAACAGTGTTACTCCTGCGATGACGTCACGAGCCAACTCGTCCCATTCTCCGCTATTCCTCGGTCGTGGGACATGGAAAGGCCAATTTTACGAACTTTGAAATAACGAAAATAGCTAGAACGATAATTTTTTCGCAGTGGTGATCAGGTAAACAAGGAGATTTATTTAAGCGAAAAACAATTTTGGGGGCTAGTTGCACTTTAATAAACAAGTGAATAAATATAGATTACTTCATAGAAAGTGCGACGTACGGATTTTTATTCACGAGTTGCAAGACGTTGGAAAACGAACGAGTGAGCGCAGCGAACGAGTGAGTTCTCCGAAGTCTTGCAACGAGTGAATAAAAATCCGTACAAAGCACTTTCTATGCTGTAATTTGTTTATTGTATATATAACGAGAATTAAACAGACCCATTAGATCAGTTTTAGTTTTCTTCCGACACCATAAGTTTACATGCAGAACGCTGAGAACGTAATGAATGACCGAGCGTAATGAAAAACAAATCCGCTCTCCAGTCCAGATACAGGCGGACAACGAGCCTACACAAGCTTAAATATAATAGGGGAAAATTCGTAAATAGATAGTGAGAAATCTTTTCGTTTGTCCATAATTAAGCTTACTGTCAGATTCAATATGTCATAGCGACGCTTCGCGCTGTGCAAAGACACAGAAAGACAAATTCAGACTCTATTGACTTACACTGTTTATTTGAAATTAAATTTAGTTCCTCGGTTTCTTGAATGGCTATTGATTCTCAAACCATAGTTAGTAGAGTCTCCTCTACTAACTATGCTCAAACTGAAGTTCTAGCGCTTAAGATATTTGTTGGATATATTCCATTGCTGCTTTTCCGAAAGTGAAGTAAAACGGGAACCGAAGCCATGTTATCGAGACACAAACTTCAAGTGGACGCTGATTTCAAGCCCGCGTTTCTCGGAATCATTTGAGTGCTTAACTCTGATTGGCTAAGTGATTCTCTCCTGAACGGTGATTGGTTATATTTTCACATGTGAAGAATGCTATACGCAAAGTTGATTGGACGTATCGCATTTTTCACATGTGGAAATATAGCAAATGGCGCAAATGACATAAGCGGTTACGCATTTAACTTCGTTGCACACTAAACAGACAAAGAACACAAGCGTACTAGTTTCCCAACCTCGTTCCCAGTCTCTCTCTCCTCGGTCTACCTTTGACAAAGGAGGCAAAGGAGAGAGCACCTAGGAACGAGGTTGCTAGCTTTCATTGTTAAAAGTGATTACTCTATCAGATGTGAAGTCCTGCATTCGGGCAAATTATAAAATGGTGTGCTCCTCATCCTCACACCACAAATCATATCTGCTGCTAAAACACCACTCAGTTGAGAATGACCCTTACCTTGTTGTCACAGTAAGTGGTTTAGAGGAGACCACCAGTCCAAGCATCATCCTTTGCGGGATGGACGTTTTCAGCCAGATACATCTGAACATGTCTCCTTCAACCTTGAAGTATGGACTTGCCGAGTCCTTGCCGTCTTCAAGGTCGGCGAGTTTTATAGTCCAACGAAACTCTTTCTTCTGTGAAGGACTCTGTTAACATTTTCGTCTGCCTATAAATTGTTTAAAGTGCCTATAACCCCCAAAACTTTTTTCGTTTCGTGAAATCTTTGCATGGAATTAGAAAAAATGCCGCAAAAATTTTTGCAATTGGTTAAAACCCGAATTTTTTATGAATTTTTAAAGATCGTAAAAAGCGCACTTTTTCAAAACACGACCGAGCAGCAGAATCGCTTAAAGAAGTCTGGGTATAGCGCGATTTGTGACGTCATTCCACGTCTTTAATAGCCTTCTTGTTTAGGACAGTCTTTGCTTCGATTGCAAGAAAGAAAATGCCGGATAAATGCGTTGTTTTCGGATGCAACAACAGGCCAAACAAGGGAAAGGGCATATCCCTTCATCCAATTCCTTTTGACGGGACTGATGACACTGAGAAGCGCAAAAGAAGAAAGAAATGGGTCGACTTAAGCGTGCTTGTAAGCGTGCTCGTAAGCGTGCTCGTAAGTGTGCTCGTAAGCGTGCTCGTAAGCGTGCTCGTTGGGAACCCACGAAACACTTCCTGGATGAAGATTACTCGATTATGTTTTCTGATTTAGCTAAGATTTATTTTCAGAGAAGGCTGTGGAAGGATGGTATTGGGATTTGTGTCTTCCCAACGATCCGCGAACCTTGTATTTCGATGGAAGGTAAACCAACCGAAAGCAAGCGAAGGTGACAACAAAATATGCATTCATGTGTTATGAGTAGTTTTCGATCGTGCTACATTGGCATTTCGTCGTAAACATGTTTCTTTCACTTACTTTGCATTTGTAACCGTCACCTGGTTGTCAATAGTGCATTCCTCTAAAACAATTTACTACGTTTCCGTTTATTGCGAGAAAGAAAGACGCTTTGGAAAGTCCGGAAATTTGTGTACACAACGCTCGAAGCTCGCAAGTCGAACCTGTGGCGAAACGTCGTAGAAAAAGCAGGGAGCAGGCCACTTTTTTAACCTTTGTACTGATTGCTACAGAAGCAAGACCGCAAGCAGCAGACCTGGTTCATGAATCGGAGCCACTTGATGCGTAGGCATCTTCTGGTTCATCATCATCTTAGTTGTCTTCTTGTTCGCTCGCGTTTGATCACACCTCGACTTCTAAGTGGTACTCTACCTCCGTTTCTGCGGCCTCGGAATTCCAAGCTTGAGTCAAGCGAGTATCACAGGACGACATTCTCAATTGATGTGATTATTACGTATTTTTTGAGTTGAATAAATGTTCTTTCAACAAAATACTGAACGCTGAAAACACCGAACCCGTAATATAAGGACAATAACTGAAGCGATGCGAGCAAAGGCCTGGAATGATGTCACTAGTCCCATTCTCCGCTTTGCTCGGTCGTGCTACAAAGAACGCTCACTTTAAAAATTCATAAAAAAATCGGGTTTAAATCAATTGCAAAATTTTTTGCGGCATTTTTCCTAATTCCATGCAAAGACTTCACGAAACGAAAAAAAGTTTTTGGGGTTATAGGCAATTTAAATATACTTTTTTAAAATCTTTGCAATATTCCTTAATTACTTTAACATCACTCGGCCTACTTCTGAACTGGACTGCGGTTGTAGACTCAATTACCACTCCGAAAGTTATCACAGCTAAATTTCAAAATCGACGCCCATACTCATTTGCTCAGTTAAAAAATAGACTGACAATATTCTAAGACATTCGCATCAATTTTGCCTGCTGCCCTATACCCAATTTAATGAAGATCATGTACCTTGTACGCCTCTTAGCCTCTCCACTTCATTCTTCAGGAGAACCCGGTGGCTTTCCTGGTACTCCCGGTTATGATCATAACGCGCACCAAGCGTGAAATAATTGTTGCACCCCCTGACCTCACATTTTACTGCACGCCTAGGACAGTCGCCGAGGTGCATGTGAATATGTGACCTGTAAACACGCAAATGAATGTAGCGGATATCAATAAACTTTTGTCAAATATTTTACTAATTCACAGTCTAAATTTTATCTTGCAAATAGTTTAGGAATTTTCTTTTGTATTTTTAGTTCACGAACACGTTACAACAAGCCTCCGGCTCCTGGGTGTTTTACGTAGTTAAAATAAAGCATGATCGTCATCATCATCATCATCACAATCATCATCATTATCATCATTATCATTAGACGCATGGTTTTTGGACTTTACGACCTTTAGTTAAAATATTTTTCTAAGAGCTAAATTTTCATCTTCTTAAATTCTAACTGCATGGGTATTAACTGCAATAGTAATACTATATTATGTATAAATATGGCAAGCAATGATTAACATAGGCCCGGTTCAGACGCCGATCTTTTCATGAGCCGAACCTAATTGATTGAATTAAGTACATGAAAAGTTCGGTGTCTGAATCAATTAAGAACGGCTATTTCAATTTGGAACGGCTCAGCCGTTCTTTTCGCCTGGCTTGGCCGGGAATTTTGCCTTTGGAACTACTTTGATTCAGACGCCGACCTTTTCATGAGCCGATCCTAATGCATAAATTATTATAACGTATTTTGCAAGCAGTTTAGATTCTCGTTTTTTTTTACAAGCAGTTTTGGTTCAAACTGAATTTAGTTCGGCGAATTAAGTTCGACGTCTGAATCAACAGGCCTACTTAGGTTAATTTGGGTCGGTCCAAATTTGAATTAAGTTCGGCTCATGAAAAGATCGGCGTCTGAACTGAACCGGGCCATAGGCATTTATTAGGCCGTTTCAAAAGTCGGTGCGGTCGCTTTGTCAACAAAAGTGCTGGTAAACATCAAAATTAAGTGGTAAACTACAATTTTGACAGATTGTGTGGGTTATCTAGATACCATTTAACCTTTTCGGAGCTCATCTTTTACCACAAAACTTTTTCAGTCATGTCTTTCTTGAGTTTTTGCAAACGGGATAAAATACTTTACATTTAACGATCAATGCGAAGTCAAATGAAAATAACGAACGGTATATTAAATCGTTTTCCTCCAAATTTATATCAGAGATAAAGATAAGTAATATCTATCTGTCTGAACTGAACTTGTTTTTTTTTATATTTTTTTCGAAGCTTCTTTGAACGGGACCCTCTTTAACGTACCGGTCACAAAGTCCACTTAATGCGCGCTTGTCAAAAGTGTGGTTATTTTGTATAGATTTCAACAAGGAAACCCAACATTGTAACTGCATAAACGCAGTGTTTCAGCTATGTTTTTTGCGCTGTTTTGTCAAAACCATGAGCTGTGAGATAAGTTTTAAGTGTTTTGAGGTTGCATATTCCACACTTTGTCAGATTTACAAGGAAAGTAACGTTCAAATTTTAACTCCAATCCCACGATTATGCCGTACAGATGTTGCCGAACTGAACACTGAGAAGGATGAAACAAATAAAATTTACCTTGTGACCTCAACCAAATTTTACTTGCCAAGGCGGCCATTTTCCCTTCAGTCATTACTTCTTTTTTTACCCAAAATAAGGGGGGCCAGGGCCCCCTGGACCCTTCCCCTAGATCCGCCACTGCTTTATATAACAAAACAAGCACCAGCACCAGAAAGTAGTGGGGCTGGTACTAGAGTGGTGATTTTGTAGGGTGGGGTTGCTAAAAAAGATAGGGCTTAATATAGAAGAGATGGGTTTCTACAGGGGTGTTAAAAGATGTACAGCCCTTACTACAGAAGGCTGATAGGCGTACTAGGCACCAAATACTTTTATTTCACCCCAGAGTAGGATGTAATTTATCAAGTGTGTCTAGGGGGTTTCTGCAGAGTAAGTAAGAACAGTAAGTAAGAACAATGTGGCATACTGGAATGGGACCGTTGTTATAATACAGACAGGGCTTACTACAGATTGGAAGGGTGGTAAGAAGGGTATGGCTTGCTAGGATGGGAGAGAGAAAGGGTTACTACAGGGTGGGGGGTAGGTAAGAGGTGTGGCTTACTAGGGTTGATCGCTATAAGAGAGGCAGAGGTTACTACAGAGTAGGCGCATTAGTAAGAAGGGTGTGGCCTACTGGGGTATATTGTCATAAGAGAGACAGAGGTTAATACAGAGTACGGGCATCAGTAAGAAGAGTGTGGCTTACTGGGGTTTCCTGCTATAAGACAGGCAGGGGTTACTACAGAGTAGGGGCATTAGTAAGAAGGGTATTGCTAAAAGAGAGGCAGGGGTTACTACAAAGTAGGGGCATTAGTAATACGGGTGTCCCTTACTGGGGTTTATTGCTATAAGAGAGACAGGGTTTACTACAAAGTAGGGGCATTAGTAAGGAGGGTGTGGCCTTCTGGGGTTTGTTGCTATAAGAGAAGCAGGGGTTACTACAGAGTAGGGGAATTAGTAAGAAGGGTGTGGTTTACTGGGGTTTATTGCTATAAGAGAGGCAGGGGTTACCACAGAGTAGGGGAATTAGTAAGAAGGGTACTGCTATATGAGAGGCAGTGGTTACTACAGAGTAGGGGTATAGTCCATGGGCCATGGCAGGTTCCCGGTACCACTAAGGGGGACAAAACGCGAGTGATATCAGGTGAAAGGTTGTATGAAGGACTTTTCAAATTTACTTGATAGCAATCGTGAAAGAGTAGCTTCTATAATTTTTTGCGTACTTTTTTTTGCAAAAAATTCTTTGGCATGGAAACGAGGTTGACTTTAAAACAGTTATTTTAAACGCGTTTTTTATTTATTATATCAATAAATCACTACATTTTACAATAAAAACCTTTTCTAAACAGTTTTGGTTAAAAACTTAAATTTATTAGCTGATAAGAAAAAGAAAAAAGTGATCGATGCCATACAGCTCAAAGTCGAATGGCATCATGGGTAAGTTCCAAGATGGCGGCTTCGCTGCATGGTAAGTACTTCAAAGTTCTCGTCATATTTTCATACTTGGGACGCTTTTATCAAGTAACATAGACTTAAGGCTTTTGAATTAAGCATTTGAAAGTCGTAAGCAACACTTGGAAAGTATTTACTTACGTTTAGTGAATAAAGTACTTGCAAACATTATAGAGTTGCTGATCGACGACTTTAAGCTCGCAAACAAACTTGCATGCTATGTACACTTTCAATTGTTGTTTTATTCCAACAGACCAAACTAAACGACCTCATTTCGAAACTTGTATTATTCACTGCTCAGATGACGAAAGTTTGCTAATTAGCCCTAAAGATCTCGATTCTTGGAAATCTTTATTGAAGGCGGCTACAATTAGAAATCATAGGCCATTGCTTGATTTGGCAGAGAATGCCAAGGAAGGAGAAATCCCCCAGGTCAGTTATCATAGGAAATGCCGTAGTCTTTTTACAATGAAGAGAGACTTGGAGAGCATCTCCCAAACAACGGCGGCTGCTTCACAGATTCCTGATTTTAATATGGAAAGCGAAGAGCAAAGACATCGTCGGGAAGAACCAAGCACGAGCAGAACGTATCCGAAAATATGCATTTTCTGCCAAAAGACGACGGCAAATAAAAAAGGTGCAAGAACACGCGATCCTTTGACCCAGTGCGTTGACTTGCGTGCAGATGCCTTGATTAGAAAAGCTGCTACTGCTGGAGGTGATAGCAGAATTATTGGCCTTGCATCGCGTGACTTGGTAGCAGCTGAAGCATGGTACCATCGTCAGTGCTATCGAGACTATACCCGACCTGATAAAGCATGCAAGTACTCAGACTTGGATGATGAGCCTGACTCGGACGAAACCAGTTACTGCAATATAGAGTCTCAAGCTTATGACAAACTGTTTGAGTTTATTCAATTAGATTTATTAGTAAATTCCAGGCTTGTTAAGATGGTTGATCTCAGAGAGAAGCTAATGATCTACATGTGATCACTGGGCGCTCCTGAACTATCCGAATCAACGAAGAAACATTTTCGAAGAAGGTTAGAAAAAGAATTCGGCGACTTGTTGCAATTTGAAGATCTCCTGAGCAGTAATAAGCTTTTTGTTCTTCCCAAGAATCTATCAAAGGTTCAACTGGCCAGAGAGATGGTAACGTTATCTCAGCAATTAGACAACAGGGATACTACATCTAAGGTCAAGGAAATACAGCAAACTGGCCTGTACATCCGTGATGCAGTTCTTTCAAATAATACTGAAATGTCATGGCCACCGAAACCTTCTGAACTGTGTGAGAATGCAGTCAATCTTCCACCTGAACTAGATGCTTTCCTTTGCACTCTCCTAGCTGGCAACACAGAAATCACAACGGAGTATCCTCATCGTGTCCGGCGACTTGTCAACTCTTTTGGGCAGGACATCATATATGGGGTAACTGGAGGAAGACAAAAACCCCCAAAGCAAATACTGCTACCGTACGCAGTGAAAACATTAACAAACAATGTTGAACTTATTCAGATGTTAAACCGATGTGGGCATGGGATCGCGTATTCTCAAATTGAAGAAATGAACACCGCACTTTGCTTACAAAAAATGGCCTTGACGCCTTATAATGAGGTTCCTTTGCCTGAAAATATTCAGACCTATGTCAACACAACGCTTGCGTGGGATAACATTGATAGACTAGAAGAGACCCTTTCTGGAGCAGGAACATCGCATCGAGTAAATGGCATTGCTGTCCAAGCCAGGCATTTTGGTCCGAACCTCCCTCTGGCCCCTGGAATTGAGCAAGCTAGGACAAGAAAAAAAGCATTGATCCTTCAGTAATCTCGGTTGTCCCCCCTTACAACGCTGGTGATCGCTGCGGTCCACGTGCGAGAACATTCGTCGAGGTAAGAGCTGGAGAGATTATGACGGAAGCAAGAAAGAAGAATTTGCTTTGGATCCTAGTGCGACTTCATGCAAAAGAGAAGCAGAAAGCCAGTGGCTGGACAGGATTCAATATTTCCGTTCGTAACAAGGTTCAAGTCTCGCAGGATGTCATTGGATATCTGCCGACTATTGACGCACCTGCTACTGACATGGCTACTGTTCACGAGGTTCTGGTGCAGTTGCTCAAGATCAAGAATACGCTCAAGTTGAAGAGCATCGTTCTCGTCTTTGACCAAGCACTGTATGCAAAGGCAACTGAGGTCCAGTGGAAACAAATTGAGAGATTTAAAGATATCGTGCTGAGGATGGGAGTATTCCACACAACCTGCACCCTGCTGTCCATTATTGGTAAGCGCTTCCAGGACGCGGGTTTGAGGGACCTGTGCGTCGAATCTGGTGTGATAGCAGAAGGTTCGGTTGCAGGAGTTCTAGATGGGCGCAGGTATAATCGTGGTGTTAGACTCCATAAGATCATGTATGAAGCCCTCATGAGACTGGTGTGGCAAGGATTCGGGGCCTGGATAGAGGAGAATCACAAGGAATCCAAAACTACTGTTGATAGCTTCTTCAGTGAGATTGGCGAGTTGTATGATGATATCTGCGAAACACAGTTCAAGAAGCACATGACCAGTACCCCTAGTGTCGATTTCGTCAAAATGTTTGACAAGTACATTGAATTCCTACGCCACGAGAATGGCAAGCTATCCAAATTTTGGTTATCTTACCTAGATATGGTAGAGATTCTCCTAAGACTTCTGAGAGCATTGAGGGAAGGCAACTGGGAACTACATGTTTTAGCAATAAGGAGCATGATTCCATGGTGCTTTGCATACGACAATGTGAACTATGCAAGATATTTATCCTCCTATCTATCAGAAATGTCTCACCTTGGAGAGGAGCATCCAGATGTTTTAGCGTATTTGAGGTCCGGTGGCTTCTCAGTACAGATTGGAACCATGAACACGTTCGGCAGAATACCCGTTGACCAAACCTGTGAGGAGACTGTGAATAGAGACACGCAAACACCAGGTGGCACAAAGGGTTTCAGCTTGAAGCCAGGAGCTGTGAGCAAGTACTACCTTGTAGCAGAGTATCGAAGCATATTTATGCGACAGTTTAAGGAAATGCTTCACGTGGGCACCGCAGCGACTGTCCAGCACACTGATCTCCAAGCAAGTCGAATAAGAAGAGACGAAGATGACGTGAAATTGGTGATGTCAATGCTCAAAGGAAGCTGGATCAATCCCTTTAAGGGCGAAGAGCAAGACCTAGTTTGTCTATCCAGTGGCAAGCTCGCAACTCCTGAGATAGAGAAGGATCTGCTTCAGGCAGAGCTTTTCGGGGAGAAGGCCTATAAGACTTTTTGTAAGAAGCGGCTTGAATCTGACCCACCTAAGGTGAAATTCCACATTTGGTGATCTCTCAAAGAAGATGAAAGAACCTGGAGGGACAAACAAGGAAGTAATCATTAAAGCGGATCGTGCGCTGTTTGCTCAAATGATCATTATTGCTGAGAACAGGAAGTTGAAGATGAATGATGTACTGTGCCACCCTCTCGGACCTCTCCCCTGGGCCCTTGCTTCGGCTGATGGATCACTGAGGAAAACTAACAAAGCATCACTTGCCAAGGAGCTCCAGAAAAATACGGCAGCAGCTGACATGATTCCACAGCCGAATGCGCAAATTATTGACGGAATGGCAATGGTCCAGAAGATAAGAGGCGACCAGAAAACATTTGCTGAAGTAGCTGACAGTTTGATGTACATGGTTTTAAATGAAGGAACAGATAGCCATCGCATTGATGTGGTCTTCGACGTTTACAGAGATAATTCGATCAAAAACCCCGAGAGAGAGAAAAGAGGCTCGGAAAACGGTCATGAATTCAGAAACATCAAGGCAGACCACAAGATACATCAGTGGCGGAAATTCCTCTCCAATTCCAAAAATAAATCGCTCCTGATCAAATTCATTGCAGAGGAGTGGCAAAATGAAAGGCACAGAGAGAGAATCGTCGGAAAGACAATCTTTGTAACCACTGAAGATTACTGTTATGAAATCTCCTCTATCGGAGTGACAACCAGGGAAGAGCTAAGGTCGACGCAAGAAGAGGCAGATACCAGAGTGTTTCTCCATGCAGCACATGCAGCAGCCGCAGGATACAGAGCTGTGGTTATTACGTCAGAGGATACCGATGTATTTGTTCTCTCTTTGGCTTTTAAAGGCTTCATCTCATGTCCGATGTTTGTCAAACGCAGTCAACAGACTCGAACAGCATACATAGATGTGTCAGGAATCGTTTGAATGCTGGGGTCAGAACTGTGTAGATCTCTCCCTGGTCTCCACGCCTTCACTGGCTGCGACAGTGTCAGTGCTTTTTCGGGAAAGGGCAAGGTTACAGCTTTGAAGCTTGTTAAACAAACCAAGTCATTTCAAACCCTATTTCAAGAAATAGGCATGGAGTGGAACCTCACAGATGAGAGATTTGCAAAGCTCCAAGAGTTCACCTGCAAGATGTACAGCTCTGCGACAAAGACCTATGATGTCAATGAACTACGCTATTGGTATGGGGAGTTTACATTACTGATTGATTGCTTATCTTCTGCCGTTACTAGTGTATTAGGCTCTTTGATTACCGCATGACTATGGAGTTTGTAATGCTATTCAACTTTGCTGTAGATTATTCTGTGCCAAATAGGGCAAAGTTGACTCAAACCAGCTACCTCCCTGTGCAGATTGTTTAAGGATGCACTCTTTGAGAGCAAACTACCAAGCAGCCATCTGGAGAAGGAGTCTACAGAGCTGCCCTCAAGTCCCTTCACCAGTTGGACATGGATGGGTTGAGGAGGACGGCAACTTATCTATCAAATGGATGAGTGGAGAACCAGCCCCAGCAGCTATTCTTGAGTTTCTTTCCTGTTCTTGCGCAAGATCATGCAAACTACCTTCCTGTACGTGTCTTACAAATGGCCTTAAATGCACCGATATGTGCCGCCTTCGCGACTGCAACAATCGTGCCGAGGAAGAAGAGATTCTCGATGGCGAACGCTCTGATGATGATGAGGAGGAGGAGGAGGAGGAGGAAGAAGAAGATTAACGCATTTAAACATAAATATTAAGAATTCGTGAAACTCTCAAGTTTTGTAGCAATTACTCCAACTCCTGTATTATGCTCTCATTTTTCTTGAAAATATGTGTGCTTCAACATAAGGGAGCTTTTCAAATGATTTTTAAAATGACATAATAAGTGATTTGAATCAAAAGGGAAATACTTTCAAGTTTGAAACACGTTTGCTACATTTTACTTTAGAATAATGATGTTTTAACATCCAAAATGGTGGATCCAAGATGGCGGATCCAAGATGGCAGATCCAAGATGGCAGACAGGTATTAATTGAGACCTGCTGTCTTGCTAACAATTGCGTCTCACCAAATCATTGGTTGTGGATCATTTATAAACTCCTGCTTCAGTTTCGTGAAAATTATGCGAGATTAACATGTTTTTAAATACTTAAGAGTTATTTTCTCGAAATTTAAATAGGTTTTAGCGTTGCCATGGAGACAAAATCCTTAAAGCGCATGTAATTGTTAACGAAGTGATTTAAAAACTTATCTGGCAGAAATCTTCATCATTGTCACATTTAATCTACCCTTTTCTTATTGTTAATAAGCAAGGAAAGATTACTTTTATGTAGTCATTATTTGTATTCTGATGACTCTGTAGAAACGAGTGACGTCACTTTGTCACGTGATAAATGCTATTAAGCTACTCATTTAGCATTGCTATCATACATAATATGGAACTAGAGTAATTGAAGTTTTCAAAGATGCGTGTTAACATTACTCCCCCTGAGTGGTACCGAAATGTCATTTTTGGGGGTCCTGGCCCATGGACTAATTAGTAATAAGGGTGTGGCATACTGTGGTTTATTGTCATAATAGAGACAGGGGTTAACACAGAGTAGGGGCGTTAGTAAGGAGGGCGTGGCCTTCTGGGGTTTGTTGCTATAAGAGAAGCAGAGGTTACTACAGAGTAGGGGCATTAGTAAGAAGGGTGTGGCTTACTGGGGTTTATTGCTATAAGAGAGAAAGGGGTTACTACAGAGTAGGGGCATTAGTAAGAAGGGTGTGGCCCACTGGGGTTTATTGTCATAAGAGAGACAGGGGTTAATACAGAGAAGGGGCGTTAGTAAGAAGGGTGTGGTTTAACGGGGTTTATTGCTATAAGAGAGGCAG
Organism: Micromussa lordhowensis; assembly: GCA_964020085.1. NCBI lineage: Eukaryota > Metazoa > Cnidaria > Anthozoa > Scleractinia > Lobophylliidae > Micromussa > Micromussa lordhowensis. Next base: position 24,158,628 of record OZ026598.1, read on the forward strand.
GGGTTACTACAGAGTAGGGGAATTAGTAAGAAGAGTATTGCTATATGAGAGGCAGTGGTTACTACAGAGTAGGGGCATTAGTAATAAGAGTGTGGCGTACTGTGGTTTATTGTCATAAGAGAGACAGGGGTTAACACAGAGTAGGGGCGTTAGTAAGAATGGTATTGCTATAAGAGAGACGGGTTACTACAGAGTAGGGGCATTAGTAAGAAGGGTGTGGCTTACTGGGGTTTATTGCTATAAGAGAGGCGGGGGTTACTACAAAGTAGGGACATTAGTAAGAAAAGTGTGGCCTACTGTGGTTTATTGTCATAAGAGAGACAGGGGTTAATACAGAGTAGGGGCGTTAGTAAGAAGAATGTGGTTTACCAGGGTTTATTGCTATAAGAGAGGCAGTGGTTACTACAGAGTAGGGGCATTAGTAATAAGAGTGTGGCGTACTGTGGTTTATTGTCATAAGAGAGACAGCGGTTAACACAGAGTAGGGGCATTAGTAAGAAGGGTGTGGCTTACTGGGGTTTATTGCTATAAGAGAGGCGGGGGTTAATACAGAGTACGGGCATTAGTAAGGGTATTGCAATAAGATAGGCAGGGGTTACTACAGAGTAGGGGCATTAGTAAGAAGGGTATTGCTATAAGAGAGACGGGTTACTACAGAGTAGGGCATTAGTAAGAAGGGTGTGGCTTACTGGGGTTTATTGCTACAAGAGAGGCGGGGGTTATTACAGAGTAGGGGCATTAGTCAGACGGGCATTGCATTAAGAGAGGCAGGGGTTACTGCAGAGTAGGGGCATTAGTTAGAAGGGTGTGGCCTACTGGGGTTTATTGCTATAAGAGAGGCAGGGTTTACTACAGAGTAGGGGCATTAGTAAGGAGGGTGTGGCTTACTAGGGTTTATTTTGATAAGAGAAACACGGGTTACTACAGAGTAGGGGGTTGATAAGAGGTGTGGCTTACTAGGGTTTATTGCTATAAGAGAGACAGGGGTTACTACAGTATAGGGGCATTAGTAAAAAGGGTATTGCTATAAGAGAGGCAGGGGTTACTACAGAGTAGGGGCATTAGTAAGAAGGGTGTGGCTTACCGGAGTATATTGCTATAGGAGAGACAGGGTTTACTATAGAGTAGGGGCATTAGTAAGGAGGGTGTGGCCTACTGGGGTTTGTTGCTATAAGAGAGGCAGGGGTTACTACAGAGTAGGGGCATTAGTAAGAAGGGTGTGGCTTACTAGGGTTTATTTTGATAAGAGAAACATGGGTTACTACAGAGTAGGGGGTTGATGAGAGCTGTGGCTTTCTAGGGTTTATTGCTTTTTAAGTCTTTCGTTTCAAGTCATTTGAATTCAATGAGTTTGCCAAACCGTTTAACACTTTCAAATGCGTTTAGTATTTCTGTTTACTGATTTGTTTATTTGTTTGTTTATTTATGCATTTATGGGCTGCAATAAATTGAATTGATGAAGTATACATTCTCAATCTTACGATAGAACACTCAATCAAAGGTCATTTGGCTTGTAATACACTTTACACCACCACCACTTATTATACACACTTGTTTGCTGGTTGAGCTATGTTAACCTGTGACCCTGTTTGTCCAGGGTGAGTACCAACTTTACACTCAACGCTTGATGATAGAATTAGCACAGATTGATAATAAAAACCTTAAACAATGAGCACATTTATTACGTTGACCTTTGATTGTAGAGGTCTCGCGGCCACTAAGAGACTACATGTGGATTAGCTTTGGGTCTTATTCCTGTCTGGTTTGTATGTCAAACAGGGCCAGTTAGCAGGGATCTAGCGTCAATCATCTCTTATTTGTGATCAACACTTGGATAATAACCAACCAAGATAGACAATCTACTTTCCTAAAAAGTTGTGTGTAATTTTCCTGTGTGCTCTTACTTTATCTGCTTTAGATGGGCCAGAAACGTCAAAAACTAACAAGGGCAAACATGTCTATGAATGACCGGGAGGCAGGTCTCGACTGCGGGTGCAAGTTGGAATGCTTTCAAAACGTTAATGACGATAATAGGAAATGGATCATCGATTGGTTTAACGAGCTCAAATCGGGGCCTCACCCATCAAAGCTTAAAATTGCCAAAATGAGGCCGATATTTAAAAGTGATGATGAAAGTGATGCCAATAATTACAGACCTATCTCATTATTGTCAAATTTCAACAGAATCTTTGAGAAAATTATGTATAAAAGAATGACAAGCTGCATTGAGCAACATAATTTATTATATCCGTGCCAATACGGCTTCCGTAAAGGGCATTCCATCCAACATGCAATATTGGACATCATTAATGACATTCAAGCTAATATGAATCAGCGATTGCTTTCTTGTGGAGTATTTATAGATCTTAAAAAAGCCTTCGACACAGTTGATCCCGAAATTTTACTTAATAAGCTCAACCGCTATGGCTTCCGTGGGGTTATTAATGATTGGTTTTCATCATACTTAAACAATCGTATGCAAACAACTCAAGTAGGTTAGCATATCTTAGATAAAGCAATCATCACCTGTGGTGTGCCACAAGGGTCCGTTGTTGGTCCATTGCTTTTTTTGCTATATGCCAACGATATTCACAAATGCTCAAACAAACTTCGGTGTTATCTTTTTGCTGATGACACTAATATCCTCTACGCTGATAAAAATGTGAAGGCTCTTGAAACAAGAATTAATATTGAATTAGGGAAGTTTTATGTCTGGTTAACAGCCAACAAATTAACGCTTAACACTAAAAAATCAAATTTCATGCTCTTTCTTCCTTATCAAAAACAGCTTGCTTATCAGCCAAAAATTTGTTTGACAATAAGCAAAATAAATATGTTGATCTTGAGTCTAAAGTCTACATTAAGTACCTTGGTGTATTAATTGATAAAAATCTCTCCTGAAAGCACCATATTGATGCTATTGCTACAAAGATTAGTAAAAATGTTGGGCTTATTGCAAAACTACGTCATTATGCACCTCGGTAAATACTATTGAATGTTTACAAATCACAATTCCATCCCTATTTAACATACGGTCTTCCAGCCTGGGGTCAGACAGGTAAGATGTATCTTAATAAAATTCTAATTCTCCAGAAAGGGCTCTTCGTTTGTTGTTTTTTCGCAGATGTTCGTGATCATGCAATAGTCCTTATTCGTATTCCCGGACGGCCTTGGGCGAGTGCACGATGTCGAGGCTCATGCGGGGGAATATGTGATTCCAATATGGCTTCCTTAGGAGGAACAGAGGATGTAGTTTAAAAATGGAAAGTTCCTGAGTTGAAGTCATATTTACAGAGCCGTGGAATAACCGTTTCGCAAAAGAGAAAGGAGGAACTGGTAGAATTGGTGGAGAAAGCTCGCGATTTTTCACTGGAACCGATAGACGATTTGGAGAAACCGGAGGATGTGATAGTAAACAAGTTGCAGACAAAAGAAGGTTCGCTCCCCTGTCCCAACACGTTACACTCTGACTGGACTTCTGACTTTTCTGATTTTCCGAACTTCACATATGGTGACATGTACGCGTACTTAATCAATAAGGAGGGTTATGACCATGAGTCTCTCAAGGCATACAAGTCATTCGAATGATACCGCCTGTTCTGGGATGGTCACGTGTTAAAGTTGATGAAGAACAAGAACTTGTTCAATGGATACCACTACGTTAAATTTGGAGTAAAGCCAACTGAATGAGAAAAAACGCAAGTTGGACAGAAACCAACCTACGATGGATGGTTAATAATTCAGTCAGATGGATCAGTTTACACAGCGCATTGCCCTTGTACAGGAGGGTGAGTTTCTTGCCCATCTTAAAACAAATTAGATGTATGTATGTGCTAAATGATAAATCCAAATTGATCTGTTCAACTGACACAATGTTAAAGTGTTAATGAAAATAATTTGCAGCCTTGTGAAATTTTGTACTTCATTTCCAAATTGTTGAGTACATCTCTATGGCCTTCAGAATAATTTGATTTTATCTAATATCAAAACATTGACTCTGCTTAATAAAATATAACTGTTGACACTTTTCTTAATTCCTAATTTCTTGATCAGGGCTGATGGTGCTTGCAGGCACATTGGTGCCTCACTTATTGACCTTGAAGCTACACTGAGAGAAAATGTTGTAATAACCTGTACTGGGAGAAAGTGCACTTGGAAACAACGGAAGAGGACTCATGAGGGCATGACACAAGCATTAGACATGGATTTTACAAAACCTACAATGAACAAAGAGAAAAAGAAGCGACTGAAGCCAAGGTGTGAAACTTATGACCCCAGAACTTCATATGATGTGAATCTAAATTTGGCGGAGAATTTTAGAAAGCTTGTCGCTGAAAGTGTTCCTTCAGCTGTATTACTGCATCTGTTACCTGACCCAGATACATGTAATGATCAACATCATCAGCTTGATCCAGAAAATTTAAATGACATAAGAGAGGAAAATCCAGTTGTTACTACACTCACATTAGATTCTCTATCACCAATGAAACCTCTGCCACCTAGTCTGGATGAGATTAAAGAAAGGGGCAAGGGAATAAAAAGAAAACTTCAGTTTACAGAGGATGAAATTGATTCAGTGGAAAAAAAGATAAAACTGCAGAGTGATTCCATTGATTGGTTTAAGTACAGAACAGGAAGAATCACAGCTTCTCACTGTAAACGTATTGCAAGCTTGAAATCAACCACATCTCCAACTAAAGCTTTAAAGGAAGTTTTGAGTTATAACCAAGTCCCTTTGACAGCTGCCATGGAGGAGGGCTTGGAAAAGGAGGATGAAATTGAACAGGCACTAATAAAATACATGAAACAAAATGGACATTGTGAAATAAGAGTCGAAAAGTGTGGATTTGTCATTAGCAAGACCCATGGACATATTGGTGCCTCCCCAGATAGAATTATGTATGATCAGTTTGAGTCTACCCCAGGTGTGGTTGAAATGAAATTTCTTCAGGTGAAGTCAGGGGAAACCCTTGAAGATATTTTACTGAAACTGCATATTTGTATAAAAAGAAGCAATGGTATAGCCCTTAACAGAAATCATAAATACTTTTATCAACTACCTCAACAGATGTTTTCAACAACTTATCCCTGGGGAATATTTGTTGCTTGTGGCAGGGATGGTGGTATTTATGTTGAGAAAGTGTTGTTTGATCAAGATTTTTGGTCTCCAGTGCTAGTTAAGTTGGATTCATTTTTTGACTCAGTCATTTTACCAGAACTAGCTTTTCCAAAGGTCAAGTATGGTCAGAACCGTACAGTGTTACACAGTACAGATAATATAAATGTAATGTAGAAATGCAACATTTGAAGATGGACCTTTTGTCACACTGAGCCTATATAAATGAATAACTATTCCACTTATACCTACTGTAGTAGCTAAGGGGTTACATGTTCATTGCTGTGGTTTAGTTTGATCAAAAATGACATGATTTATATGGACATAAGAAAATTATATGGACATTTACTTTGAAACAAGAGGTTTCATTAAGTTACACAGTGCTGCACATACAAACACAGTCTGATCAGCAACTGCAGCAAGGGTGATAGGTATCACACCACGTAAAATTTGGAAACACTTGAGCCGCTGGATTGCTCTTTCCACATGTATGCGAACTGCAGCTATTCTCCTTGTTTTTGTACATGCTTTTGTTGAAAGGGACTTCCCCTTTGCAAAGGGGGGATGTTTAATGTGGCCTTTTTCTTTGTGACCATATCTCTAATGTTAAATCCTCTATCAGCCATCACATCATCTAGAGGTTCCAGCTTGTCTATCAGTCCAGATTTCTGAGTTATCCCGTATGAAATTTTTGAACCGACCAGAGACGGAATCCGGCCCGACTCTGACCAGAATACCGCTCTCAGACCCAAACATTAGCTAAACAAGAACCAGACAGAAAAAAGTGTGCGGCTCTGCAGAGGGGAGCCAGACAAACTTCTGCTCGTGCAGCTCGTGTCATGCCGAAGTCAGGCTTGACAAGAGAATAACAGGAGCGTGACAAGAGCCGAACAAACATCACATTTCTTTTCAAATTTTTATTGCGTCATTTTGTAGCCTGACACGAACCTGAAATAGAGCCAGACAAGCCAGCCAGATAATTATAGTAATATCAGAACACTGTACAAGGAATTACATATAATTCCCGATGAATGTAAGAATTTTTAAGACTTTTTAGTTTTAAAAGGAACAGTTTCGACGGCAAAAGCGGCCAAACTCGGTAAGATAAGACCTATCAACACCACATAATTTTCTCACGCGTGGAGGAAAAAGCATATCGAAGCAAATGTAAAGAAAAATATATGAGACATACCTCAATTTGTTTGACATGTCATGCACTTATTATATATAAAACGTTTCTCATTTCCACTGGTATTGCAAGCCAGAAGTTCCTACACGCGAGTGTAAGTCAAAAATGTAATGGCTTTTACACAGATGAATGTGCTCTCGGCCATGTAATGGATCAACCGCATCGGCAGGTAAAAAAGCACCCGCAAGCCCACTTTGTAATAAATAATTACGTCAATGCACCCATTTTACCGATGAATATAGCCTCTAACTCATTTTCGTCGATCATCTCCTAGAATACAAGTATGAAAGATCAACCGATGACAGTCACATTGAAATTCTCTCGCGCATGGCCATGGCGAGAAACGGACGCATCGGGGTGGGGGTGGGGTTCGTTACTAAACCTTGGACTGTATACCAGGGTTTAGTTTCGTCTGCAACGCAGGCTATCCAGAACCTGCATTTTCCTTGTTTCTTGTAGCCTGCAGCTTCTATTGTTTCAAGAGATATGAGTATTGTTTGGATCATTTAATACGTACTGCTTTACATTATTCTTTTGCTCGTATTTAAAATAGCCTCACTAGTCGTTTTTGAGACAAAAATTGTAAAGAATTTGTTATCCCCAACGAGGTTAGTGAGGCTAATTTGAATATGAACAAAATAATAATTTAAAGTAGCCATTTTTGCATAGAGTCTATAAAAAAACAGTGTTTTGGACAGCTACAAAGAATTGTTTTCAGTGTTATTGTTGGGGTCATTACTGGAACATGACTGAGTTTGCCCTAACGAGCTTTGATCTACTGAAATGGCAAAAACATTTTTTAGCTGGTGGTCACAGAAACCTGAATCATAACGGAAATGCCATTCAATTGATATTTGATGGTTGAGCAGTTTTGTCTAAACATACGTTTATACGAGGTTCCATAAATGTAAGATGATTTCAGTTCAAGACGATTCAAAGCTGTGACTTCAAGAGAGCAAGGGGCATAGCCTAAAATAAGTTCCAATGCTTTAAATTCGTCATCATCGAGGACTTTTTTGAAAGGAGTTCCTAAAATGAAAATTCCTGACAAAATTTCCTTTCCCCTCTTTGGTTTCTGAGGATATGATAGCTGATAAAACAGTCTGTCTTCTTCTGAATCGGGGCAAATTACAGGATTGTCTCAGCTCTGGAATCTTCTGTGTAAGTGTTACTGCATACGTTATCTGTGAATCGATGAACTGTGTGCCGTGTATTTGTTTCAAAATATAACCATTTTTGTCCTCGAATGGGAAACAACTATGACTGTAGAGAGGGCCAAGTTCTCGTACATTGTCAGGAAGATGAAGCAATTGATGGACGTTCATCGTAGTAAATCGCTCCTCGTAAATGACGGGCAATAAAGCACAAAACTGGTTAAGCAAATTTTCGGCTTCACAAAGGTCCGACTGTTTGATCTCGTCTTTCAATAGCAGATAAATAGCATGAACGAAAAGGACATAATGATTAAAGTAGACATCTGGCAAAAGCCCGTAAAGTGTCGGAATTCCGTAATATAAGAGAAATGATCACAGTTCGTTTGCTTTCCAAAATTTCAAGTGTTCTGTAACGGAACGAGGGAGTCTGCTGATTTCAAGAGTTGGAGTAATATGCTGAAGACGTTCATCCAAAGCTTCAGCTAAATGGCTGATACTATATGTATTTCCAGAAAATGATGGATTAAACCATAATTTGAGCAGCAGCTTTTGAACTCCGAGGAGAACACCGTGCATATAATCAATTGCAATGCCACGAACGTCATAATTTTTTTTATTTTTTTTTTATTTTTTTTAATTATTTTATTTCACTGTTTATGGTTTATTTAAATACACTTACAAGTTTAAGGAAGAAAAGAACAAATAAATAAAATAAAATAAATAAGTAAATAAATAAAAACATTGAATCAGTTAATATAAATAATGTAAATATGAGTGGTATAAATATAAATACTATAAATATATATTATAAATAACGACTTGAAAGATTTACTTGGGCTATAATTAACATAAAGCATATTTACATGAATTTCTCTATACAGTATTTAACATTAAGTCTGTTTACAAATTCATTAAGGTCAGGGTTCATTTGATTTAGTTTCTGGTGGTACAGATAGTATTTAGCAAAAAGCATAGAGTAATTTAATTTCTTGTAAAGAGGCTGCCCATTATCTGCCGATTTTCCAAATAGTAGTTCTTCGACACTTAGCGAGAAGGAGGTGACGTTAACTTGATTGAAGTATTGCAGCACTTCATTGAAAAATTGTTTAGAATTGGGGCACTCGATGAAAGTATGGCTCATCGAATCAGGCTGACCGCAAAAAGTACAATCTGGGTTATCTGTTATACCATACAAGTGAAGTTCTTTCTTGGAAACAAGTATCCTATGCACAAGATTAAAATAAAATTCTTTAAGTTTGTTCTCTTTACATATACATTTGAGCTGTTTAAAGTGGTCTTTCCAATGAATATCGTTTAATGAAAGTTCTCGCTCCCATTTACTGGTAGCAGTTATCTTTGAAATACTTTTTTTCATGAAAAACCAGTAGTAATCTTTATTTTTCATTTTCATTAAATCGATCGATATTGAAGGGGACAATTGAAAGTTAGAACCATGGTTCAGAAAGTGGTTCTTATTTAATTGGGTATTTCTGGCCTTTTCTAATAAATGTTTCGGAATTGCATTAATGACTTGATAGTAATTTAAGAAGTTGCAGTTTACTTTGTAGATTTGTTTAAATTCTTTGAAAGGCAGAAACTTTCCATTCTCATTGAGGATGTCTTGAATAGTCAGTATTTCGTTTTCAAACCAGGATTTCAGGAATATGATTTTGTTTTCAATACGGATCTCTTTGTTGTTAAACAGGATCAATTCTTGACCATTACAGTAACCATACAGGTTTTTGAGTTCTAAAAAATAGAGCAATAATTGTTTATAAAAAACGGGTATATCAGCCTGATTTATAAATTTTTTATCATAATTGCAACGAAGCAGAAAGTTTAAGCCACCATATTTTCTTAGGAAGTACTCTGGGATTGCTTTCCAATTTTCTTTTCTCGACAACATATCAACTGTAAGAAATCTTGAAATCCAGGCAAGTTTAAGTGATTTAGCCATAACTTCCATGTTTGGTGTTTTTGTATAAAAGACCACTCCAAAGTGTCAAAAGCTTTTTGAAAGTCTAAGAGTAGCAGTATCCCCGGAATTTTTTGTAATTCCGTTTGCCGGAGAATATCATTAATTAACCTTATGTTTTGCCCTATGTATCTACCTTTCATAAAACCGGTCTGATCAGGATGAATAAGGTATGGTAGAACGCGTTCAATCCTTTTAGCAATGGTTTTTGATGCGATCTTGTAATCAACGTTTAATAGCGTTATTGGACGCCAGTTCGACAGAAGTAACTCATCAGAGTCTTCTTTTGGCAGGAGAGTGATGACTCCTCTTCGCTGTGACACCGACATTTCACCAAATTCAAAAGCTGCATTCAAACTATCGGTCAGGTCTTGACCTTGAAAACTAAAAAACTACTTATAGAATTCAGCTGTGTAACCATCCTCCCCTGGTGATTTACCATTTTGGAAGGTTTTTAAGATGTTTTTACACTCTTCCCTAGTTATTTCCCCCTCAAGACTCATCTTCTCCTCATTTGATAATTTCGCGAAATTTAGATTATGGACGAAGCCATCAAAGGCGTCACTATTGGTTTCAATATTTGAGGTATATAAGTTTTTGTAAAAGGTTTCAATGTCACTCATTATTTCGTGATCGTTTACTGTTATTTTCCCATCCGGCTGCTTGAGCTCTGTGATAACCTTTTTATTGTAATTTTTCTTCTCCATATTGAAGAAATACTTGTTCGGTTTCTCTCCAAACTCCACCCATTTCACTTTGGATCGTAGTATTGCGCCTCGTGCCTTGGTTTCATACAGGCGGTTCAATTCGTTTTTCAATCTGTCGAACTCTTTCAACTTTTCTTCAATGTGTTGATTATCGACGCAATTATTAATAAAATTATCGACGTCGTCAAGTCGTTTTTGAAGGTCCAATTCTTGCTCATGAAATTTTTTTGCTTTGTATTTAGCAAACAAAATTGTGACACCTCTTAGTTCCATTTTGATCATCTCCCATTTTAGTCTTTTGTCAGCAATATCAGTATATTTCTCACGGATAATTGGATATTTGTCAGAAATAAGGCTTAGATATTCTGCGTCCTTTAAAAGTGAGTTATTGAACTTCCATAGTCCCGGGCCCCTTGTTGACTTAAAAGGTTTCAGACAAAGTTTAATCGCTTTATGATCTGGAGTGATTGCAGTCTTCGTGCCAACATTTTGGACGAGATTAGTGAGATTTTTTGCTATTAGAAAATAATCAATTCTCGATTTAACTTTTAAAAATTTGGATTCATACGAGTAGCTTTTGGTATTTGGTTTCAGTTTTCGAAATATATCGATCAAGTCCAGACTGTACATCATTGAGACAACACTGTTCCGATAAGCCGTTTGTTTCCACAGAGTGCCGCCTCTTTTATCAATAGTCTCTAAGGTGACATTCCAGTCTCCACCTACAATGAGCTGCGTGATATTTAAATTTGAGGTCAAGAACTCATTCAAAATCTGCAGAAATTTCCCTTGCAGTTGAGGGCTAGTCGGAGCGTACACATTACAGATAGAAAGACTCACTTCATTGCAAACTACATCAATTGCAATAATTCGACCGTCGATATCTTTATAAGTGTTTTCTACCGTCGTGGCAACCAAAGGGTTCACGAGAATACAAACTCATTTACTGTGATTTGTCCCATGAGAAAAGAAAACGTCACCTCCCCATTCACTTCTCCATGTAGCTTCATCTTTTGGTTCAGAGAACGTTTCTTGCAGCAGATAAAAATTACAATTTTGGTCTTTCAAATAACTAAAAATTGATTTTCTTTTGATACGATTTTTTAAGCCTCTGACATTTAAAGTCAAGAAGCTACACCTTTGGATTGTCATTTTTGCTCAAGTAACAAAAACAAAAATTACCATAATTTTAGTTCGATGTAACCTAATTATCACACATACACATGCATACATTTTTAAAAAAGAAAGAGAACAAAAAAAAAGTAAAAAGATAAACAAACACGTACCCTACAAAAACAATAAAAAAAAAACGACAGGACAAAAGCTAGTATTGAAAAGGTCGTCAAATTTAAAAAGATGTCGACCCCTGAGACTTGAGACTAACCAATTAAAAGTGGGAATGAGACAATGGCGGGTTTGCCTTTACATAATTAAGTGATACTTGTTCATTTTAAGGGTGCAAAAAAAATAGAGTCATCCAACCTATATATTTTTTTTTTCCGCTGCCGCTAGCAACAGATTAAAGACCCTTTGTCACTTACCAGGATGCATCGCGGTCACTTTGTAGTTTCTGGGACCCAGAAAGTCGCGTATTAGAGGTTCTTGTTTTAGCGGCCGAGAAATCTGTTTCCATCTGAGCAGTCGTCTCATTCTTTGATTTAAAAATAGATTCGCTAGGTAGATAAGGTATCCTGAAGTCTGTTTTTGGGAATTTATCTGGGATACTCCGATCTGTGGAAGACTGGTTTGTCATTCGAATCATGCCACCGAAACGAAAGACGGGACGGCCGCCTCGAAATGAACGCCGTGTGAAGTTATGGGTTAGACAATCAGTTTA
>OZ026598.1:24170805-24178305 GCA_964020085.1 Micromussa lordhowensis
CGTGTTAAACATTAAAGCTATGTTCAGTTCCATTTCTATGTCAGACCAGTGCTTGGGTCATAAAGAGCTTCTATAAGTGCTTTTACATCAACATCAGGCACACCACCAGACCTTATGCAATTGGTTTTTCGCTTTAGCACATAATAGTGGTCTTTGCATTCTCAAAAATTCTTGGATCAATTTTTAGGACAGAGATGATCCCTGAAATTCGCTGTTCCATTTTTGGCAAACTGGTTCTTTGTCCTAATTAGGGAATTCAGAAAAAGGAGTAAAAAATGGTAAGAGCCATTCCTGCTGGTTGGCCTGGTTTAATCGGAAAATGTTGTTCCATCTTCATTGGGTAAGCCCACTGATCTCTGACCATGTTTGGCATAATGGAAAGCACCCTTAGTCTGGTTCTGATTTCCTTCACACTCGTCCTGTCAACATCAATATATATTAACGTCTGGTGGTAAAGACTAGCGAAAGTGCAGCTAGTTATAGACAAGGTGGGCATTCTGGCACAGATTGTAGTGGTAGCAGAGGAGAAGATTCTGCCAGTAATCGTGGTGGTAGAGGAGGCATAGATTCTGGTGAAGATAGTAGCACTGACAAAGAAAGGGATGGTAATGTGTGTGTGATGGCATTTGTGCGGTCCACTGGTGGTGCGTGATGAAAACAAAATACTTGGTGAAGATTGACGAATCCGAAAAACAAAATTACCACAACTGGAGCCAAAATAACAGAAAGTAAAGTTGTGCTAAATGAAGGAGATGAATGATGTGTGTTGGTATCAATGTGCTAGGTGTACAGTGGCTTGAGGTGAAGTCCAGATGGTTAAGGGTAGATGATGTACTTGACTCAAAAATATTAGATGACTGCTTTGAAAAACTTGAAGTGTTCTTTGAAGACATAAATGAATCTTATTCAGTCTCCTTGAGCTTGTCGAAACAATGATTGCACACTTGACCCTTTGAATACAAAACAATATTTATCATGATATTTTGATCTTTTGATATCTGGCATTTTGATATTGTCATGATGTTTTCATTTGATCATCTGCTATCTGTATATTTTGATATTAACATGACACTTTTATATTATGGTATTTTGATCTCTAGCATTGTCATAGTCAGCAAGTGAAAAATACACAGTTCCAAGGCTTGCATAATTGTATGCTTGTCCATTTCTGTCTCCAGTTTCTTTCTGGATGCATCACTGATGTTGAGAGGTGTCAAGATTACTTCCTCAGTCCTTGTAGTACAAGTGCCTGTCGTAGCTACCAATGGACACTTATATCTTGATAGATGACTAAGATTAGCACAAGCTGGGCTTAAGTCAAACCCCCACGCCAACAATAGGTGTTGAGCTTCTTGCACTGCTATGAAAACAGTTTTTTTAGAAAGAAAGGCATTTAAGAATAGTTCTAAAATTCTCCAGCAGAATAAGTAACTCTCCTTGTTGGGTCTTGTCTTTTGCCTTCTTTCCTTGTCCCCGTAACACCTTCATCTCCTTTATCTTCCTTTTATCTCTCTTTGTACTCTGCACCACAAACACAATTGAGGTCAAGGCATTTGCTCCCTTCTTCAGTGTATTTTCCTGGGAGGTCTTTAAAGCCTCAAGCAGTTGTGCAACAGTTTTAGCTCCAATGTTGAAGTGGCTTGTAGCATTTAACAAGCTAATATCCAACATCTCTCCTCCAACAAAAAAGTCCTTGAGTATGCACTCCCAGACCATTCCATATGCAGCTTCATTTTGGTTGTGGGTTTTTCCATGGAGGTTTTTTTTTGAGTGGTGAATCTTCAGTTAAACTTATGAATGTAGGCTTTGCCTTTGCAATGACATTATCAGGCAGACCAGGACCATGCTTAAAACTGTTCTTGTCCTGTTAGAAACCACAGCTACTGGACTACCCAGTGGGACAGTGGGTGTGAAGATTGTGTCTTTCACTTAAGGCACAGTGTAAAAAACTAGCATTTGTTGCCTTTTTCATTCCATTTAAGTCTTTAAAAAACTAGTGATCCCTGCTGGTAGAGTGCCAACGAGTAATAACTGTTACAATGGTGTGCCACATCAAAATTAGGAAGTAACCAGACCACAAAACAATTTTTTTGAACTGAATCATTGTTTAAAAGAGCATTGCAAAATGATGAAATGAAATGTCTGTAAGAAGTAAACATGTAATCTAGAGCTTTGCCTGAGATCGTTGACAGGGCTGTCACCACCCCATACAATGAGGAAAACCCTTGGTGCCCAACACTGGTGTTTCACGTGGGCAAAACTGCTCTCCTGTTCACTTCAAAAGCCTGTTTACTTTCGATTTTAGAAGAAGTATAAAAAGAATGCTAATAAAAGCATTTTGCAACAGTACACTTCCTCTTCAAGGCAAACATTTCCCTGTACAGGAGGGACATTGTAAAGATGCTAATGGAGTGGTGCCAAGGACTGAAATATCAATGATTCTAAATCCTGGAAGGTCTGCATATTATATTCCACTGCTTTCATCTGAAAAATAGTCTGACTTTGTCCAATTTACATTGTCAAGCTGACAAAGATTTAAAATTTTCTAACTTCTCACCTTCCACATGCTCTTCATTGCCATTCAACTCTGTGTTTTTGTGTTCAGGAACTGATATATACATATACATATACATAACATTATTTGATAACGCAGAATAAAAATTTTTCGCAACTTTACAGCTGATGTGGACCTGCCTAAACTAGATCCGAGACTGAACTAATTCAGTAATTACATGAAATACAAGTATGATACAATTGATAAATTAAATAAATTAAGTAAACCAATAAAAATTTTAGTAACAATAAAAATCTGGTTTCATATTATATATATCGTTACCTCCCTTGCAAAAATTAATATTCATGATAGTTTGCTTGGATTGCTTTAAGTTATATATAAAGATAGATGAATTTGGCAAATCTTTGAGATTATCTGGAAGTGCATTCCATGTTATGGCAGATCTGTGAACAAAAGACCTACGACCCAATTCGGTTTCGGGCCTGTTAAGTACAACATTCAAAGAAAGTATATCACTATCCTTAAAACTATTTGGTAGCTTGTGAATCAACCTATCAGCTCTGATGTGAATCATTTCCATATCTTTGAATTTGGGTCCAGACCCCCAGATCACAATTCCATATAGAACACTTGGAATTACTATCTTATAGAAAAAAGTCTCCAGGATATATGTAGGTAGGAAATTTATATGTCTCAACATTTTGATTTTGGCATTAAATGCAGATCGAGCCAGTGAAATATGCCGAGACTACGAGAGTTTGTCATCAATTGTAACCCCAAGGCATTTAGTAGAGGACACATACCGAATGGTGTCCTCACCCCACTTCAGAAGTTTCAAAGGGCCTATGAAGGGGGTGGTACTTAAGACCATTGCTTCATATTTACCTTCATGTAAAATCAGTCTGTTACTAAGACACCAGGACTTAACCTGGTCTAAAACAGCTTGTAATGCTGTTGTTATATAGCATCAGCTGAAGCAGAACTCTTTCTCTTTGTATACTGGTTGCCAGTACATTTCCTCTTCTTTCCTATGCGACTGTGTTTTCCTTGGAGGCATGATAAGTGGAGAATATGTTTGTGAGTTAACCAATAGAAATCATGAGTAATCAATCACATTCATTTTGGCTCAGAAGCTGCATTATGTAGCCACAATGTAGTGTCCAATGTTAGTGAAACTAGTTACCAGGCTACTATAGTTCTTCCCTGACAATTTTGATGGAATAAGGCTGCAAAGTCCTGGATTTATAGGTGAAAACAACACATAAACAATGTTGGTTTTCATGGAAACCAGATCGAGCAATAAATAATAGCTGAAAATTATCAAAACTAAAGCAGATCTGGGTGCACCACAAAGAGGTGGAGTTGGCTTTGGGTATGAGAGGCGATTAGACAGCCCAGGGCTTACAAACTTCCCGGAAAGCCTAATGAACTACTTGTCTGCAAGTTGCACAGGGACAACCTCTTGCACCCAACAAGTGAATAATCTGTTGTTATTGATCCCTTACCCCAAAAGGCTCTTCCATCAATTTTTAGCATTAACTTGATTACAGGAGAAGACAACTGGTGCAGTCGTTGCTCCCTAACAATCAATTCCACAACAGGAGCTAATTGTACTGACCCTAACCCGCAAGCTCGAACGAGAGGATGGTTACACCGCGATGCAAAACACGAGGATTTGTTTGGAGATAAAATAGCACGAAAATGTCACCAGCAAACTTACCAAGCAGTGATTGGCCGAGTTATCTGAGGTGTTGGCGGGTGGAGTTTTGTTTGCGAAGCAAGAGATTTTTCTTAGCGCTGTTTTCCCAGAGCGAAGTTTTCGCTTCTATGGGGACACCTCAAAGAGTTTAAACTCGAAGGGATTTTGAGTGATTGACCTCAAATTTGGACAGTATACAGAAAAATATATAAACAACAAAACTGTGTCGGGGATTTTTCCATTTCGGAAAACTTTTTCATTGAGAGCTGTCTCTGCGTGATCAATCCATATTTTTCTCACCCTGTTTAGAAAATAATCCTCCAAATGAAGATGGGAAATCCCAGACCAACTTTTTGAGGCTATGCATCGGGAAACCCGAGAACAAATTAGCGAAAAATGTAATTCACCTGAAGTTGTAGCTTTCCAAACCCTTTCAAAATTTCGTATTTAGATATCAAGAAAAATTCGACAATTCATTGTGGTACAAATCAAGTTATTATATTTAGATAGCCAGCTCTATAAGCTTTAATTTGATATAGGTTTTTAAATATCTACAATTTAATCTGGACGTGCTACATTTTTTTGACTTGGACATCCTCTGAAGGTACACGGTAACCTTAACAAGCAGAGTAACTCTTTATGGCAGTCTGTTGATCACAACTTTTATTTAACTTGGTGGCTCCTAGAGGAGCCTTGGGTTAAAAAGGTCTTGCTTGTTAGTCTTCCATCTTGATACACAATGCTAAGTAGTTCAAATGGAAAAATCTACTCCAGACAGCCTCCCTGAATTGAAATGTTTTGGGGCGTAAATTTTTGTGACCTGTTCTGCGATTCGGTTGGCGCACATCCTGCTACAAACTGACTGAGGAGGTTGCCTCTTTGTTAACATTTTCATTCTGCAGTGATACAATATCAGTAACAATGTACATAATATCAGCTATAGATGTTACATTAGATTAACTGACATGCGCGATTTGATATTATAATTGGTCAACAAAATCAATAAGCCAATTATGTGCAAATTGAGTATTTAAAGTATACTGGTAGGGAGGGGGCAGATGGGTGGATGACCCTGGTATGCAGAACATAATGGTTATTAAACTCAAACACCTTCCCAATCCACATGTCTGTGACTTACCCAATCCATTACTGCTAGAGACATGCGCATGTTGAAAGTACGGTCAGCAAAGTGAATTCTCTTTGGGCAGTAAATAAGAATGCAATTGTTGAATAACTCCAACCAGTAAGTGTCACGGCTAGTGTTGCAGCAGCTTTGTGGTAGTACGTCCAATTTGCTCATTGTTCAGGTTTTTTGGCATAGTGAGCTAAAGGCTTACTACCAAACACAGGAGAAATACCAGTGGCTGCTAATATACTAGATAAATAACAATCAGAGATATTGAACTAACGCGCGACACGCCTTTTTTTGCTACATCGGATGCCCCGATTGTTTTCATTAGAGCCGGTGCAATAGATCAGACAAACACAAACATGATGGACATTAGATGGTCTTTTTTCCGGTTCTGGAAGCCCATTTCACAGAGTGAACAGCGAGAAATCGCGCCCTGTGGACATTGTTTTGCACGATTCATTGTAGAGAATTCTAGCAATGTTTACATTGCTGACTGACGGCGACATTATGCTCGCGACAATACTCAGTAACGTTTGCATTCATTTCGCATCAATGAAGAACAGTGTTTAAAAATAAACTATGGCCGGCTACTCTTGTTGAGTATATAAAAACAATTGTTGTATAATGCGCTCCAAAGGAACGTGTCTGAATAGAGTTTACAACATTACTCAGTAAATTGAATGTTTTATATAAAGAGCTAATTAATAGCTTTCTTTTCTTGTGCTTTTACTGAGTACTGAGTTGAAAATGCGCAATAACTCATATAATGAAAGAAATAGTTTCTTCAAACTAAAGAAAACATACATACTTTCTAAATTTGTGTTCATTTAATGTCAAATACGTTTTCAATTTGCATAAATCTCCACTATTTAAAGTGAGTATTGTAGTGAGTAATGTTCAGTTCTTTACGTCAACAAAATGCAAATGTCACGCATGTGATAAACTTCTCGTTGTCACGAGTTTTACAAAGTGACAATTACAATTTACACAAGCATTTTCCTCAGATAGCATGAAAATGAAGTTACACTTTACACGCTTTAGAAATTCACAGAATATACTGAAGTGTAAATAATAAAGCATGTTCAGTTTTCACAGTTCCGCATTGCGTGATTAATATTTGGTTCTACCGCCTTTAGAGGCAAGGATAGCTTCAATCCTTTTGTTCAAACTGGCAATTGTGTTATCTATAGTTTCAGTACAAATACAGTCAAAAGCTCTTAAAACTCTAGCTTGAAATTCCTCAAACGACTCCCTTGTGATATTTCTAGATATTGCTTCGGATTCTAAATATCTCTTTACAAGATGAAATATGTTCTCGATAGGATTTAGGTCCGGTGAACGCGGAGGGATTTCATGAAATTCAGCCTCTATCTCTTCTAACGCATCCCTAGCTAACCTGCTTGTTTGCGACGGGTCGTTATCCATAACAAATAAACGTCTTCCATCTGTTTTGGGACCAGCTTGCGCAAACGTAATGTTGAAATGTTCCCTTATGAAGTTTCCAAAAAAATCACCGGTCATTTTTTCGTACGGCACTTTTAGAATAACTCCTTTCCCGTATGCTATCGCCACCACAACATGCAATCTTCTCCCTGTGGCCAACTCTTTTGAACCCTTCGCGGTTACCTCAAGGCCTTCGTCTTTCCTACGCCATACCCTTGATCTGTTCGAGGCTGCGCCGCTCTGTGGATTATACTTATGCACGAAAGATACACCATCCAAATAAAACGAAACTTCGTTAGTCCAGAATTCAGAATTTCTTGCCACCTCCCGCTTCATTTTACGAGCAAATTTCACGCGCAACTTTTTATCGTTTTCAAGCAGAATCCCCTTTCTCCTAGCTGAAAAGTATGAGTAGCCGAGCTCATTTAAATATCGAGAATATGTTCTTCTACTCGCTCTATCAAAATTAAGGCCACTCTCCTCCACTAACCCCTTGACTGTCACGTGGACATTCCTTTTCCGTAATTGTTTCATTGTACGGAGCAGTAATCTCAGATCCCGTTGGCTTAGTTGTCTTGGTCTCCCAGTTCTCGTGGAAGTTGAAGACTCTTTAACAGTTCCGGGAAGTTCTCCACTGCATATTCTCTGTACACTCGATTTTGAAATTCCACAATCTTGTGCGATTTGTCGATACGAATAGTGACTGTATTT
>OZ026598.1:24185805-24191805 GCA_964020085.1 Micromussa lordhowensis
TTTCAAATTCGTGCTGACCTCAGTCCGAGTGATATTGAATGCCTTACTATTGAGATCTCGAGACTCCGATCAAAGCTGTTCCTTGTCTCTACTTGGTACAGACCGCCACAGTCATCTCGTGAACTCTTCACGGTCTTTGAGAAGGTTGTTGATAAAATTGATGCTGAAAACTTGGAACTATATCTGTTGGGTGACCTAAATTGTGATTTATTACCGGACAGTGTCAATATTAACTCTTCCCACCTCTTGAATATTATGGATATTTATGGTCTGACTCAACTGATCACTGAACCCACTCGAGTAACGCAATACTCGCGTACCCTCATCGATTTATGCTTAACCAATTCTCCAGATAAAATATCTAATTCAGGGGTTGTTGACGTTGGCATCAGCGACCACTGTGCCATTTTCGTGACGCGCAAAATTTCATATCTCCGCTCTTTTGTTCATAAAACAGCTGAAGTGCGACAGCTCAGGAATTTTAACGAAGATGAATTTTTACGTGATCTTCGTATGAATGAATGGAACCGCGTCTCCATGCTCAATGACCCAAACGAAATGTGGAACTCTTGGAAACACCTTCTGATGAGTGTTATTGATAAGCACGCTCCGTTGAAAACAAAGAGAATTAGAAACAATAGATCTCCATGGATTACAAATGAGTTGTTACGCAAAATTTACAAAAGAGATTTTTTGAAAAAGAAAGCTACATCTACAAATGATCCCCTGATTTGGAAAGAATTCAAAGACGCAAGAAATAAGGTAAATAACTCAATTAAGACAGCCAAACGCAAATATTTTTCAGAGAAACTGGACGCAGGTAATAATCCACGTAAAACATGGCGGTTAATCAATGAACTCCAATCTCGCCAATGCAAATCTACTAAAGTCTCTCAGATTAAATCAGGTCATCAAGTCTTTACTTCACCTGAAGACATAGCAGAGGCGTTTAACAACCATTTTACTAGTATTGGTCAGACTCTAGCCCGTGAAATTCCTACTGGAGACATTGATCCTCTTTACTATGTGAAATCCCGATTTGACAGAGTATTTTCTTTTGAACAGATCAATGTCCAAGAAGTCGTCAACTTAGTGAAAGGTATCGATGGAGGGAAGGCCACTGGTCTTGACAATATTCCATGCAAACTAATGATAACGATGCAACGTAAACAATCACCTCTCCAGTGCAACCCCTTTAAACTGTGGAGTTCCCCAAGGATCAATAATTGGTCCTCTGCTCTTTTTGATCTACATAAATGACTTACCAAATTGCTTGAGCCTAGGCTTCCCTAGAATGTACGCTGATGACACGAATGTTACCTTTGGTGCATCTGACATGCTTGGTCTTGAGACCCAAATCAATACTGAATTGAAAAGCATTAATCTTTGGCTCAGAGCTAACAAATTAAGCCTCAATGTGGCAAAAACTGAGTTTATGGTCATTAGCTCACGACAAAAACTGCAGTCTTTAAATGACAAGACAGTAAATATTAATGTAGAGGGCGTCAAAATAAACCAAACAGATCATAGCAAAGCTCTCGGACTGAACATAGATGAAAACCTATCCTGGAAGGAGCACATACACGAAATTTCAAAAAAAGTCACTTCCAGTATCGGTGCACTTAAGCGAGTCAGACCGTTTATTTCAATGCACACCGCTATTAAAATATACAAAGGTCTTATCGAACCACATTTTGATTACTGCAGTGTTGTTTGGGATGGCTTGTCGCAACAGCTGAGTGAGAAACTACAAAAACTACAAAATCGCGCTGCCAGAGCAATTACTAAATCAAGTTATAATACGAACTCTAGCTATCTTCTCAACTCTCTCAGATATAGATCCAAAATAACGGTGTCCCAAGTTGTTGCACTCGCATAGCAACAAAGCCAAACAAAGTCCGTTGATTGATCGACGGCCGATTGTATTTGTAAACTTAATAAACCTTCCATGTGAAATCCTGGGGGCGAGAAGCACGCAAAAGGAGTTGCGTGTTTCTCTCCCCACCCCCCTCCCCACCAGGATTTCACTTGGCCATTTGTTTTGTTCCTGTTTTTCTCGCATCACGCACGACGGACTAAGTGAAAGAGGGACTGCTCATAGTGTAATCGATAGCCATACTATAACTCGATCCAGCCTTTATGGATGCACCCCCTTAATGCCAGTAGTGTAGGGTCTTCATCAGTGGCTTTCTGCACTTGCTCCTTAGTGAATGCATTGGGCGTGTTGCATGTTACAACATAGTTCACATAACGCTTCACTTCCTTGGTAGCTCTGAGTTCGAACTTGGTACACTTCTGAAGTGGCACAGGGTGTCGTGATGTGT
The DNA here is from genome assembly GCA_964020085.1 of Micromussa lordhowensis. Classification (NCBI taxonomy): domain Eukaryota; kingdom Metazoa; phylum Cnidaria; class Anthozoa; order Scleractinia; family Lobophylliidae; genus Micromussa; species Micromussa lordhowensis. The sequence continues at coordinate 24,188,130 of OZ026598.1, forward strand.
AGTCCGATATGTTTTCCCTTCCAGGATGGTATTCGACGGCAAAGTTGTAATCCAACATATATCGTATCGGTATAGACCAATGTGCGTCGAGAAGGTGGTTACATTTCTCGAGCTCTGCTTGAGCTCTAGTTGGTGGTATCCCTTGGACATATCCAAATGTGAGAAGACAGTCGACCTGCTTAGCTCGTAGCCTGCGAACGCAGACGTATTTCCGGCGGTCACTTTGTTTTGCCGAAAATAACGTCTGCGAACCCGAGCCAGGAAACGATTTCTGTGACGTAATGACTATTGTTTTCCCTTTGGCCAATCAGATTCCTTGATAGAATGAAACTCAAGTGCTCCTCGCAGCTACTCGCGCGCGACTTCCCCGCTCTGGCATACTTATAGCCATGAACGAAACGCCAAAGAAAATTCCCTTTGGAGGCGAAATTTGTATTCTCTGCAAAAAGTCCTTTACAGTTGCAAAAGAAAAGATTAATGTCTTTGGAAAAAGTGGTTTAAATATTTCCTCACCGGTCAAACATGCAACAAACGTTGATTTATCTGTTTATCAGGGTTCGCACGCACCTTGAAAGTCCTTGAAAGTCCGTGAAAAGTACATTGGGTCCTTGAAAAACCTTGAAATTTAGCTGTTTGACTGTTTTCACTTAGTGGAAGAATTAGAAAAGACTGACACTTGAACAAATCTGGCAGTTATCACTTAAACCCGATCATCTAGTATCACATTCTAAGGGAATGTTTTACTAGATGGAGTGCTTGAAAAATTGGAATTGCGCCCTGGAATGTCCTTGGAAAGTCCTTGAAGTTTTAGCCCCAGAAAGAGTACGAACCCTGGTTTATGTGGGGTGTGAAAAGCTCGCCATTTGTCGCACGAAGTGCTACAATTGCCTTGTGCGTTTGAAGAATGCCTTGAATAAAAGTTGACGAAATTACAAGAGAAATCCAAAATGATTTTGACGGCAATGTGCCTCTTCGATTTAAAAGACTGTCAAAAGATTCCAGCGGCACACCGGATGCTAAAAGAGGTCTTAATTTCATGTTCCGATCAAGGCGAATTGCAAGGCAAAGTCGCTGCAAAGTCGTTGTTCATCCTATGTATTCCGGTTTTGAGTCCCAATCTCAGCCCTATCCCATTCGGAGTTATAAATCCTTCCGGAATTCTAGCGTATGGCTTTCTTTCGATTCACTAATCTGAAATAACAATGGGGCAACCTTGTGATTGATGGACTAACATCCCATCAAGAGCGGTGGTAGAATTACCCTTAGTTGCTAAGTGTCTAAGTGTCAGCTTGATGGATCACTTGGCCCATGTGCAGACTTAACTTCCACACCTGAGTTGCTGTTTTGCCAATGTAGAACAAATGCTTGTTCAAAACATTTTACATGAAAATGACTTTACTTAAAGAGATTGAAAGTACAGGTGACATATTTTTCCATATGAATAGTTTTGCACAAAGACTCATTTTGCCACAGAGGCAAGAGGCCACTATTAATACATGAGCTGGCTCAGGGAGTCTTTGATTGAGTAATTGTAATAATAATAATAATAACAATAATAATAATAACAATAACAATAACAATAACAATAACAATAATAATAAGAATAAGAATAAGAATAAGAATTTATTGATTTGCATCGCGCAAATATCAATCCAGGGAAAGAAATTTGTAACTTTTTTATAATGAATTTTAGTCACCTTATTTGACTGCATCAAAACTTAAGTTCAATAGAGCATTTTAGAGCTGAAAATGGGATATCGTTTGGCATACTGTCAATAGACTCATCCTTTGAATCATCAATTTCGCCTAGAGTCAGTTCATCCCTTGCCATTTCAGCAAGTTCATCATCCAGACCAAGGTCATTCCAGTCTTCTGGTAATAGGTCATCTTCCTCATCTAAAAAACTTTCTGCATGATTGCATGAATTTTATGGGCATGTGACAAATCCCATATTTCCACAAAATTGCTTAATTATGTCTTTGACTGTAAACAGTAATGAACAATGTCTGATGACTTGGGAGATTTGGATGTCAGAAAAACCCAACAACAACAACAACAACAAAGGATGGTTAAAAATGTTAAGATTTCCACTAGCATCCCTTTTCAACAGTGGCATGAGCAAACTGACAGGGAATTTTTTTAGTTCTGTTCTGAGCATTGTAGTTTGTTTAGCTGCAACCACGCGCATTTTCTGTGATTCAGAATGTGAAGGCTTTACACTGGCACATGGATAAGTGAGGACCTTGCAATCTGGAAGTCATAGTCATAGCAATTTTTCTTGGACAATTCTGTCCAAGGGGGAAAGGTGCAGTGAGGTTAGCCCTATGTGAAGCACCAACCCATGAGACAAGGACAGACCACAACACCGGGAACTACGTGCCCTACCACACTTGCATTCCAAAGAGCAATGATCACAACACAAATGGAGTGCCTCCTTAGGTGAACAATGCACCTCAAAGAAATCTAGCAGGAATTTGCGTCGACAGGACTTTGACTTTGTGAAATAATTATCTGCTGTAAGATCTATGAATGGACAATCCAGCAACAGAGATCTTAATTAGTGGAGCCTGGCAAACCACACTCTGAATGTGGCATGCTTCTGGCTTTTGGAATGTCCCCTGAAAAGAAGTATTCAGCAAAGTAAGCTTCTTCGAAAGATCTCTTTCACTTACTCTTCGCCTGACAAAGCAATGGGTCTTTGAGAAATGCTGTAACAATATTGCCAGAGGCTGACATGGAGGTTTCCATAGAAAATTCAGTACTAAATTAATCAACACCTCCCACCCTCTACACTAGTTTTTTGTCAGCTAATGATGTAATGTATTAACTTGCCTTCCAACCTAAGGAAACTCTTAATCAGTAGTAACAAAAAATTAATCAACTAGCATTGTTATTAGGTAAATAATTTGCATAATTTTTAATCTTTAACATTTTGCTTTTGCCCCCAATTAGTCATTACATTTTATGATTGATTTCCATAATTCGTCACAATCTTTAGCAGCAATTAACAGCAAAACAGAATTTACATACCAGAGGCAAATAACGTGTGTTTCATCAACAGCGACGACCCGAACAGAATTTTTGTATGTCTCAAATGTGAGCATTTTTCGCCATCGTGTATCGCCTAACCACGACTCCGGTGATCCATAAACGATCGAATATTTTCCACTTTCGACTCTTCCTTTATCCGTTTCTGACAAATCGTTGTTTAGCCATGCGGCATTTATGCCCCGAGACAATAACAAGCTGACCTGGTCCTTCATCAGGCTAATGAGCGGAGAAACGACGATTACAACATTTTTTCACGGCTTGGTTCCAAACATGAATAAACAAGGGCAAGGCCTGAAAAACAACAGATTTACCAAATCCTGTCGGCAGATTAACAAACACATCTTGTTTTTTCTCAATAACAATTGTCAGAGCATTTCTCTGGTGCTCATTTAGAGTTTAAAACCCAAAATCATCGCAAACTAGACTAAATGCGGCAGAGATTGTCCGCCATTGCTGATGAAGTTACGCTCGCAACTCGCGCGAATACCTCGCGCGGTAGTTCTGGGACTACTTGAGCTAAACTGTGATTGGCTTAGAATTGCAACGTCACAGAAATCGTTTCTTGGCTCGGGTTCGCAGACGCTATTTTCGGCAAAACCAAGTGACCGCCGGAAATATGTCTGCG
>OZ026598.1:24192005-24239505 GCA_964020085.1 Micromussa lordhowensis
GACGTGGAGGAACAAAAAGCTACAACAGTTGGTTGATTGACAAAGGGTACGGGGGCAAGAAATCCAGGCTGCTGCGTCATGTGACATCATATAAGACACTGTCCATCCCACATGGCACAGAAAGCGACGATGAAGCGGTTGAGAAGACAACGCCCCTTTTTAGAGAGCATCCTGAAAAAAGCCAATCGATACAAGCGTCAAGACATGCTGACGCACGCCAACGCAGATCAGATCAATGCTGTCAGCGAGATGGTTCTCAATCTGCTGAAACAACGAATCTAGGTGACGATCTTTCGTATCTTTAATTCCGTTCTTGTCCTGAGTGTCGACCTGATTAATGCTGCTGGGGGTCGTTTCAGACTGAATATCAACCACAGGCTTCGCTGCTAACTCTTCTCCCAAAGCAATCCCCTCAGCTTTCTTGAGTGTCAACTCTCGTTCCGCCAGTAATCACCGCTGGATTTTCTTATTATTTATACCACAGACCAACTGATCTCATAGCATTTCTGGTAACGTCTTGCCAAAATTACAATGTTCGCTTAGCTTACGCAATTCTGCCATGTATGCCGCAGCTCCTTTGTCTTCTTTTCGATTCGGCTATGAAATTTATAACCCCCCACTATCTCACTTGACTTCGGTGAAAAGTGCTTCTAGATGGTGTCCACAATCCTCTTGAAAGTTGTCTCTGCTGGCTTTGCTGGTTGAAATAAATCCCTCGCAAGGGCGTACATTTTACGGCCACAAACACTGAGTAGAATTGCTCGTTATGTCCCTGCATCTTCCACCTCATTCGCTAGGAAATACTGTTCCAACCGCTCCACGTACTGGGTCCATGATTCTTTTGATTCTTTGAATTCGCCTATTTTTCTGTAGGTCGCCATTCCTGTTCAAATCTAGAATGAAATGTCTCGTCGCCAAATGTGATAACCAGCCATGAGTGAATCCAACACATACACTAATTTATTCAGCTACACGCAAATATATCACGTAATCATGGAGAAATGCCAATCACAACGAGGTAGTAAAGAATTTGCAAGAATCTGTCTCTGCTCATTATTGTAGGGAACCAAGGATGTGAAAGAATTGGGCCTGTAGACAAAACGTCTTTTACATCCGAGGTATTTACTTGCTTTCATTATCTGTAGGGCAGACCTTTTTCTCTTCTGGCTCATCTGCCTGTTTTCCATTGCTTTTTCTTTTTTTTTTGCTTTTATTCTTCTTTTTCTTCTTTTTCTTATATCTCTTTGCCATTTTCTTTGTCTCCTCTGTGGAAAAGAATATATACTCAGTTAATTTTATGTCAACACCTCAAAAAGGGATTTGCAATATGATAGCATACCTTTCTTTGCACTGGTGTCGTGTTTTATGACATTTTTGTTAGGGCATGCACAGAAATCAAAACTTAAGCCTGCGTAACAGGCATTTCCAAAAACTTCAGCGAAGGGAACAAATTTGGGAGTGAGTGCGGAAAACGCCCCTTTCCCTTTTTGCTCACCCCCTCCCCACTTCTCCCCATTTTTTGGCTATTCCCAGGCATGCTCCTTCGCTTGCCCACGTTTTCGCTCGCTAGTTCAATCTAGTATTGTAAGTAATGAAAAGTAGCTGCACTGTATTTTTAAGTTGTGTAAGTATTAGTAGCGTAAATTTATTATGTAACTGGATGTGTTGTTTGGAAATATAAAAAAAAATTATACATGCAGTTAGCCTTCAGGATTATAATTGCTTCAAAGGGCAATAGTCCATAACCGAGTTACCTAAGGCCTCTCTTTCAAAGTGAGGCCTGGTGCACCACCATTCATGTGAAATGAGTTTAATTTGCCTGTGAATGAAATCTCATTTTCATATGAAAGGATGAGCACCAAGACTCGCTTTTAGAAAGAGGTTAAAGGTAATTCGGAAATGGCCTATTGCATAGCAAACCATAACTTACAAGTGCTATTTATGGCAAAGTTCCTAGCTACTGACACGGGTGACATCAGGGTCTTCATTCTCAATTTTCAAGAGCTTGACACTAAACATGCAGAGACTGAAGAGTGAAGGAAATATTTTGGCGTCTGAGTGATCACAATTAAATTTCTTTGACTTTTTGATGTTGATTATTTTTACTTATAGACTACTGTAAACTGCCGCTGGTAAGAACCCCACTTATAAGGCCCGCCACCCCTCAGCTATAGACCTTCGCCCAGCCAGACTTATTAGATTTATGGTTTACCAATTTAAGCCTGTTTCCTTGTTTTCGAATCAAGATTCTAAGGTTGCAAAGCGTATACCATCTCCGTCGTCGTCTTCCTCTGTAAGTCTCCCTCCACGAGCCAACTTGATAGCGCTGAACTATCAAATTTAAAGAGCCTTCCCCTTGTACCGCTAACAGCAGCAACTCAACATCACACGAAGATGATGCGATACTGGATAGTTCATCAACTGAGGACATTTTCCACTGAATAAAACCGCCAGAAAGACGGCTCAGTTAGTGCTAACTTTGTAGGAAATACTCTTACTCTAAGTGAAGCAATCTTACACACTTTATGACGTCACTAGTTCCAGGCCTTGGAAAACGAAAATTGCATTTTTTGCCAACTTTGGAGGGATTAAAAATAATATTTTGCGTGCCGGACCAGAGGTTAAATTCAAAAATTATGAATCAGTTCAATTTTCTGGAATAATAAGGGGGCTAAAATTTCATTTCATGGGCACTTAAATGTTAATTTCTTACCATGGAAATAGTTCCTCAATAAATGAGAAATAAAGAAGTTTGCAATGATATATTGATTCTCACAACAAATAACTTTAAATCCAGGATGTTGCAGAAATTGGTTTGTTATAGAATTTTGCAACAAAAATTCTTCTGCATTCTTCTTGGCAATCCTATTATTCGCCGCACGCTTTTGTTTTGAAAACCGGCGATTGCATCTTTTTTTCACTTCTATCAAAAGTTTAACTGCTCCCCTTCGTCTTCTTCCTTTTGGTAGCTGCAAAAACAAAGACTTAGTGAGTCGCTTTGGTGGGACGGCGCGGCTTTGACTGCCGCTTGTACTGCATATGTAGCCACCGTATGCAAAGTGGGCCAATCAGATTTAAGCCCCCACCCCTCCCTACAGGCAAGGGCACTCAAGTTTGTTCACGCACCTGCTTATAGGCATCAAGCTCCTCCACAATATAATACAGTTGATAGTGTACCCAATAATGTGCTTAAATAACAGAAACAAAAAACAGCACCTTTCCATATTAACAATAACAGTACAAGAAAGCAGCTAAAAAGCTGATGTGGACCGACAAATTTAAGTATATCTACAACAATTTAAATAATAATGTTAACAAACTTAAAGAATTATTTACAATGAGTAAGGAAAACTATGATACCAGTAAGATAATCAACAGTTAATTGACTGTAGCGTTAAAATAGATAAAAATAAATAAAAATAACATTACTATTGTAATTCACAATGTCTTTGTTTATTCCCTGTAAACCATTAAATGTTATTTTATCTAAAATATCAGATTTGGCTTTAAGAGCAGATTTAAAAGAAACAATGTTCGGTTTGCTCTTTAAGTACATGGGTAAGTTATTCCATAGAAGAGACGCTCAATGAGAGAAGGAAGACCGAAGGAAGTCACTTCTAGGATGTTGCATGTATAGTTTCAGACCATCCCTGAGATTTCTTAACGGAGATTGTTTAGTAAATAGAGAGTTATACCAGCCGGAGCTCTATTGTAAAATGCCTGGTAAGATATAGTTGCAATTCTCTTTTTGTAGATGTATGATAAGGACTTCCATTTTGTCTTTGCCAGGACTTCAGTGTTGAGAGTAGATTCCTTTATGTTAAAAATAAATCTCGCTGCTCTGATGTGAATATCCTCTAGGGTCTGAAGCGAATTTGAAGATCCCCATAGTGCAATTGAATATGTAATACTTGGAATGATACCTTTAAAAATAAATTGACTCTAAGATGTGATTGTCGAGGCCTTTTAAATGTTTGAGTTTCTTCACTCTTGGTGAGAAACGTTTGCTCAAAGATTTTACATGTTGCAACCAAGACAGTTTATTGTCGATATGAATCCCTAAACATGTAGCTTTAGAAACAAAAGACAACTCATTAGGCCCTAAACAAATTTTCTATAAGGGTCCGATAAATGTTTTAGATAATAACATCAGTTCCGTTTTTGCAGGATGAATAGTCATGAAGTTATCCTTAGCCTATTTGTTCAAGTCGGCAATCGCTTCCTGAATGTTAGATAAAACTTCATCAACAGTTTTTCCAATGCAGAAAGCTGTGGTATCATCTGCAAACATTTCAACGGAAGCGTTCGTGGTGGCTCCGCGTAGATCATTTGAGTAAATGCTGTAAAGTCTGGGACCAAGTAAAGACCCTTGGGGCACACCAGTGTCTATTTCCAACAATTCTGAATTAGAACCATTCACAGTGACATATTGTTTACGATTTTCAAGGTAATTTAGGAGCCAATCGTAAAAGGAGCCAGTAATGCCTATAGAGTGTAATTTATCCTTGAGAACTGTATGATTGACGCAATCAAACGCTTTTTGAAAATCGATGAAGACGATGCCAATAATATTGCTTTCATCCAGGGCTAAACGCCATTGTTCTGTTAATGAGAGTAAAAGAAGTTCAGGTGAGCCTCCTTTTCTGAAGCCCCATTGATTCATTGAAATTAGATTGTTGCCATATAAGAAGTTGTCAAGTTCTTGGCTGACTACATTCTCTAACAGCTTGCCCGGAATGCTAAGAAGGGAAATCGGCCTGTAGTTTCCGCAGTCAAGAGTGCTCCCTTTCTTGTGAAGACATTTCATTACACTTGTGCCTGTTTCCACTGGCTTGGGAATTTGCATTCCAAAATACTTCTTTGAGCCAGTGGCATAAAGCAATCTAAAAATGCGTCTCCGATAAGGCGCAGCTCCCTACTGGATATATCATCAGGTTCACTTGCCTTGCCAGGTTTCAAACGTTTCAGAGAAGATTTCAGAAGATCCTTACTAAGGGTGGTATATGTGTAGAGGCACACTCCGATGAAACATCCGGGTGCCATCCTAAGCAGTTGTGAACATGTTAAGTTAGTAAAAGGCCATCAAGTCATCAACATCGACTAACTATTCACATATGTAATAATTATATGAAACAGAACATTTACTTACATCAATCCTGGATTGACAAAATGTGACTCGGTTAAGAATCAAATTTTTTTGCAGTGGTTAGATCACTGAAGGCATTCTTCAGTTTTTTTACTGGAAGGGCATGGTGTATAATATCCTCTATATTTTGAAGAATCTGCATTTCAGTGGGTCCTGTTGGTGAAAATTAACCCCCTTTATTATGCTAGTTTGTCTAGTGCCAGATTACCAGGATTATTAGGAAGAACACTTATTTATATAAATAAAGTAAACTTTAAGCTCCTCTGGCTTCCGTAGTAACTTGAAAAATGGTCACCATATACTTGCTCCTTGATCCTGCAAATACATGTAGGCTATTAACTTCAACTGAGATATTTATTTATTAATACCTTTCCATAATTGACTAAAATGAACTTACCTGACATTGAATTGACATGTATGTTATGCCTAGACACAGCCGACTCCTGACCAGCTTTTTTTTTTCAAGGTGATCCGGTCATCATAAAAGGATTCAGGCCCATAACCCTTGAGGGCATCATTTGCCTCTTGAAGAGAGTCCACCTTATAGGCCATGAGACCTATCAATGCAAGCAATTGCTGTGTTTCTCATCTCCATGTGAAGAGCACAGAGCTGAATACTGCTTAGGTCTTCATCAAGCAGACACAACAAGTCATCACGAATCCCACTTGACCTATACAAACACATTGCGACAGTTTAATATCAGTTGCTCACCCTATGAAATAATTACATGCTGCTATTGAAATGCTGTGTTTTGGAATCAGCTATGAAGAGAAAGCCAAAACCAAGAAAGGTGTCTTAAATGTTCACAGTATAATTTGGTTTTATCAACTGGGTTGATAATGTGAATTGGCCACCATAAAGAGATTTGAAAGCTAACATTTCAAGTATTATCCATTTGTCGGAGCTAATTATCTTGTAACACACCCGACTGACACAGCACCACAATTTCTTTACAAACGTACCCCCTTAGATGCTAACACACTGATGTTCCTTCCAACATATTCAAATAAGACCATGAACTGCATATTTTGGAGTAATGGAATACAAATATAGTTGCAATCGACCCCAGAAATAATTGCTTAACAAAATGGGCATGTACTGGCTAGACAGGCTCATCAAGTCTAAGGTATTAAAGTCATTCAGTCTAAGGTACATTTAAATTTAGCATTTGTAAGCTCGTGCCCCGTTTTCTTTTCAGCAGTTCATTTCAACCGTTTTTACCACGCGAGCATATTGTATAGGCCGTTATGTTAACCGTTGTCATCACGCGATCACATTGTTGATGAAATGACCTAACGCCTCAGTGTAAAATGGAGTTAAACTGAGAAGTGGGTTACCTTTTCGATTCGATGGCCTACGAAACATTTCGGAATCAAACATCCATTCACTCAGGATTTTAGTGGTTCACCTACTGACCAAAGAATGATTAGTATATTATAGTTTGACAGTAGATTGCGACTTTGATGGACACTTCAAGCAATATCAACGCGCTAGACATATTTGATCCCACCTTTGACAAGGATTTCAAAGGTATACAAAGCCATCGCGCCTTTGCATACCTTTGCCCCAACAGATCAAAGGTATGCAAAGCTGTGGGGCCTTTGAGCGCCTTTGACACACGTCAAAACTATAGTCAAAGATATTGACATGTTTGACCTCGCCTTTGACAGGGATCAATTGCAATAGCAAATCCGTAAGATGTTTGATTCCTCCTTTGCCGTGCGCCAAAGGTGGACAAAGTTAACATCACATTTCCCCTCATATTTGGCATGCATCAAAGGTAAAGGAAAAGCCATCACATTTTTGACACACATTTGACGCACGTCAAAGTTTATATCAAAGCTATAATCCAAACTTTAGTTTGCATCAAAAACTTCCTCATTAACTGAATTTCAATTGAATGATTATTTGTGTGATACGAGCCCAGAATACCATTTAACCGTTCAAAACTAAAACACCAGAAGGAATGAAATGGACCATAATCTAGTAGGCACTCCTTTAAATGGCCATGTAGATGCATGTTGGGAGTGACAAGATCCTTTCCATACAATGCCTCAAATGTTTTGCAAAATTGCATCAGATACCTGTCGCCAATTTCAATATCACTGGCAGTCAGAACTCTCTTGCCTAGGGTCTTGCAGGCAAGGACAAAGAAACACCAACACTGTAGGTGGTTTTCAGGTAGGATTCCTTTGAGTGCAAACAATGAATACACTGATGTCCAATTTTTCCATTGATCTGCTGTGAATCCTGAGAAACTTGATGAAATCTTTCCTGGTATACGACCAATGTCTTGAGGAACTGTCATAGAATCTACCAGCTCTTGGATTCTTTGAAAGTCCTCATCACTGAGGAACTCATTTTTCTTATTCAACCACACATTCTTCATCATGTGTTTAGCTGTCCCTAGATTAAGATTATGCATGGGGTCCACCACCAAATAGCGTATACAGTCAAAGTACTCTAGCTCTTGTAGTACCTGGCACCTAACGCAGAACAGAGTCTTTGTTGTGCTGCAGGGCTGGTTTCCTCTAGTGTCCGCTTTGCTGCATTCTTGTGTTCTGAAGAGTTTCTAGGATTCCAGTTTTGTCTATCAAAACCACTGAAATCAAGCTCCTCTCCAGACATAAAGTTTTTCTTACAGCGGGAACATCCTTGAGATGCCATGTGACCAAGAAATCCACCAATTTTCCTTGTGGCTGGGATGTCTGATGAAACATAAATCAGACCAACATTGATTGGCCACTTAAAGTGCATATGACCCAAAAAATAAGTCACTTAAAAAAATATACTCATTTAAAAGGCTTTTCAAAGTAGAGTAAAATGGCGTTTTTCTTTTTGTAATATCTTTTGTGGTTCCAGAGATATTCAAGTTTTCCTATTATGCAAATTTGGTCACTAATGATGTCATCGGTTGTGCAAGTACAGTGGTGTGACACAAAAGTAAGAATATCTCCGCCAGTAATGAAGCAATGCTATTGAGGGCCTTGATGCTCTGATACGCTTTCTCTTGTGCCTCGCCCCATTCAACTTTGTTATGTTGACCTTTACGTGTGAGGTCTGACAGCGGAGCTGCTAATGCTGCGAAGTTGGGGATAAAATCTCTGTAATACCCAGCCAAACCCATGAACGATCTTACTTACTTCTTAGTAGTCGGTCTTGGAGCATCTCTTATCTTCGTCACGTTGTCTTCATGGAGACCAAATAACCCTTCCTCTAAACGATGACCAAGAAAATCGATGGTGTTGACTTCAAAAAGACATTTGGTCGGTCTTATGGTCGTTCCAGCTGCTAATAATCTTCTAAACAGTTCTCGAAGCGCCTTGATGTGCTCCTCCCACGTACGGGTATGAACCAGAATGTCATCCCAGTAAAATTCAACGTTGTCCAATCCATGCAGTAGTTTCTTCAAGGTCGCTGCGGAGTTAATCATACCAAACGGCATTTTCAGGAATTCATACGATCCGTCAGGCGTCACAAAAGCCGTCTTCGGTATGTCCTCCTCTGGTATAGAAATTTGCCAGTAGCCCTTGCTTAAATCAATTCTTGTGAAATACTTGTCGCCATTCAACTTCTGGAACAAATGCTCGACAGTTGGTATAGGTTCAGGGTCGAACATGGTTAATTTATTCAGTCTCCGATAATCCACGCATACACGGTTTGTGTTGTCTTTTTTCTTAACAACCACAACAGGCGAAGCATAGGGCGAACTTGATTCTCTTATGACTCCCATCTTCATCATGTCTGAAATATCCTCCTTCAGCGATTCTCTCAAGCTATATGGTACTGGATATGGTCTTGATCTAACTGGTTGGTCGGATGTAAGCTTGATATGATGCTGAGCCAAACTTGTTGTGCCTGGGGCTTCTGTGAACAAGCTTTGAAACTGGTTTGCAAGATCCATAGACTCTGCCCTTTGATCATGAGAAAGGTTATCTCCGATGACCACATCATTGACTGACTCTTTAGCAACATAACCACCAATCTCCAGAAAATCAGTACCTTGCACAGGATCAACCTCTTCTACTTCACTTTCAACATGCACGTTCTCACAACTGTTAGCGTTCACTTCAAGGGCAACTGCTCCAACGGGCACAGAATCCTTTCGCTCAAAATACTTTTTCAGTAGGTTACCATGGTAAACTCTCTTCCTTTGACTCTCACTTTATAATCACTGAGACCAACTACAGCACTAACCTCAAATGGACCTTTCCACTGCATTAGGAGCTTGTTATGGTCAGTCGGTAGCAGCACTAACACTTTATCTCCTGGTACAAACTTCCTGACTTTAGTCTTGCGTTCATAATAATGCGTGCCTTTGTTCTGAGCTTTCTGAAGCTCGGTGTGCGCCAGCTTGAGGGTATCTTCCAACTTCTCACGTAGCTCAAACACATACTGGTAACTATTCTTTACTTCAGGCTCCTCCAGCTCTTTCGTCCAGAGCTCTTTGAGAATAAACATCGGTCCTCTGACAGCTCTTCCATACAGCAACTCAAATGGCGAAAACCCAGTAGACTCTTGAGGAACTTCATGATATGCAAACAATAGCGGGTTGATGTAGCGATGCCACTGTCTTGGCTGTTGGCTACACAATCTCTTCAGCATGCTCTTCATAGTTACATTAAACTTTTCCGTCAGGCCATTACACATAGGATGATAAGGAGTCGTAGTGAGCTGTTTAATGCTCAAAAGTCACCTCACTTCCTTCATACACTCGGAGACGAACTGCGTACCAAGGTCGCTCAAGATCTCTTCAGGAACTCCCAAACAACTAAAGATATTCACCAACGCTTCTGCCACAGTCTCAGTATCAATGTTCTTGAGCGGGACTGCTTCAGGATAACGAGTTGCAAAGTCGACCAGTGTTAATATGTATCTATGACCATCCTCACTCGGGGGACTAATAGGTCCAACCAGGTCGATTGCCACTCTCTTAAACAGCTTGTCAATTAATGGCATCTTCTCTAGGGGAACCTTCGGTACGGAACCCTTGTTAACTGTCTTCTGACATACATCGCAGGACTTGCAATAGCGAGTCACGTCCCCTTGAATACCTGGCCAATAGAATGAGCTCTGAATCTTGTCAGTCGTTTTCTTTATCCCCATGTGACCTCCCATGATCGATCTGTGAGCTAGTTCCATTATTCGACTTCTCAGCTGCACAGGAACGATAACCTGCTTCAGGGGTTTACCTCCGTTCACACAAGGGTTCTTGTAGACACGGTACAGAACTCCACCTTTCACTTCAAATGAAGTCTCAGCCTGGCCTCTCACAGCAACGTCATCTTTCTCCCAAAATTTCTGTAAGCTCTCGTCATCTCGCTGCATCTGCTTGAGCTTCTCTCTATCAACTACAGGACTTTCTTTGATACCCGGTACCTTCAACGGAATATGTTCTCCAGCTTTCTTAGCTTGACTTCTCATGGTTACAGCACAAGCTTCTTGTACGGGAACTTGCCAGCTTGGGTCTGGGTCATCAGCGGGTCTAGTGCCTGGTACATTACCAATAATTAAATCATAAACAGCATCGGGAAGACACTGCGCTTCCACTTGGCCCTTGAGATAAGGTGTATCAACATAAATCTTTGCGATGGGAAGTTTCCTCGCTGTATTGTCAATGAGCAGCATAACATTAAAGTCGCCAGTAAACTGATCCTCGGACACAAGGTCCCTCTTTATAACTATTCCGCTACAGCCTCAGGACATCAACACACTTCTCTCCAACTCTACCTTTCACAACAGGCATTTGACTTCTCACCCCGGTCAACGGTTCAATACAGGCACTACTTAACAATGGAATCTTCTTACCACATGCTAACAACAGCTTGTCATCTTTGATACAAGACTTAACTTCTTCTTCAGTAGGTTTAACTTCGGGCAGCTGAACTAGACAACTAGCACTCACTTGACCACGCTGCACAGGGCTACCATCCTTACTTTGTCCACCTGATCTTTGTCCACCTGAACGACAGTTTCTAGCTCCGTGTCCTTGCTTGCCACACAGAAAACACTTTCTTGCTATGGTTGGGCAGTTGACGGCCTTATGACCTCGGGTGTTGTGCTTAAAGCAATGGACAGCTGGTGGATTAATCTGCGTGTTCTTGCCTTCGTCCCTCTCAGGCGGCGCTGTTGGCTTTCTGCTCGCTGGGCTGAACAAATGTTTACCATGAGCCTCCAAGTACTGGTCAGCGATCTTCGCAATCTGTGCCAGAGTTTCAGGAGCCCTTTCACGCAGGTGAATGGCCAAATCTTTAGGGCAACAGTCAATAAATTGTTCTTTCACAATCAAGTCTTTAAGCCCATCAAAATTTTGCGCAGTATTCGAAAGCTCTAACCAGCATAACAGGTATCTCCAGTCGCACAATAAACTGCTCGGGACTTTCATCAACTTCCGGTTTGGATGCCCTAAATTTGCGACGATAGCCGTCTTCAGTAAGGTCATAACTCTTCATTAACGCAATCTTTACCTTGTCATAATCCTTAGCTGCTTCCTCTGATAGGCGTGCTACACTAGTACTCGCCCAGACAACAGAGCACTGAGCTTCGATGCCCATCCATCTTTTTTCCACTTAGCTGTCTCTGCAAATCTCTCGAACCTCCGCAAATATGCGTCCAAATCATCTTTTCCATCAACAAATGAGGGGAGTTTAGGTGCCTTACCTCGATCCTCTCTGTCACATGGACGATCATCCCAATTTTCATATTCTAAACGCGCAAGTTCTAGTTTGTGCGCTCTCTTGGCAGCTTCAGCAGCCTCCTTCCGTCTCACGAGTACCGCTTCTACTTCCAATTTCCTCAGTTCTCGTTCTTGTCTCCTTGTTTCTCTTTCTTCGTCTTCTCTTCTGCGTTTTTCTTCTCTTTTTTTCTTCTTCCAGCCTTCTTTCTTCTTCAAGTCTTCGACGCTTCTCTTCTTTTTCTTCTTCTAGCTGTCTGTGCCTCTCTTCTTTTCCTTCTTCTAGCTGTCTGCGCTTCTCTTCTTTTTCAGTGTTGCGAGTTCGAATGTTTTTAGTGGTAGGTATAGTTTGTAGTCTAACCAGAACACAAGGATCTTGGAAACACAACAAGATATATTTAATCCACACGAACGCAATATTTCCACACAGTACTTCTCAACAAGCACACGCTAGGCTTGTAGCTACGCTTGACTTTAAACACACGGCCTCTTGCCAAATATCCATGTAACCTCTGTTACACTTCACAAACATGACCTCTGTCGATTACACGCGACCTTCGTCACACTTCAGTAAACACTACTGTAAAACTCCTCAAACACTCCTGAGATAAAAACCATCTAAACACTACACCGATTTACTTATATACTTTACAGCAAAATGTTCCAGAACTTTCCGGTTATACTAAATAAAGTATCATTACAATATAAACTATTTACAGCAGCAGATGTAAACAACTGAAATAAATTGCTTAGTCACCGTGACAAGGCTAATTAAATATGCACGGAAGTTCTAGATCACATTAGCATACACTCAAATGTTCCAAGTGACGGAAGTCACGCCACAATTTTTCGTAACAAATGTTATCTTCAAACGTTTTCTTTGAGGAGTTAGTTCTAATGTAAGTCTTCACTAGACTTGCATTCCTCTAGATTGCAACATAGTAGCAACTGATGAGATCCACTAAAGGATCGAAACTACGTAGTCTTGCTTGAGAGAGAACATAATGGCAGATAACAGAATACTAAATAACGAAGGGCTATTAGCTGATCCCTCAGTGCTCCAAGAAAATGAACCAGCTGCTGACGAAGATTCCATCTTGCAAACTGACAATGAAGATGAAATAACGAGCGCTCAAAAGTAACGGTTGCCAGATCCCCAAAAAGGCGGCAAGATGAATGACTGCGCAAGCCTTCACCAAGAAAACGAAAACAGGAAAACGTCCGAGACCATGATGAGCACCAGCCTAGGAAAAAGCCATGCCAAAACCATCCAGATACAGCCGAAGAGATTAAAGAAAAGATCAGAAAGTCAGAGGAGTCGATCGCAAAGCTAAAGGCACATTCTGAGAAAGGGACTTGTCCTAAGACTTTACGCTATAGTGCAAGGGCGAGTATTGCGCCCCACGAAGAATTAAGAAAGGATGTCTCCTTTATCCGAAAAGGCGCGGAAAAGAGATTTCTAGATGCTCTAACTAGGTTTCACTACAGGGGAATCGAAAGATACACTGTCAATCTAAGAAAACGCGAGCAGCTCGAATCACGAAAAAGCACTGATGTTGCACTGATTAAGAATAGGCAACTGTCAGCTAAAGAACATGGTGATAAGATTGAACGAATCCAGAAAAAATGTCAAAACTAAATGAAAAGATGATGGAATTAGAGAGAGAATAAAATAAAGAAGTTGAATCTTATCCCAGAGTGTTATCTGTGTCTGCAAATTCCCCTAAAACAAAAAAGGGAAAGAACAAATGTCCCATATCCACAAAAAAGCGCAGAGACAGAAAGAAGACAATGCAGCACGATTTAGCTAAGAAAACAATGGAATCGAAGAAAGCACACATAAAGAACCTCTCAGATTACAATCTTACACGCGACGACAAGGGGCTGAACTGTATTCCTACACCCGTGACAAATGAAAGTCACATAAGAAAAGCGCTCTAAAAGGATTTCGCAACTTTTGCAAGGCGAATGCGCCTACAGTTTATCTTCCACGGTAGAGATAAAAAGCCACATCCTTTCCATGTGAAATCAAGCCGGGAGCCGCCTGTTCAACCATCGGTCGCACTTGAAACGTATTTAGAAGAGGTCAAAACTCAACTGGCGGAAATAAAGATATTTAAGCCTAAAAACAACCTGCCACGCAACAAAATTCTAGCAATTAAAGAGCTGAAACAAAACCCAAACATAAACATAAAAAAGGCAGACAAAGGTGCATCTACGGTCATTATGCATAAAGAACACAAAATACATAAAGGGCAGATACAACTGGATGTTGAAGAAAACTACAAAGCCCTTTCATCGCCAATGGTATCTGAAACTTATAAGAAAGTAACACATGTCATAAAATCACTACGCCATGGCGAGCATATTGATGCAATGACAGAAAAATGGCTATCACTCACAGAAAACCTGCCTCATATTCCAGTTTTCTACACCCTTACAAAGATTCACAAACCAAATCCAGTTGGGAGACCTATCATTTCGGGCTGTGAAGGCCCTACAGAACGAATATCATCTTTTGTAGACTACCATCTTCAGCCAATCGCTAAAACACAACAATTGTATCTTAAAGATACAACAGATTTTATTAACTTCATAGAAAAAACAAAGGTTGAAGAAAATACAGTCCTAGTCCCAATGGATGTAACAAGCCAAAATACCAATATTCCACAGGAGGAAGGGATACTCACTGTGTGCAATGCATACGAAATATTCTATGAAAACAACCCTCCCATACCAACTCAATACATTAGAGAAATGTTACAACTCATCTTAAAAGAAAACTCTTTCCAATTTAATGGGAAACACTATCTCCAGACACACGGAACGGCTATGGGGACAATGATGGCAGTGGCTTTTGCCAATATCTTCATGAGCACAGTAGAGACAAAAATCACTCGCCTAAGCCCTAACAAACCACTGGTCTGGAAAAGATATATTGATGATATATTTTCCCTATGGAATATAGATAAGAAAAGCATAGGCTCGTTCATAGAACTAGCTAACAATTACCATCCAACCATAAAATTCACGGCTGACTAATGTCAGACATAGAAATAACTTTTCTGGATACATGTATCTATAAGGGCTACAGATTCTAAAGAGAATCTATCCTTGAAGTGCGAACACATTTCAAACCGACGGAATCTTTCCAATACACAGAGTTTTCCTCCTGTCACCCTCCGGGCGTCAGGAAAGCTTCATTAAAGGTGAAGCTTTAAGACATCTTAGAACTAACTCAAAGAAAGCGTTTGAAGATAACATTGGGCAATTCAAACAAAAGTTACGAGCGAGGGGTTATCCAGATAACCTTTCCGGCAGAGAAGATTCTTTCAGAAGTTAACTTCAGCGAAAGATCATCGGCGCTACAAAATAAACAAAAGACGCACAAAAGAATATTACAGAATACTGCCCTTCTGTGCCTAATGTTAGGAATATTCTAATGGCAAAGTGGCACCTTGTAAAGAATCAACCTGTGCTTAGAGAAATTTTTAAAGACCCTCCCATCCTTTCGTACAGAAAAAGGAGGTCGTTAAAAGATATACTCGTAAGAGCCAAACTTTGAAGGTCAATGATAAAACCAAAGGACCAATTGGAGTCGCGTTTGGCCTGCCTATTTTATTTACCATCATTAAAATAGTTTTCGATTATCTCGTCGTGCATTTTTGCATTGTTCCTTAATGCAGGAGGAGTAAGATGGAACTACTGCCAGCGACGTAGAGCACACCAAAATGAAAGTGAAAACGAGGAAAAACTTCATAGCTATACTATAAAGCAGAGGCAAAACAGACTACCGATTATTGATATGAGTCCACATTGTTTTCAAATGAAACAACCTGGCCTGCAGCCTGGCCTGCAGACGCACACGGCCTAGCGAGGTAGCCAAGCAGGAAAGTCGCAAGAAACTGCAAATCGCAGCTAAGTCGCAAGAAAGTAGCAGGAAAGTTGCAGCTAAGTTGCAAGAAACTAGCAGGAAAGTCGCAAGAAACTAGCAAGTCGCAGCTAAGTTGCAAGAAAGTAGCAGGAAAGTCCCAGCTAAGTTGCAAGAAACTAGCAGGAAAGTCGCAAGAAACTAGCAAGTCACAGCTAAGTCACAAGAAAGTAGCAGGAAAGTCGCAAGAAAGTAGCAGCTAAGTCGCAAGTGAAAAAAAGAGAGAGAAAAGTGCATGTCCCTTTGAAGCCATCGTAGCTAGCAATGCTATGGCTAATTAGGTGATGACATTTTTGAGCAGAAATTTCCTAGAGTGTCTACAGGATGATGTAAGCTTGTTTTGATTGTTTAAAGATGACATTTCAGGTTTACACAGAATAAAATATTTCTCCCACAAACACAAATTACATTTCTTTGTCACATTGGAATAAGATCGAACTTGTTTGATTTTACGCCATTTGATGTTCTGGTCTTTTAAGTTCCACACATGCTTGCTAAATGAAGTGTCACAAACGAGGCAGAAACGTGTGAGCCAGTCGGTGCTACATTTTGTCCCTCCTCACTGGAAAGTATGGCAAAACATCGGCCTATTGATTATATCAAACCACAACAAAACCGTAATTAGCAAATCTACAAATTCTGATAAAGATAAGAAAAATTGCAACTGCCGAAACCAGAGAAATGCCCCATGGATGGAAACTGCAACGAAGAAAGCATAATTTACCAAGAGGAAGTCACTTCACAAACAACTAGAGAAACCTACATTGGACTTTGTGACACTTCATTTAAGTTAAGGTATAGGAATCACACAAGCTCATTTCGCAACGAACAATATAGAAATGCAACCGAACTTAGCAAGCATGTGTGGAACTTAAAAGACCAGAACATTCAGTACCATGTGGATGATGGGCTCGATTTTGAAACGAGACTCGTACTCCAGTAGATGTAAAAATTTGTTTTTAGAAACGAGGCCTTGATCGAACCTCGTTTGTGTAGGATCGAGTCTTTTGAGGGCATATTAGTCAGTAACACTGGTAGTGCTTGATATGTGATGATTTTTTATTAAGCAATATTAAAGGGGCTCAGTCACGGTATTTTGAGTTATTTTAAGCATCGACAAAATTACCGCTAAACTGTTCAAAATCATTGTTTGCAATCTGTGTCAATCTTCTCCATCCTTGACCATTTGTGTTCCTTTATGGTTTATTATCATCTCTTGGATGATTTTCTATCTTTGTAAAGTATTATTTTTAGGTTTCATTCAATTTAATGGTAATTTTTAAAATACCGTGACTGAGCCCCTTTAATATCAATATTAATTTTAACATATAACTTTCGTGTTTATTACCCATATTTCACCTTGATTTCACCACTATTTTAGGCCCCCTCTAAGTCATGTAAAATAGCAAAATATATAGAAAGGACGCTTCAGGTATAGGAAAGGCTAGGGATTTCACCGGTCGAAATATATGAAAGGACAGGAAAATCTATCATTAAGGTATTTAAAAGGGCCTTTCAGTAAAATATTTCTAACACACATACCATCCTACCAATGAAAGGTATACGAAAGGGGTATCTTTTCTTCCAAAAATGGTATATGAAAAGGTAACCGGTCGTACCTCGGGGTGGAGCCTCCGGACATTATTTTTTTAGTAACCCCGCCCCCTGGCTTGAAAACAAGCTGTGAGTAGTACAGAATTAAGAAAAATGCCATTCTTAGAATCTAAACTAAACCCGTAAGGACTCCTTTCTTAAGTTGGAAGTTATAACAAAATACTTCATAACTGCCCTACGGAAAACAAAAGTCTGATTCCAGCGGGACCAGGCATTAAGTGTATCTTAGCAGCAGGAGTTAAAAATTTAAATTTAAAGCGAAATTACGATTATAAAATGAAAAATTACTAAATATTATTTCGCACCTTCCCACTAACTAGAGGTTACTTCTTCTTTTTCTTGACTTGTTACTTGACAATTAACTTCCTGAAAGAAAAAAATAGTAGGGGTGTCCCGCTATTTTTTCTTTCTGGGAGGGTGACTGTGACACAAGACTTCAACAATAAATAGTAAATACATGCAGGCTACTTTGACACAGGCTACACTTAACTCCAGCTGTATAAAAAAGCACTTAATTACTGCTCCCTTAGAAAAAAGTTAATTTCTTCCTGGCCCCAACTTTGTCTCTGGAAATATGGACATTCTCGGGCAAACAAAGCTAACTGGACTAGTAATTAAGTATATATTACACAATATAGTCTCTATATTGGGACGTCAATACCGGTAAAAAATTTGTTTTGAGGCTGTCCAGACCTCGCCATTGCTTCCACATCCTGTCATCTAGATAGGCCTGCAGATCATCTCTGGCGATACTGCGCCGCCGTTTCAGGGGGCCTTTCAAATTTGCCCAAGCAGACTCTGCTTCCTGAGTATGAACCCCAGTTACTGGGTCCACGAAATTATCTGCGTGGATAACAATGCAATGTCAACGGACATGGTTTGGCAGATGTTCCAGATTTCTGTAGGCCCCCCAGTCATCGGTGTATACTTCACTGCCCAGTTGCAGACATCTTGCAAGAATCGGCAAAAGCGTTGCATGATCTCGACTCACCACCACTTCATAGTAACCTTTAGCAGGCCTAGTGGCTGTTGAAATGACTCCAATTACTCACAAGTCGGCAGGTCTTCTTCCTCTGTTTTACTAATATATTAAAGAATTTTCAACAGTGAAACTATTTGTCAAAGAATTCAACCAAATTTGGCAGAGAAATTTGATCTCCTGGCATTTAATTCCTCCAGATGACTATCAGGATTATATTCATTAAACGAAGCATGTTCATTCAGTGGATCTAAAGAGTCAAAATCCTTGACACTGAAGAACGAGAGTTCGCTCAGGGTACAGTTGTCACATATCCATTTAAGAGGACTGCAAGCACTTATATGTTTTAGCTCCATAGGTAAAATATTAACACAGCGAGCATGAGTCTGGGTAAGACATTTCTCACACCACAGCCTCTTGTGGTTACTCTGTACAGTTTTCGAGCAATTAAAGCATTTGATTACCGCAGATCTTGTTTGGTTGTTGCTTGGACCAGGGTTGACCTCGACATCGCCACTGATGCTGAGAACAGATATAGGAGGATTAAACGAAGCTGTTTGGTTCGATGAATAGAATATTCTTCGCTTTAAGAACTTCTTGCGAAGTAACATAGTAACTGGGGCATGAGGTGAAACAACTTTCCATATTTTATTCAACGTCTCTGATCCACCAAAATGATGAGTCGCCAAATGAGTAGCAGCAAATCCAAGATGGTGGTCACAATTACTCTCATTTACGAGGCAATTATTTCAAGCTAAAAGTTCAGACTCACTCATTTTCAACACCAAAATCAATACCATCAAAATCAAACCACTCATGTACTCCTAGTATTCACACTTGGGACTTCATGAACTGAATGCAAATTTAGAAAAATTAAAGTCTCCTCTAAGTTTGGAATGCCCATGAATATTTCTTGAATTACTTCCAAAATTTGAAACAGAAAACACAGGAAAATTAAAGGTTAAGTCCTGGACAGTAAAGATGGTTTCGCAGTTGTTTGTGATGTCTTCTATAAGCTGCATTGAAAATCCATGGCTTGAGCTTTCATCTAATGACAGTCCTTTCCATTCTCATGTCATTCAGTACCTCGCATAAGGCTTCTTTCAGTATTGCTCGCTCTTCAGTTGTTACCTCCATCTGGTTTACATTACTGCATTCATCACTGCAGCTTTCTTCTTGCATGTGCCTCACCAATTAACAATGTATCTGACATCAGGGAAATTCACTCCCATGCACAAGGCAGTTGTTGAAACTAGAACACGCTTCACTCCATCAGTCTTAAACTGGGAGAGAACTCGATCCTTAGTGCTTTGCCAGGAATAGACCTTTTTACCGATACGGCGGCCATCTTGAATTTCGAGGAAATTATGGGATGCTCAGGGGGCAGATGAGAAATAATTAAAAAGAATACTGTGGCGTGATAACTTTTAACAATAATTTTTCGATAACCATAAGAACAACTGCCAAATATCGTGACGGAAAGATGTAACGCTTGTAATATTTGTTATGGAATATGAGAAACAAGCAGTAAAAATTTATCCTGAAAGCTGTGTATACGATAAATTTTCCAGCGATTGCCCCCTCGGCAGCCCATAATTTCTCAGTCAAAACAATAGAATTCAAGATGGCCGCCGTATCGGTAAAAAGGTCTATTAGAATGATAAATGCCTAGCAAGCGATTATCTTGCACTGGAGAATACTCTGGGTAAAACACTGACTTTCCTAGCTCTGAAATTAAATGATTTACTACAACAGCAATCTCATTCATCGCGTTGCAAAAAATGATTGTCTTTGGACAACTGATTCTCCAAACGATTCACGAAAAGCACTGGATTTTTTGCCTTTCTTTGCTGGTCTGTAAAACAACCAGCAAATGCAATATGTGAGCGAGCAGTATAAAGCCAAAGTGGTAACATCAGAAAATAAAGCCCTTCATGATCATGGAATAAATATTTTATGCCCGGGTTGTTTTAACAGCTAGCTTACATAAATCTACGCAAGTGTAAGCTTAATTTGAATAGTAAAATAAGCTTAAATGTTACACAAGAACAAACCTTTGTCCACTCCAGGTTTCCACAGTATGTGACTCGTCAACAGTTACTGCGGCACGGTTTTGGTGCAACGGCGAGCTGCTCTTTTTGAGAGAAGAGAGAAAGGGCTTGTTAGTATTTCCTCTGCGGACGCAAAGATCAGCTGGTATTTTCCATTTTGTACATCTCCTATCCTTGCACTTGCAAGTGATGTCGCCGTTAATCCCATTGAAGAAGCTTCAATTAATTGATCTTGAACGATGCTTTTCAGCGAACAGACAACAAGCATGCACACAGCTTTCAACGGCAATATTTCTTGCACACGAATCAACAACTGAAAGATGAGCCTTTTTCCAAAGCCTGTCGGAAGAACTGCCAATAAATCGCTCCCATGCACAAGTGTTGAGATTGCTTCTTTAGTTTGTGGTGTAATTGACGAGACATACCCAGCAACGTTAGCATTGATTGGCAGGTATCAATGTTAGGGCACCCTGCCGCACCAATCAGAGACTCCATTCGTGGGCAAACGGAGTTTCTTAAACAAACAATCAGTGCGGGCAGGCGGATTTTTCTACAACAGCAATCTCATTCATCGCGTTGCAAAAAATGATTGTCTTTGGACAACTGATTCTCCAAACGATTCACGAAAAGCACTGGATTTCTTGCCTTTCTTTGCTGGTCTGTAAAACAACCAGCAAATGCAATATGTGAGCGAGCAGTATAAAGCCAAAGTGGTAACATCAGAAAATAAAGCCCTTCATGATCATGGAATAAATATTTTATGCCCGGGTTGTTTTAACAGCTAGCTTACATAAATCTACGCAAGTGTAAGCTTAATTTGAATAGTAAAATAAGCTTAAATGTTACACAAGAACAAACCTTTGTCCACTCCAGGTTTCCACAGTATGTGACTCGTTGACAGTTACTGTGGCACGGTTTTGGTGCAATGGCGAGCTGCTCTTTTTGAGAGGAGAGAGAAAGGGCTTTGTTAGTATTTCCTCTGCGGACACAAAGATCAGCTGGTATTTTTCGTTTTGTACATCTCCTATCCTTGCACTTGCACTTGCAAGTGATGTCGCCGTTAATCTCATTGAAGAAGCTTCAATTAATTGATCTTGAACGATGCTTTTCAGCGAACAGACAACAAGCACACACACAGCTTTCAACGGCAATATTTCTTGCACACGAATCAACAACTGAAAGATGAGGCTTTTTCCAAAGCCTGTCGGAAGAACTGCCAATAAATCGCTCCCATGCACAAGCGTTGAGATTGCTTCTTTAGTTTGTGGTGTAATTGACGAGACATACCCAGCAATGTTAGCATTGATTGGCAGGTATCAATGTTAGGGCACCCTGCCGCACCAATCAGAGACTCTTTTCGTGGGCGAACGGAGTTTCTTAAACAAACAATCAGTGCAAGCAGGCGGATTTTTCTTTCCCCTCCCCCTCCCCCTTCCCCAATTTTTCTTCCTCCCGCCCACTGGCTTGGTAAACTTTTTACCTCGCCCAACTCTCCACTCTTTTTCTAATTCAAGATGGTGGCCTGAACAACCGATAGGAATATCCACTCGTCCTGCCGAAATGCGCCTGCACTGCAGGCTTAATACTCTCTGCCAGGGTGCGTCCCACCTGTTGGCAAATGGGATGGCGGGGCACTTGTTTGCCTTAAGTTCATGGAGACAAGAATTCACTAGTTCGTGCAGTGGTCCTGCTATCTTAGCAAATCCTTGGACAAAACGTCTGACGTAGCCTGCAAATCCAAGGAACGGTCTGAGTTCTTTCTCACTGGTTGGTACCTTCCACTCTTCTACCACAACTATCTTCTTGGGGTCTGGAGACACACTGCCGGCTGAAAGCTGGTGTCCAACATACCTAACCCTTTCTCTTAGGAAGCAACATTTTGAAGGCTTCAGCTTCAACCCATGCTGTTTGAGACGCTCGGGACTTTGTCCAGTCTCTGAAGGTGTTCGTCAAAGGTCTCTGAGAAGATGATGTCATCTAGGTAGACCAACAATATCTGGAAGATCATTTCATTAAGGCAACGTTGCATCAATCTGTTAAAGGTCAATCCGAATGGCATCCTGTGGTATTCATAGAGTCCAAACGGCGTTATGAAAGCTGTCTTGTGCCTATCTTAATCATCCGTGGCCACTTGGTTAAATCCACTAGCAAGGTCAAGTGTGCTAAACCATTTGGTAGTTCCGACAGAATCAAGACTTTCCTCGATTCTGGGTAATGGAAAGGGATCCCTCACAGTCTTGGCGTTCAATTTATGATAGTCCACGCACAGCCTCATCGATCCATCTTTTTTCCTTACGATAACGATTGGAGTTGCATAAAGGCTGTAGCTCTCAACAATAATCTGGTCTTCAAGAAGCTTCTGAATGTGTTCTTTCACTTCTTGAATTCTTCTGAAGGGCTGCGTGACTGGAATATCGTCAATGGTGGGGATCTTATGTCAGTAGGTTTCTGTATAGCCACGATCATCACCATCCTGAATGAAGGCATTAGCATGTTTAAGGAGTAACTTCTGTATTTGCTCTTTCTTTTCAGGGATACAGTTTACGTCTGTGACCATTGCAACAGACCTTAACGGTATTTTGACTGACTGCTTGCCAGCAACTTTAGCAATCGCATGCACTGTTTTGGTATGCTCCCATGTGCTTAATTGCAGAATTTCTGCCCAGTCGGATGTTGTATCCTGAAGGGGCACTCTTTAGTTCCTTGTAACTGTCATCTTATCTCTCCAATGACGTTCATACCCAGTAATCCAGGAACTTCCTCTTTCCGCTGTCTTGAACCTGGATCTGCAGAGTCTCCAACCATCAGGATTCCCCTCTTTGGGACAGTGATTCCCAAAACTTCAACATCCAGCTCGAAATATCCAACATAAGGGATGTCTAATCCATTTGCTGCTGTAAGTGTTAGCCATCCGCTTTTAGACAGGAGAGTCCTGCCTTTAGGGCAGTAGTTCTTGTTGAAACAGCTTTCAGTAATAGTGGATACTTCGGATCCGGAGTCTGGGAGACATGGTATAGAAACCCCACCTACAATCAGCGTCATAAGTAGTTGAGACAGGTTGCAGCTTATGACGATTTTCGGTGAAATTGGTCTCTCCTCTTTAAAGTAATGTTTAATGGGTCTTACAGACAGCCCCCTTGGCCCCTTTCAATGTTGGAGTAATAACACAGGCAGGGAGATTTGTATTTCAACATCTAAATGGGCAATCTATTAAGGTGTGCCCGTCGGACAACCCACAAATCATGCACTTCTTCAGTCTTCCCTCCATGTTCTCTACTATACCAAAAGGCTAACTCCCACTAATCTGGCTTGCAGAGTGTTATATATGTTCTCTTCTCTTGACCCTTGGGGCCGACGTCATAGAGCGTGGGAAAACGAATAATAACCAGACAACTTAGCGTGAATCTGTCCACACCACTCGTGCTGGTCAAGTCTTTTTTTATCAATATCTTTTAAACTCACAGTTCCTCTTCTGTCATTTTCAATGTCGCCTTCCGTAAACAGATTTTGTAGTCAAGTGGGACTGTACCTTTGCCGACACATGCTTCGTCACGGGCCGATTTCATTTGATTTTTCAAGAGGAAA
This sequence comes from Micromussa lordhowensis, assembly GCA_964020085.1. Lineage (NCBI taxonomy): Eukaryota > Metazoa > Cnidaria > Anthozoa > Scleractinia > Lobophylliidae > Micromussa > Micromussa lordhowensis. Next base: position 24,215,986 of record OZ026598.1, read on the forward strand.
TTCCAAATTAGCGCAAATTAACCTCTAGTCCCATATGTCTAGCGCCAAATGGTCACGTTTTTTTTTCAATATTGTACTAAATGCAATCTACTTTTAATTTTCTTTTTCATAACGATGAAAACAAAAACACTGTCCAGAACCCTGTCAATGCTGGAAAGAAAGGTCAGTCGGTTGCATTTAGTCCAGGTTTCAGGAGGTTTTAGACCGTTGCCTTCCTGATAAAATTTGCACGCTGAACAAAAAGCTTTCAGTGGCATAGTGTTAATTGTCGGTTTATAACCAACAAATGCCATCAGTGGCATAGTGTTAATTGTCGGTTTATAACCAACAAAAGCTATCAGTGGCAGAGTGTTAATTGGCGGCTTATAACCAACAAAAGCTATCAGTGGCAGAGTGTTAATTGGCGGTTTATAACCAACAAAAGCTATCAGTGGCAGCTGAGTGTTAATTGGCGGTTTATAATCAACAAAAGCTATCAGTGGCAGAGTGTTAATTGTCGGTTTATAACCAACAAAAGCTATCAGTGGCAGAGTGTTAATTCTCGGTTTATAACCAACAAATGCCATCAGTGGCATAGTGTTAATTGTCGGGTTATAACCAACAAAAGCTATCAGTGGCAGAGTGTTAATTGGCGGCTTATAACCAACAAAAGCTATCAGTGGCAGAGTGTTAATTGGCAGTTTATAACCAACAAAAGCTATCAGTGGCAGCTGAGTGTTAATTGGCGGTTTATAATCAACAAAAGCTATCAGTGGCAGAGTGTTAATTGTCGGTTTATAACCAACAAAAGCTATCAGTGGCAGAGTGTTAATTGGCGGTTTGTAATCAACAAAAGCTATCAGTGGCAGAGTGTTAATTGTCAGTTTATAACCAACAAAAGCTATCAGTGGCAGAGTGTTAATTGGCGGTTTATGCTTATTCTACAGTGAAAACCAGCCTTATGTCGCAGCTGCTTTCATTTGCGCTTATGCTTATGCTTGTGCTCGTGCGTATGCTCTACTGAAAACCACCCTTAAGTGTTGTACCATGTATGACAAATTCCAGATATCGATGCAGCTGCTTTTTACTGCAATCTGTACGAGACTTCAAGGTTGCTTCCCACCTTCGGTTAAAAATTCATACGCGCGCCAGTTTTTAAAAAACCACCAACAAACTATTTATCAGAAGAAAGCTTAATAAATGTAGTTTATGATATAAATAAAATAAAAGCGAGTTTTTCTCTTAAGAAGTGTCAAATGGCAACAAATTAGGGCAACATCAGGCCAGGAAGCTTAAATGTAACCATTTGCATGTAAAAATGTGTTGATTTTGTAATTTCGTGTTGTTGAGAAACTAGAAGAATTATGTTTAAAATGTCGAATATTGGGAACAGTTGACACAAAAAAATTCTGCGAGCTATAAATGAACAGCTGATTAAAGTTTCAGCAACAGATTAAATCTCCTTTCCAAAATTTGCAAAATCTGAGGGGGTATATTTTACTTCAGTTGTTGTTACTTTGCCTAAAACGTTACTCGTATGAGTTATAATCATATTTTTTTTACTCTTGTGTATTCCTCTGTACCCGTATGTTAATCATATGTTAGTCATATCTTACTTGTATGTATTCGTATGTATCCGTATGTTCCGTATGTTACTGGTATAGTCCTCATATGTTACCCGTATGTACTCGTGTGGTGTTACAGTCATGATCTGAAACTGAACCTTTCGATAAGATTGCCGTGCGTTTACTGTCCAAAAAAAGCTACAGTGGTCTAGTGCCAATTGTCGGTTTCACCAACAAAAGCTATTAGTGGCCTACTGCTAATTGGCGATTTACCCAAAGACCACACCTGAAAGAGCTTAGTTATCTACAATATATGACCAATCCCAGATATCGATACAGCGATTTTTTACTGCAATCTGTCCGAGACTTTCACCTTGCAATTTCAACCAAAAAACAAGTTGCTTGAAATGCCCAATTTTTTTCGTCAAGTACTTGGACCCCTTATATTTGGAAACAACAGAAGAGACAAACTCCGCATTATAACCTGTTTACAAAGGAGAAGACTTTTGACGAGAAGTGTCAACTGCATGAATTGTAGACATCCAATGCGCCTCAAGGCCCGTCAGCAAAATGGTGACGGATACATTTGGTGAGTATTTCCTATTAACATGCTATATGTGACTTAATTTGGCAAAACTTCCATACCTTACTCCGAAGAAAAACTCATGAAGCTTTCACAGCAAACGAAAACATCATTTAATAGAATAAAGCCAGTAGCATTTGTTACTAACAATAGCTGTATCCAATAATGTAATTATTCAATATCTCACATATTTTTGGACACAAAACGACACTTGCCAATGTCATCTTTAAAATCGAACCATTTAAATGGGGGCTGCGTGTCAAACTCTAGTGATGCATTAGATTCATAGATGATAGTTTAATATGAACCAAAAACATAGCAGCAGATGGCTGCGTAATTATTTACAGAAAATAAATTATCTATTATCATAATACAGGACTATTTACAAATTGGATAAAAATTACAATTAATGAGTCTAAGGCATAAAAATCTAGGGCTAAAATATGTATGTCGGTGCGAAATGTACTAGCTTAAAACTACGAATTAAAATATCTCCTCATTGCCTGGATAACAAATCCTTTATAACGGCCTCTGCAAAAACGTGGCAAGGTGAAAGTATGCGAGTGTCTCATGACTTAAAATTGATTATAACAGTTTGAGACATGATGATTTAGGTCTACTCTGTAGGGTTTTTGAGGCCGGTTGTTCTTTTGTATGTCCTCTACCAACAATTACTTTTTTTGGCCTACTCCACAGGAAATGTCTCCGTTGTCGACGTGCCTCGTCAGTGAGAGTGAACTCATATTTCGCTAGAAGCAGACTGTCTTTGGGAAGACAATTGCACTTTCTTTGGAAATGGGCACAAAATGATTCCTTAAAAATAATGGCGATTGAAGGAATGGCATCACGAAAGGTCTTAGTCAAGTTCGCACGAAAGTGCCGGGAGGTTGCATGGGAAGCACTACTGCGCCACCCGATCCCACAGTTAGGCGGGCCAGGTGTTATTATACAAATTGATGAATCAAAGTTTAATCATAAGTCCAACGTATGTCAAAATAGCCCACGAATGCAGTTAGATCGCTACTTTTTAGAAAAAGCACACCAACAATGGGAAATTCGTTTACGTCCTTTCGCAGTATATTAGACTGTTAGTATTATCACTTCTGCTCTGATGCATGTGGGGACGAACGTGAAATGAGCCAGCGCGGCAATTTGCAAGTTGTGCGGGCGTTGCCGGAAGACGAGCGAAAAAACGGCTCGTATTCTGATGCCCGCGCTACTCGACACTCGCGCTCGTGTGTCGCACTCGCTCGCCCGAGAATAACCTTCGGGGAGGAGCGCGGGCTCATTTCCCGTACAGCGGCTAATAATCGAGCCTATAAACACTACTGACTCACAAGATAATTCTCTCTAAACACAGGCTATTGAGAAAAACCTTTAAAGAAATACACCGATTCGCTTATATACTTTACACCATAAGATTCTAGAACTTTCCGGCTGTGCTAAATAAAGTAACATTACAATATAAAATTATTTACAGCAGCAGACGTAAACGACTAAAATAAATTGCTTACTCAAAACAAAACGAAACTTCAAGACTAAATTAGCGTGTTCGCAAATGTTCCAAGTCACGAAACAATTTTTCGTAACAGCCTGTTAACGGGCTTAATTTTCCATACCTCTACAGAGTTACACTCTTAAATGAATATTTTCCATACTTCTATCCTCACAGTACCAAAGGGGGCGTCGAGCTCGAGGGGAGAGATGAGTTCTTGGCCTTTTTGATACCCAGTACGAACCCGCTAGACCGTATTTACAGCTTGTTAGAAGGCGAGATGCTGCCACGCTTTTGCCGATTATTCAAAGAAAGGTACAACCAGGCCCTTTAGTTTACACAGATGAATGGGCAGCTTACAGGCGAATGCAAAGGGCCTTTGGTTTCAATCACCAAACCGTGAATCCCTCAGTCAACTTCGTGGATCCAGTCACTGGTGTCCATACCCAGCACGCGGAAAGTAACTGGTCTGTAGCCGAGAATAAGTTCAAGAAGATGAAAGGTAACACAAATCTAACCTTTTCTGCAAGAATATCCTAAAGAATTTATGTGGAGACGATGGCATGGTGAGCCTCACCCCAATGGCTACTTTGGTAGGCTGATGCAGGACATTGCAGAACAGTATCCACTGTAAATATGAATGACCTTAGTGAATTAGCCATTGTGTCAATAATTTTTTTTTTTTGGGGGGGGGGGAGGAAAACAAGAACTTAGAACGCATCTTCTAGTTTAGAACTGAGTGTTTTTTTTCAATTTTCTCCATTTTTAACTTCAAACTTCGCTGCACTTGCCCAGATATTCCAACATAATTAAAATTACAATAGTGGCCCGAAGGGGCTACGGGTCAATAGCCCATGCGACGAAGCCGAATGGGCTATTGACCCATGGCCCTTGAGGAGGAGGGGTCTAATTGTTTTAGTATTACAAAACTTGTTGGAGAGAAAATGCAATAATAAAGGATGCAAGTTGAAGAAACATTTAACCCTTTGAGTGCCCAAGGGGTCTCCCTTTGACGAGTAAAATCGTCTGGCATTAGGCAGAGTAAAATCTGTAGTTTTTTAACCCTTTAGTGCCCAAGGGGTCTCCCTTTGACGAGTAAAATAGTCTGGCGTTAGGCAGAGTAAAATCTGTAGTTTTTTTAACCCTTTAGTGTCCAAGGGGTCTCCGTTAGACAGAGTAAAATCTTCTGGCGTTAGACAGAGTAAAATCTATAAGTCACTATTGGCCATGAAAGGTTTAATTGGGTAAAAAACGAAAGAAAAAACAGCGAATTTCGGATTGTTCAATTTGAAGCTGAAAGACTTTGTTGAGTAATAATCTTAAAACAGTAGAAGAAATGCAACTAAGCGATAACAAAGTTTGCCAAGGGATTGAAACAGAGGATTCTTTGTTGCTTTTGAAGACCATTCGGAAATTAAAGACAGGGAATGGTTAATGCGCTCACCATTTCCACGAAAAATGTTTTGGCACACCTGCAGAGATTGCTGCGAAGGTCCTAGAAATTGAGGAAAAGTTCGAAGAGCTGCCGAGGAAGCCGGCGCAAGCAGCTGTATGAATTCAAGACCAAAGGATACCTGAAGCCCAGCAGGCAAGGACAAGAAAAATTAAAAGGAAATGGTTATGAAAGCCGATCCTTCACCAATATTGTTCAACTGAGATTCGCATACTAACTGTTGATCTTCAAAAGGTAAAAACAGGGTGACTGAAAACACTGTTTACAGTAAAATTTAAGTGCAACGTTTTCAGTTTCTGACAATATCTGACAATCCCTGGCAATATGTCTCACTTATAAGTCCCTTATAAGCTTCTTACATTGATCAGTTCAAGGCGATATAAATGCTGGCTAGCGAGATGTTGCAAAAGTAGCTTAACTCCTTTCGCTGTATAATAGGGCAACCTCCGCCAAAAATTCAGGCCGATAAAGTTTAGCTTGCGAAATCGTGCCAGCCCCTGTGCAACCTACACTAACTACAAACCACTTGTGCGAGCAAAATAATCATCCCGATACCTGACACCTGATGAAAGAATGATAAAAGAAAGCTACCACGTAATAAACAATACAGCTGCAACCAACATTTTCAAAGCCTAACCGAAATTAAGAAGATTGAATTTTACATGAACTGAATGAAAAAAAGACAATTTAACATTGGCTTAAATACGAAATTACGAAGGATACAAAGATAAGCAAACAGACAACGTTCTGCATCTGAAAACAAGCCTTGAAGGAAAAAAAATACCTGGTAACTGAACGCTGGAAAAATAAAATAAAAACCGATGAATGATTCACAAGTGTTAGGAGCCAACACGAAGGAGGTACAAAATCAACTCATCCAGTCAGAATTCCTTTTGATCACGTGACTGTTTCAAATAGACAAACCTCAAGTTCGTGACCGCCAGCTTAGTGTATGAGTTCACTGATTTGCTATATAAACCTATTCCCCACCGACTATCGACCAGCTAGCGGCTGTATTCAAGCGACTTTTAACCGACTATCGACCGAGCTATCGGCCGACACATGCCTGATATTTGCACGACAGTTCACCGATATACCACCGACACTGGACCGATATGCCACCGATATTTGACCGATTCTCGACCGAGATGTGTTTGCGCAATATCGGCCGATAGTCGGCCGATAGTCAGTCGCCATATCAACGGAACATCGACCGACTATCGACCGACACTCGACCGACAATCGACCGACACTCGACTGACACTTGACCGACTCTCAACCGACTCTCGGTCGATATATCGGTCGACAGTTGACCGATATATCGACGAGATAACGGTCGAGACCACCTACAGTAAACATGATCCGGAGACCCTTAAAATAGCTGCACCAATGTTTTCTATCTCGGAGGCTCCGTATCCTCTTAAAACGTTGCTGCATGGAAGAATGGTAATCAGAAAAGGGAGGTGCTGGAGATCCGTGGTAGTGATTACGCATGCATCTGCTCCAGTATCTACTTTCAAGCTCATGTCGTGGTGTTCATTAATCTTGAGCTTAGCACAGATCTTGTCTGAATGACTGTCGAGGGCATTTAATGTATTTTCTTGGGTTTGCTGGCCCTTTGTTGAGGTGAGGGTTCCGAGGAATACAGTGATGGGTTCGCTGTCACTTGTTTCTTCTTCTGATTGTTCTTCATAAGTGTACACATCATAATCACCAATGGGGTACTCGTCTTCTAGGTGGATGTCTTGGCCCTGGTACTCCGGACTGCTCACAATCTGGTGGACCTTTTGAAGGCGTTGCTGCATACACACCCTTGCATAATGGCCATTCTTGCCACAGTGCTTGAATTTGGAATTTTTGGCAGGGCAACTTGCTGATCTATTGTGGGCGTTTCCGTACCTGAAGTATCCTTTTGACCTGAACTGGAGTCGACAAGGTTTTCTTCCAGTTGAATCTTTTTGGTTTTGGTCATCGTACGGTGTTGGATGTTTGAAGTTCTGTCTCAGTGGGGGTTTCTGAGTGTAGTACGCAGATTCTCGTTGAACTGTGTGGAGATGAGATTTCTCATCACCTTTGGAAATTATTTTCATTTGTGCTTTAGTACTTTCATCGACTTTTGCGAGGTCGTAGACTTGTTTGAAGGTTAGGCTGTTACCAAGTGCTATGGCGTCTTTGCATACTTTGTCAGACGCTACGCCGAATACCAGTGTATCACGGAGGGTATTTTCTTTGGCGGCGGTATCATATCCTGCATCTTCTACTAATAGTCATGCTTCGGTGACGAATTCTTCCAGTGGTCTGTCTCCCTGCTTTAGGCATCGAAGTTGATATCTGGTGAGGATTTGATTGCTTTGGGGTTTAGTATAAGCCTCCAGCGCCGCCATAACCGGAGCGATCTTGAGGTTGTCACCTTCGTTGGCCCATGTGCTCGTATTGTAGATTTCGAGGCCTTTATCACCGACCCATAATAGCAGCAATCTCGCTTTTTTCGCCTCTTCGACTTTGTCGAGCAGTCCTGCGAAGATGAGCTCGCATTTCTGCTTGAAGAGTTTGAACCGTTTGTGTATGTCTCCTGGAGTGGTCCAGTCCATCGACGGTGGTTTGAATCGATCGGCCATGTTGTTGTTGTTGAATGTGCTCGAATGCTTACTGTACTTTTACTCCTTGTGTTTGAATTAACTGATGTCTTGATTCTGGAAATGTTTCACCTGGAGGATCCGGTATCTTCTCAGGATCCCACTTCTGACACCATGTCGGGAAATGGAATCTAGAACATGTATTCCTTGACTAGCTTCTTTAATCGTGTTGAGTTCTACTCAAGCGAAAATGATTACAAGATGCAAAAAGGGCGCACATGCCCATATATGGTGTGTCATGCTAGACATACTGTGACAAAAGTGATGAAACTTAAGCTAAATCTAGGTACGTAGTGCCTACACCAAGAAGTTAACACAAAATCCTCTGGGCATAGGTAAGGCAGGAAGGCTATGCCACTGCTTAAATTACATTACTGCCCTACTTGTGTTCCACTTTCTCATACAGAAATCGCATATACTTGTCCCTATTTATTTCGAACCCTCCTGGGAGTCTCTTTTGTAAATTCTGCAATTGCTTCTGTACAATCATTTCATTCTGGTAGAAATCCATGAGAAAGTTATAAAAAAAAATGGGTACCAAAACCCTGAACACATGCACTCTGAAGCCTCTTCTTATTTTTTCGGTTGTCCTCAGCCTCTTGGTAGCTTGTTTTAAGGGAGTTGGCCTGAAGGCATAGGTTTATATCATGAAATTTGCACAATGATGACTTGTGCGGATTGGTTGTGGAATGAAATCTATCACCAAGGACATATCTTCTTGTTGAACCTGTCATGGGATGAGCCCATGGATCTCCATTTCCACCACATTACCAGAAATCCGAGTCATTTCGCTCACGCGATACTTTATGCCCCGCGGTTTTTGAAAAACCTACAGAGCATGCTCCATGGTATCAGATGTCAAAACAACATGGCGCGGTCAATGGGAAGATGCGAGCGGATAGATTATGTTGCTCTAAATAATCCTTCGTCTGCGGATCTGGAACTTCGTTTACCACCAAAACGAAAATATAAATCCGGAGCGAAATTATATGAAGTCGAGAGACTTATAAGCAAGCGGAAATCGACGACTGAGGTGAGTAGAAATTTCATACAAAGCGGTATTTACACCCCGTTATTGTGAGCATTTAAGCTTACTGAACGTTTATATTAACTATGAAGCACTAAGCAAAATTAAGATGTACATAGGTATAAAATGATTTTATTTCATTTCAATCGAATACAGGGTGATGAGTACCTTGTCAAGTGGAAAGGCTGGTCCGCTTGGACGTGTTCTTGGGAACCAGAAGCTCACTTATCTGATGAGTTGATCAGGTTAAATGATGGAATTCTTTTTAAATAGTTCCTTTGCTCTTAATGACAATTGATCAGCATTTTTTAAAATTAGTTTCTCTTTCACCTAAATCTCACAGGGGATTTCCTTATCCAAGGATCAGCAGCGAAAGGCTAGAGGCGGCTGCTGTTATTGAGGCAATTTTAGGCCTTCTCAAATGTAAAGCTGTGAGAGCCACTTATTCAACTGAGATTTTGCTTGATCATGACATAAGATATTTATTTAGAGGTCGGGGAAAATTATTAGGGGATAGGATATCTTTACTGTATGAAAAAGAAGATTTCAGTAGGCTTTGCCTTCCCCCATTTTGGTATTATTATTTAAACCAGCTAGGACAAGGCGTTGCAGTAAAGTTTCCTATAAAATTGAAATCAGTTCTGAAAATATCAAGGAAACGCTTCATTGTGTCAAATGGTGCACTTGTGCAGGCAACCATGTCTCCAATCGAAAAGCTGATCATTACCATTAATAGAAAGGCATGTGATCAATTCAGTATCTGAGTAAATAATCAAATTAAGTAATCTTATCAAAGGAATAACAAATGATAGAAATTAACTTAAAATTAGATGAAAAGTAGACTTCATTGAAAGCTTGTAAAGAATATTGTACATGTTATATACATGCATATATTTTTTAATATAGAAGCCTCATGTCAAATTTATTACAGAATATTAATAAATACAATGCTTATTGTTATTATACTCTTTGTTTCCTATTTTTCTTGAAGGGGCAGAATTGAAAGAGCGTTTTGATTAATTAGGCTCTGTGTTGTGTTCTTGGGCAAGACACTTTACTCTCATAGTGCCTCTCTCCACCCAGGTGTATAAATGGGTACCGGCGAATTAAATGCTGGGGGGTAACCCTGCGATGGACTAGCATCCCATCCAGGGGTGGTAGAAATACTCCTAGTCACTTCATGCTACAGAAACCAGGATAAGCTCTGGCCTGATGGGCCACTTGGCCTGAATGCAGACTTTACCTTACCTTACCTAATGTACACAATTTATTTCATTACAGTAAACAGATATCTTACCACTGTCATTAAACACTGTTTGAATACCCACCACATTCATGTTACTAAATAATAATTATTATGTGATTGTACAGTCAGTGGGCATTTCTTAAGACTTCTATTAGCTCGCATTTCTTTAACTTCGCTAGTCCCTTTATTTGGATTTTCTTTGCTTTGATCTTCTCCCGTAGCTCCTTTACACTTAGCCGGTTTAAGTCTCCTTCACATCCACCATCGGCAGCAGTGGAAGGGCCTGGCTCTTGATCTGGAGCTTCAGTAACAATTGCTTGAGATCTCTGCCTCTTTTTCCTTGTTTCCACTATGCCATCATCCCAGTAATCATTCTTCTTTTTTGTATATTTTCGCTTTTCCCTTTCATGGCTTTGTAATGCCAGTTGCCTCGATTCCAAAAGTAAAACATCTCTTGCTGCATCCCATTTGTTGGACTTTTGGAAGAAGATTCGCTTGGCATCATCATTATTTTTTTCAACACCTTGGCCTGTGAATTGTTTCATTGTGGAAAATTGTTTTATGACAAGTGGCACGTGGTAGGGTAGTGTGTGCATGTAAGGTGTTACTCGAGCATTGCCATAGTTAATTTCTTTTTGTCAGCTAGTGAGCAAAAGAGGTTAATAAATTTTTTTCCCTTTTGTGAGACTTCAAGATACTGCTCGGCATCTGTGTTGTAATCGCTGATGATTTTGTAAAGTTCATGGAAATCAGACCAAAGCTGTATAACTTTATCCTTGGTTTCAGGGAAGAGGATGTCTTTTTCCTGAAGTTGGGATGGGAGAAGTTCCATTAGCTTCTTCTTATCTGAGCCAATGAGACTTGTCCACTCATAACTTCCACTCCCCTTTCCATCGGCATTCTTCTTTTCCCAGATGGAAAAGGAGATCCCAAGATTTTTTATAGTGTTTATGAGAGTCTCCAGGTAGATACCTTTTTTCTCTCCTTTTCCCTTAGAAATATCAGCCTGACCATCCCTCTCCATTACTTCAGTTATTAGGTTTTCTGTTAGCCGGTCTGTGACTCTCATCATTAGGTGCAGTTCATCCAAAATGACATGATCTAATTCAATATTAAAAAGAGGCTGGTGTATAACAGAAAATTTCTTTTGTGTTAGCATGGATTTAATGTGAGCCAGAGTCCTTTTCATTTCTACAGATTGATAGTGTTCAATGGGCTTGGAGGTGTCCCATCTGTCCAACTTGTGAATTAAGCACCAAAGACAAGAATGAGTAGATGTGGCACCACTAAGACCCATAACCATGAGAAGGAATTTGTAATCTCCTCCCAGAAACATTTCAATTTGTATTTCTTTCCCATCAACCTCAATGAAGCCAGTTTCCAAGACAGTGTTGATTTCATTGATAGCTGATGAGAAAGAGTGTTCCAGGGTTTCATACTTCTCTGGGCCATTAACAATTGCAATTGTTCTGTTCCCTCTTGAAGACATCACGTTTTCTCCAGTTTGAAGGAGGCAGAAAGAGAGGATCATAAAATTTGTACTCCTGGACATTTTTGCTCCATCTCCACTTATCTTGACCTTGACAGGTTCGGTTAGGTTATTAGAAGGATCACTTCTGAGGAGGTCTCTGATATGATCCTTCAGAGCTTCAGTGAAGGAGATCTGGGCACCTGGAAATTGCCCAGGAACAGGTTCAATGCTGCAGATGCTGTTCAGTTGAGTTCGTTTTTGTTTTATTAAATATGACTTTGGGAGGTCATCACAAATCATAGTCAGCTCATGATAAAGCTCATCACTGGCACAGAACTTATCCAGTAGGTAAAGAACCTGTTCCAATTTCTCATCTTCTTCTTTGTCTGTATTGGGTGTGGCTGATGGTTCGTTGTTAAGATCAACTGTGTACGAGTTCCCATGTTCTGTATCCACACCCTTGAGGCAAGTTAATTCCAACCCATATGATTTCACAAACCAAAGTGCCACTTCTGCTCTACTTTTTAGCTCCTTAAGTTTCCTGTGCCTTTGTCTTGAACCAAGATCACCCAGTTTCTTCCCTGTACACCCCACTTCCCTGAGTCTCTTTTCTAAGTTGTCAATATGCTGAATCAAGGCTGCATTTTGCTCTCTTAGCTTGGCCATTTCATCATCTTTTTCCTTCAGTTGATCATCTTTTTCCTTCAGGGCACCATGCATCTCTTTCATCAGTTCTCTCTTTTTGCTTTCTAGGTCTTCAACCTTTCTCCTCCACTCCTCAATCTCCTGTCTCGTACACATAAGTTCTTCTTCAACACCTTCCATTGAGATAAGCTCATGCTCAAAGACGTTAATTTTAAGAGTCTTCTGGTCAAGCTGATTTCTTTCTCTGCTATTCTTAGCATTTCTGTACATGTTTCTAACAGATCCTGCCTTTTTCGCCAAATTGCTGTTGATACGTTCCCCGAAGCCTTGGTTAATCTGGGCACAGTGACCGGGGATCAGCTCATTAACTAAACTAATGTAATTATGGCTACCCGCTTCAGGATCGCTTTTGTCAACTTTCCCATGCCATTCTTTTAAAAGATAGTAAGGAACTTCAATTGAAAGAGCTATCTGAGATTCGTCTACATCCTGCCTGCTGCGATAATTTTTCCCAGGGCTACTAATTCGAAGCTTAGCATCGACTTTTCGCTGCTCACGGTCATTCAATAAATCAGACATTTTCTTAACCTCGTTGTTCTAAAAGAAAGATTTTCAGCTATTACAGCAAAGCGGAAATGAAGCGAAATAGGTGCAACAACACTTCCGGTTTCGTAGCTTTAAAAAAATTCCACCAAAAAACCGCCCAAAATAACCTTTTATTTACTAGGGGCCTGCAGTACTTGTGGACGGCGGATTACAAACAAAAGACGCCTGGTTACATTTACAAAATGGCTACCAAAACAACGAAGGAAAGAGGCGATATAGCCCAACGTCTTTGCTTTTTCTCGCGTTGTTATGTCGGGTATCGACTTCACAACACCTTGAGTGAATAAACCAGATATTGCCTTTCAAAGTGGCTAATTTGTCCGAACTTGCCAATCGATGTAGGGGATATTTTGGCCCGTTTCTGAAAGTTTGTCTTTTCATGAAGCTGTCGAGAGCGGGGGAAGATGAATTCAAGCAAGACTTCAGCTCCAACAAAGAGCTTTTAGTGAGGAATATTTGCAGAAATTTGAGAAGACATGAGGTATTTGAGTCTGTTTAAAGAGTAAATTTTGAGTCTCGATTTGTCCGAACTTTTTTTTCCAAGACCACGCAACCAAGACCATTTTTGTAGGTGAAAAGTAGTTCCCTTTCTTTTAGGATCGGGGGAAAATGATTATCTTCCCTTATGGCTCAGCCATTTGAAAATTTGTTTTTAATGCCATACAATCCCTTGTAATTTTTGTCCGCCATTTTTAAAAGCTGTTCGCCATGAAATATGATCGATGACTCGGATTTCTGGTAATGAACTTCAACAGACACTGGTTTAAATTCTGCTGGAACAATGTCAGGCAAATTGACTCCCTATAAATAGATAAAAATAACGGGGAAAAAATGTTCAATCACCAATATGTCATGCAACTGTGGAAAGCATAGTGGACTAAATAATGTCTGACATGAGCCGGCCCCAATTCATTGTGGCTCATTTTGTTTGGTTTTAAGGTCAACATGCAATCCTTGACACCCAAAGTTCCTTTCTCCACCCACGAGCTAGCTGTTCAGGCAATAGGGTGAATAACCTGTGATGGATTAGCTAAGGGAGGTAACAGCTTGGTTTGGATTGATATTTGTACCTTCAGAAATTAAACAGGAACTGAAAATTGTAACAGACTGTAATACCTCCTCTGGTAATTTTTCCATTGATGGTACCTCAAAGCAACTACTATTGTTTTCCCACAACTTGTTAGCAATGTCCTTGTCGCGACAATCCACATGTCTTACAAAACCACAAGGAGTATCGCTTGTGGTTTTGTAAGACATACTTGAGCTGGTGTATTAAAATAACAGCTAATAAGCTTTCACAACTGGACATCTCTAACTGATAATAATTTTTAATTAAAGGATCAGTGTAATTACATTACACAAACAACCAACTGAAATGTTACCTGCGATTTGACAGTACTGACAGGGATGCTGCATTTTTCACACAAATCCCTCAGAACATGCAATGACATCCTTTCAATGGACTGCATGTCCAAATTGCAATCTCTAATTTGCATGTGGAGCAAAGCAGGGTCACCTGCATTAATTAGAAATGGTAAAACAAACAAACAATATTGATAAAAAAGTAGTCTTGCAAGTTAAGAGAAAATAACCAACTGAAAGTGGATGTAAGCCAATGAACACAGAAAAGTCTATAAAATTTAAGGATGTCAGAGCCACCAAACTGACTATGTAAATGCATGGCTTCAACATATTCCTTGTCTAACAATTGACAGGGTAAAAGACTGCCAACAAAAACTGCATAATCACAACAAGTCTCAAAATAAGGTACCCTGAATGGTCTGACTGATACAACAACAACAACAACATACAATTGTAGATGTACAGTAGCCAAAAATAAATCTAGTCTAAAAACAGGCACAAACCTATGGTATTACAGTGTGTGAATGTAAAGTATTGAAATTTTTTCAAGGCATAAGTAACCTAGATGATACCATCTTGATAAAAAATACAAAATAAAATAAATAAAACGCAGCTTACCAATTTTTTTTGTTATGAGGAGTTCTACATGTTTCTAGAGCTTGTACAGTCATTTGGATTACCTTCAACTGTTTTTTTTTGCCCTTGTTGATGGACTGAGTCTTCTTTTGAGCTTCTGTGTTAAAGATGGCCTCTTAACTTTGGAGGTATAATGGGAGGTAGAGTAAAGTCATGGACTGAAAAAGGTACAGACGATCGTGTGAAAGTTGTTCGTTCCACCCAGTGGTATTTTATCCTCTCCAACAGTTCCTCTAGAGATAATGGATGACTGGAATCAGGAGAATCAGCTTCGTATACAATCTAAATGTAGAACAATCAACTGGTGTTAAAAAAACATAATATATGAATGAACATGAGGAAAGTTGTGCCAGGTCAATGCCTTAAATGCAATTCAAAATCTCTGAATGGATGACAGGGGGGGGGGGGGGGGTTAAAAAAAATGGAAGTTGTAAAATGTTTAGAATTTTTTTTGGACAATTCGAATGAAAACAATCTGGCCCACAGTTTTTGAACAGCAGAAATAAATTGAAAGCATCCAAAAAGAAATTAAATGACTAACATCAAATTAAATAAAACACAGCATGAAGATACATTAACCTCTTTACGACTGCAACAGTTCTTTTCATTCCCATCGCCCAAGTACACCTCTCCAACAACTCCACAAATTCCACAGATTCCATTATCCAAACTTCTAGTGGTAATAGCCTCGGAACAGTAGAAGCCATTATACAGGTCGGTCAAGTATTCAAGAGTTGAAACTGCCACTTCCTGGAGAACTGTAAGGACAGGGAAGGAACAGTCTGGTTGGAAGAGTCGGTTGCAGTAGTACAGGGTGCAGAAGGAATTGATAAAGGACTAGGCATGCTTGAATCACCACCAGAAGAGATAGAGGAAGTTGTGGCTGGCTGAGGATCGGATGACTTGGACACTTGAGAGTGAAAGAGACACAGCAAAACATGAACATGCATGCATATCTTTTTCTGCTTGGACACTTTAGTTTTACTGGCATATTGGCCACAGTCAAGTGAGGCACATGAAAATCTGGAATCAGACTTTCTCACATGGCATATCCAACAGAATTGGAAGCAGAAGGCAAACCGTTAACGCAATATGACACACTTGACACTTGAAAAGCGGCAGAGCCAATGCTTATCTCCTTTAACTGAAGAAGAGCAGTCTTGGTGGCTTGATCGCATGGATAATCATTGATTAATTTATCTGACAGTGCAAAGTTTGCCATTGGCCTCACAGCAGATGAACATTGCTCGATGTGGGCACAAGTAAACTTTTCCGCTTAGCCACTATTGACATAGGTTGCTGTGGCATCTTTACATTTGGAAGCTAAACACTGTTTCAAGTTATTGTCTGCATCCACTATGACAATGCATCTGCTGTCTTTTGAATGAGTTTTGGCCGAATAATATGTACATCCTCCACATGAAAACAATTCAACACACTGAGGTGCATTTAATTTGGGCTTCTTCTCTTTAACTTCATAGGTAGCACCAAGTAAATAGTGACAGCCACTACACTTATCTGGTTTGTACCGGTTGTTATATGATGCACCACAGCCAGGGCAGGAGGTTTGACCACGCTTACTCTAAAGCAAAAAGGAAATGCAATCAACACCTTTTAAATGCCATCATAGTGATTATCACAATATCACTAAAACAGATACATATACACATATGGTCTCAATAAAAGTAAGCAAAAACACTAGATTGAGCCTGAGGAATGTTCAACCTCACAAAATTGGAAAATTTTATATGTGGCAATCTGGTAGAATATTCAAAAATATTATACTTTTTGTTTCTCTTATTGCTCTATTGTTCTTCCACTCTTCAACCGCCACAAAAACATGACGATTGGTGCGCCTTCAAGTGAGTTTTGAATACAGATCAAAGACTTAACACAGCTTCCTGGACTTTAGAATACAAAAATGGTAATGCACATTATTGCGCCAAAGTTGAATTCAACTTTTGGAGCCATTGTATATCTGCATATTTTATTTAACCAAAGTGCACTTGATGATTTTAAATTGTGACATCTTAATTTTAAACTTAGTACGTCATTTCTTAAAACCCAGTCTCACCGCCGTGGTCGAATTGTTCCATGAAGAGAAATCGTCGTTACTAAAGCTTGTAGAAAAGTTAAAACAAATGAAAACATGCTAATTTCATATATGCTGTAGTCTTATCCTTTTCATCCAACCATACACCTTATTCACAAATGGCCGCCAACCTGAAACGAGCGCGCGGCCAATCATGGAATCGAGGCGTTTTGGGATATAAATTTGTTTTCGTGCAAACTTTGACCAATTAACTGGCCAACTTACGTTGAAATTATCTGTCATCTAAAAGCGATTTCTTTAATGCGACAGTTTCCTGACTGCTAATTTCATTGGGGATGAGTTCGAGTTCAAATATTAATTGCTGTGTTCCTCTTTGCAACCAGAGAGGAACTTAAGCCGCCAACAGAAAGAGAGTTGGCTTCTTTAATTTTCTGAGAGATCCAAACCTTCGAGGTCAATGGCTGCAGAAGATTCAAAGAACGAACGAAATTCAAATTGACGTAAATTACAAAAGTTTGCTCACTGCATTTTCGTGAAAGCGAAATCAAAAAAGGCTTTGGAGGAAAGAAGATGAATGTAGACATCACCGCAGTTCCTTCGAAATTTGCATGGCGCACTTCACCGCGAAAGAGACAGCCGCCGTCTGCAAGATTTTCAACGAAGAAGAGCAAGCGTCGATGGGAGAATCATTCACGGAAGAATCATTCACGTAAGCAGCGACATAACATCCAAAGCGGACGATACAGTTTCTCTCGAAACAGCTGAAATCGTAATTACTGAAGCAGCGGTAAGCAGCGACTGCAAGTTTGTAAACCCAGTGTAAAACAAAATAGATTCATCTCCAGACAGATTATGTATGCAAAACATGTGTGACTTTAATTCTCCGTTCTCCTCGAGTTCCTTTAATTCTCCATTCTCCTCGAGTTGATGCTGAATTTCTGCCTGGGCATTTCTCAATTGGGCTTCTGTATTTCCTAGTTTCTCATTTAAAATTGATACTTCCTCATCTAACTGCACAGTTTCCTCTTGAGCTTGTAACAACTGGAATCGTAATGACTCGCATGAATCTTGTGATTCAGTAATTCCATGTTTGGCCGCGCGCTCGTTTCAGGTTGGCGGCCATTTGTGAATAAGGTGTATGAATCATGTAAGCTCAAGCTTTAGAATTTTCGCACATTGTGACCGATGGACGCATCCTTGACAGTGTCGGTCAACATTCTAGAGACAATTAATGCGTACCAGTACAGAATTCTGCTACTACCATTTCATCATCTTACAATTTTCGCGACATGGGGAGGGGAGATTGATGTGTATCGTTTGATGTCCAACACATATTTCAGGTCGCTATGTGATTTTCTTGTCACGATCCCTTGTCACACTTAAACAGCCAGTTGATGTGCCATCGTGAATGAAGTTGATGCATGCATACAAGGATAGGTTTTCCTTTGCTTACCGCTTGTGTTCTAATATTTTAAATTGCCACATTCATATAAGATCGATCGAAGCGACCTCTGCTCCCAGGATAACAACAACTAGTAGTACAAGCATAAACTAATTTAAACTTACCATTTCCAACCGTTTTTGCCACCTTGACAATCGCCATGGTGAATTCGAAAGAGCCTCAACCAACTGTTTTCTCTGCCAAGGAAAAGTTTGATACGTGCTCAATTTAAAAATATATAGAAAATATCGAGTACTACAACCGGGTACGCAGGTAATTCGAACCCAAAGGCCAGGTCGCTAAGCTAAGTTTGAAACGTTCGGTGCACGGAACAAACGGTCAACGGATCTTTGAACGTCTATTGATGGAAAAGCTTTGGGAGATTTGCACGCTAAAATTGCTCCTTGGCAGACGTTTTAATCTAATGAAGAGAAGCAATGGTTAGAGCATCTATTAGCGTTGATCTAGGCGGAATCTTGAGGCGATCTGATCCTTTGGAGCGAATTTATGGCTGGATTCCTTCGGTCGATCTGCTTGGCTCTGTCACTCGAGTGCCCTACCTTGTTTCTCTTTTATAGTGAGAAGAATACAGAGAAGCTAAAACCCACTGAAATCGCTCTAAAACCCCTCCAAACAACATAAAACCACAAGTTATACAAACAACAGGACAGGTAAGTCAATTTTATTATTTTTTTCCCCTTAATTTGAAATATTTTGTTCGATCGTTGTATTCCCATACAAACTCTTATGATAACGCTATTACGCAATGTCATGTTGACGACTCCCAGGGAGCTTGGGCTACCTGTGATTGTTTTAGGCGAGTCACTCGCCAGTTCTGATTAATCCGTGCGTGATTTCAACAAGGTCCACTGATTTTCTGCAAGCTCGAGTATTCCTCAGTCCTTGCGTGTTTTTGACGAGGTCGATTGTCCGTTCTGGAAGCTTCAGTATCGCAGTAGACACATGAACGCAGTGCGTACGGATTTTTTAGAAGAAGCTACTTGATTTTTTCATCATTATCAATAAGACCGATTATGAAAAACCCTTCATGAGGCCTTTAACATCGTTTTGACCTTGGAAACTAAGTGTAAGGCAAGTCGGAAACAGGGTCTTGATTTAGGGTCAGGACATAAATAGGGTATTTAAAATCACAGATTTTGTAATAAACAGGATAAGTGTTTTGGGAAGCGGGCCGCACACCCGCACCCAATTTTTTTAACTTTTAGGCGTGGATAAACATTTGTCGCATCATTTTAGAATGCAAGTAAGCAACATGTCATGGAAAATTTCTCATTTCGCCCCTCGAAAGCAAATATGTAAAACCTTGAAAACCTATCCTGCGAAAGAAATTAGCCCAAACAATGCGTAAGCACATGACAAACGACAGAAGTGCCGTGCAGATAACAGCGAATGGTTCTTTCACAACAAAGGCTAACTGCCAGCGAACAGCGCGAACACTGAGAAGTAACTGAAAGTGGGAGGCTCAGGAAAATAATACGCTAAACTTTTTCCTGGTAATTTTCCTATATCCGCGGAAAGTCCTTTGAGTTTCGCCACTCCCACAGTGAACGTATGTGTTAAGGTGTGGTATTTCTCCTATAGATAACGAGCTGCGAAAATATTCACTTTCCATGTACAAGGAAAGCGTCACTAGGAATATATAAAGCGTTTCGAGAAAATTCGTGCACACCGCAAAGGTGTCAAGATATAGTATTTCAGTCACTTTAACTTTTAGGTGTGGATAAATATTTGTCGCATCATTTTAGAATGCAAGTAAGCAACACGTCATGGAAAATTTTACATTTTGCCCCTCGAAAGCAACTACTTAAAAACTTGAGAAATATTTTGAAAAAGAAATGAGCCCAAACAATGCGTAAGCACATGACCAACGACAGAAGTGTCATGCAGATAACAGCGGATTGGTTCTTTCACAACAAAGGCTAGCGATTACCGAGTAGAGAATGAAAGTGGGAGGCTCAGGAAAACAACACGCCAAACTTTTCCCTGGTAATTCTTCTATTTCCGCGGAAAGTCCTTTGACTTTTGTCACACCCACAATGAACGTATATGTTAAACTTTTTATCAGTATTAATTCATTTACGCTCTGACTGTGTTGATGCCCTTGATAAAGCTTGTTTTTTGGAGATGCCAATCTATTTTCCCAAAATACTTGCCCCTCTTATTTACTCTTCTCATCTAAGGACCAAGTTTCGTCTAATTCGATGGATGCAGAGAAAAAGGCTTCTGAAGAGAAACGTTAATTGTACGGGCTGTGGAAACAGAATGAACCTTAAAGCCTGTCGAAGAAAACGCGGCGGATACCAGTGGTACATACCAGGGTTTTGTGTAGACCAGGTTACCTCTTAAACTAAACCTGGTTTTGGGTTATCTCTCAAAACCATATTTGAACGGCAAGTGTGGTGGGGCTGTTGCAGCTATACAGTTGAACCTGTAAATAACGGTCACCCTTCAGGAGTCGATTAACTGGCAGGACTGGCTGCTTGATGAAGTGGCCTCTTTATTCAGTATCACTAAAAATGCTCACTCGCCTTGGTTCGTGATATGGTTCTGTCATTCAGCCACAGAGAATGGTGAAAGGAGGAACGGGTATCTGGGAACTGGGAAGGTGGAATCTCTCAGTAAAAGTGGGACTCTCTAAAAGGGGGAATCTCTAAAACGGGTAATCTCTAAAACGAGGAATCTCCAAAGGGGGGAATCTCTAAAAGGAGGAATCTTTAAAACGGGGAATCTCTAAAGGCCGATTTACACGGTACGATTTTGTCGCATATGACAAGCTCACGACAGGCTTCGGACACGACTTAGGACCATTTACACGCGCGAGCCATCTCTCCTTACGACATGCAAAAATCGCGTGCAACTCGACTCCCGAGGACTGGGGATACTAACAAACAAAATGGCCGATCGACGACAAGTTTCGGCCGCAGTCATCGTTGCCCTAATTTGCAAGAGAAGAAAGAGGAAAAGAAAGCCGAAGGAAATTTGGGAAAGGGAATGGCTGAGACGGAGAACAGAAAGAGGGGTTTTCAGGCAGTTGTTAGAAGAGCTAAGGCTGGAGGATGAGGAGAATTATCGTAGACACTTGCGATTAGACACTGAAACATTTCAGGTGAGGTTAATGGTTTTCCATGAAGTGTCACGCATCAACCGGGAAGAACAATTTATTTCGTTTTGTTCATCCGAAGTATTTAATGGTTTTCCTTACTTTGTAAGAAAAATATATCGCAGTATATCAATGAGAAATTGGACTTAAATAAGCGAGGAAAATACAGTCAGTAGGATGTGCAGCTGCATGTAGGTAGGTAGAAAATGCAAACTGGAAAGGCTGTTTTATCTTCTAGTACCTGATAACAGGTCATTTATTGATCTTTGACCATCGTTGCTTCTTGAATATTGCGTGTTATTTGTATGTGTAATCAAATGGTGACGAGTGAAATTAGGAAATAATTTCACGCGCGTTTTGTTAAAATTCTGATATTTTATTTCCCGAGCCTTATGTAAACGTAGCCACTACTCACCGTTGTGGTGGACTGGATTAGCGGCTGAAGGTTTTTCTCACGTCTATTTTCGTCACACCACTTCTCAGAAACTCTTACCCAGTTCATTGTACTCTTTCAGGTATTTAAGTTTTTTGCTGCTTCTTTTTTATTCTGTAACTTCTTCAATGGTCACCGTCTCAATGGTCTTGTTAAAATCTCCGCACCAACTTGGCACTGATCGACATACAAGAGATGTTGCCATGGCAATTTTGTAATTTCACATGTGAATTTACGAATTAACGCTGAAATTTCGCACCAAAATTAAGGAGTAATTTGTCACCCATGGTATTAGGTTTTACTAACTGACCTTGCGGGGGAGGTGAGAAGACTATTACAGTTTCAGATTATGTTTAAGACTAGAATGACCTTGGTGTCTTGTTA
The DNA here is from genome assembly GCA_964020085.1 of Micromussa lordhowensis. Taxonomy (NCBI): domain Eukaryota; kingdom Metazoa; phylum Cnidaria; class Anthozoa; order Scleractinia; family Lobophylliidae; genus Micromussa; species Micromussa lordhowensis. Next base: position 24,238,122 of record OZ026598.1, read on the forward strand.
AACACAAAATACATGAAGAAATGACTCAAATTGTCGTCGAAGGCAATTGCGGGACACTGGGTAAGTTAAAAAATGGCATCACTTATTTCATGAAAAAAAAAATGTTTATTCCGAGTCTGCATTGTGTACCAAGTCTATAGTCTACAGTATGCATTTTGCACCTAATATGCATTTGTACATGGCCTGGAATGTAATAACAAGAATCTACACTCGCAATAAAATTGCCAGCTCATTATCAATTGACAAGCCCTTGTAAATATATTCTGTGTTCTATTGGTTAGCTGCCCTCGGATTTCAATTACAGTAATCATTTCTGTTACTTGCCAGGCACAACATCTAAAAACTAATTGGCAAATACTAACAATTAGTTTATTGATTAATATTGATTATTATGTACTTGCATCGCCATTCAGCAATGTCATGTTGAACCAATGATGTCGAAATGACGTCAAAAGTGCGGCCTGCTGCATGTTTTTGAACTGTTGACCGAGGAAACCTGGAGACAAGTTTGTGCTATTTTTGGTGACTAGAAAAACGAAGAGCAAAATGCAAAAATCCTTTAAGAACGGGGAAATATTTTGATTGAGTAAAAAAGCGATTATTGAATTTGGCAACTGGAATATGATGATAATAATTGTTAATTATTATTATACTTATTTATAATTAATTCTCTTTACATACGAATTATTATTAATCTACCTTATAATTTTTAGGATCTTCTTGGCAAAGTCACACCATTAATTGAAAAGAAAGAGACGAACATGAGACAGGCAATTTCACCTGGAGAACGTCTGGCAGTGACCTTGAGGTTTTTGGCTACAGGAGAGTCATTTTCCAGTCTCCAGTATCAGTTTAGAATTAGTGCAGCATCCTTATCAATATTTGTTCCAGAAGTATGTCAAGCTGTCTCTCAAGTCCTCAAGGATGATTACTTCAAATGTCCAAGTACCCCAGAGCAATGGTTACAAATAGCACAGCTATTTCACGATCGTTGGCAGTTGCCACATTGCATTGGCGCTGCAGATGGCAAACATGTACGTATCCTCCATCCACGCAACTCTGGTTCTGAATTTTATAATTACAAGGGCTTCTTTAGTGTTGTGTTGCTAGCAGTTGTTGATGCAGATTACAAATTTATATTTGCTGATGTGGGCTGTCAAGGAAGAATAAGTGATGATTACTTCAAATGTCCAAGTACCCCAGAGCAATGGTTACAAATAGCACAGCTATTTCACGATCGTTGGCAGTTGCCACATTGCATTGGCGCTGCAGATGGCAAACATGTACGTATCCTCCATCCACGCAACTCTGGTTCTCTCAGAGGAGAAAAGGATCTTTAATTACAGGCTTTCCAGAGCACGGCGTATAAGTGAAAATGTTTTTG
>OZ026598.1:24252005-24289505 GCA_964020085.1 Micromussa lordhowensis
ATCGCACCACAGTTAAACAAGGAGCTTCTCCTCTTCCTCGCTCCACTTTCCATACCCTCTGCCCGCTTTTGTTGAGCTTTCGCTGGCCTCACTAGAATCTTGAACATCAGCGGACTCTGGTGATGCTGGAGGTGGGGAAGATTGAGCTGCCAAACTGCTAGAGCTTGGTTGTACAAACGCTGGATGGCTGGGATGCTGAAATGGCGCCAAAACCGCCGTTGTTGGCGCAAAAGTGTTTTGGGGAAATTGTTGTAGTTAGGCATCATGGCCTGTACCCATTGCTGATCATAAGAGTTATCTGTGTCGCTCCCCCAAAAAGCGGGAACATTTGATCGAAAACTTGAATTCATGTCTAAACACGCGTGACCGACAGCACAACTCAGTAGCAACGAAATAATGAAATGCAAACCGAGTACATTATATTTTTAAGGCCTTTTGAAATTGATTGACAACTTTATCCCAAGAAAAACATTTTTTGTTTGTTGTTCATAAAAGGTCCTGGTCTGTGGCAGGATACGGCTTCTTTGAAGATTTGTCTCTGTGGACAAGTTTTTGTCCGCGCAGAGAAAAGTAGGTCGCACTTGGCATGGTCAGCTGTTGACAGGAATCTGACATTTTTTTGGTTATCAAAACAAACTTGTCCCAATTTTGTCTCAAGTGCGACCCGGGCCTAATGAACAATTCTACAAGAAGACAATCAGCGGCTAATCCTAAGACTTCTTAAGAGGGAATGTCCACTAGGACCGAGCCAGTCGTGGCACATGATGAAAAATCAAAATTTTTCATATTCATCCCAGAGATAGCCTATGGTAAGCCTAGAAACGTGGTGTGATTTTTTTCTTGAAATATGTTTTTAAACCCGCTAAAAAATCAAAAATCCGTTGTGGTCCCACAAAATCACACAACGTTTCTAGGCCTACCATAGGCTCTGGGAAGAATATGAAAAATTTTGATTTTTCATCATGTGCCACATATTTTTGATATGGCTCGGTCCTAGTGGACATTCCCTCTTAAGTGACCATTATAATCACTTTGTGGTACGCTTATTATTGGCATAACAGAAGAGTTTGGTCGGGAAATGTTTCGCATTTTTGCACGACGCAATCAAGTAAAGTTACCATGGCCAAACCAAAAAGGGAACCGACAAAACTTTTCTTTATTTTTAGTTTCATAGGGGACGCCGCGCTAGAAGAGAGAGATGGGTGCTAGGATTGTTCGATACGCAATACACACCAGCTAGACTGTACTTACAGCTCGTTAGGCGACGTAATGCGGCTACACTTCTGGCCATAATTAGATGGAAAGTTCAACCTGGTTCAATAGTGCTCACCGACCAGTGGGCAGCATATCGACAGCTACAAAGAAGACTGGGTTTGCAACACGGATCAGTGAACCATTCTCTGCACTTTGTCGACCCAGTCACAGGTGTCCACACACAACACGCTGAAAGTAACTGGTGCACAGCAAAAGAGAAGTTTAAATTGATGAAAGGTAATACAAATCCTGACTTTTTGATGGAGTACCTGCAAGAATTTATGTGGAGGAGATGGTATGGAGATCCTCACCCAAATGGATGTTTTCGAAGATTATTACAGGACATTGCAAACCAACATCCACTTTGAGATACGTTATTTTTTAATGAGAATATATTTACTAAGACTATAGAAGCTTCAATTTTCAAAGTTTAAGTATACGTTTATGTATATGTTTCAGGTTTGAAAACTGAAAATTTGTAATTACGATACAATTATATGGTCTTATATATGTCTGGATTTATGAACATGGTGCTTAAAAATTTGACCCCTATCGTCCTTATTTCACCTTGATTTAACAAAACTTTTACGCCGCTTTCAAACCAAGTAAACGGGCAAAAAATAGGGAAAGGAGGACAATGGAAAGAACATAAACGGGTAAAGAAAGAAAAAAAAGGACTGACTTTCCTTTTAATTTTTATATCGTTACCTTTGGAGATAGGGCGCGATTTCAATTCTATAGCACCGTTTTCATAAATACATACATATATTACCACGGAGCATGACTAAATGCCCCTGAAAGGCTGAAATGTCATCGTTTAGAAAATGTTTTTCTTTCTAAGGCATCTGGAAGCAAACTGGCCCATTTGAGACCATTTTTCGCTATTCTGTGCCAATACATTCTGGATTTATGAAAATTGCAAGGAATTCGACCCCTATCACCTTTATTTCACCTTGATTTCACTTAACTTTTAGGCCGCCTCCAAGCCATGTAAACGCGCACAAAATAGAGAAAGGAGGGCAATGAAAGGAAGATAAATGGGTGGAGGAAGAAAAAAAGGACTGAGTTTCCTTTTAATTTTTATATCTTCCCCTTTGGTTTCTGGCCAGAAAAAAAAACCGCCAGCTTAGGGCTTGATTTCAATTCTTTAGCACTGTTTTCATAAATCCATACATATATATTTTTAATAAACGTGTAACATTCTTCCTCTAAATAGCAAAATCTAAAAAAGAAAGAAAATCACATAAAATAGCACTAGTCGTAGGTTCGATGCTAATAAACAGTACAAGAAGTTATTGCGTCTATATCAGGCCTTGATGACTGACTGCAACAAGCTCCAAATTATTTAGCACGATCTAGACACCAAATACACTCAAAAATCAATATTGTGCAAAGATATTTTAAAAGCTCATTTAGCTCAGGATTAACGTTCACATCTTGTCCGCTCACTCGGCCTGTCATCCCCCATACCCGCATGCTGAAGGATATTTCCTACCATGGATTCCATTATGTCTCTGGAGACACTGAGTGAAGGTATATGGATAAGTTCTTTCCTTCTTGCTTTTATTCTTTCTGGAATTATGCGATAACTCTAGCGACTTTCATTGCGCGGCTTACAATGAACGAAGGGGGGATTAAATGAGGAAATGCCGAACAAAGGTAACTAACAAATCAACTGTTACAGCGAAACATTCAAATTAGGTTTTTTTGGTTTGTTTCCCTTTGTTTTCTTTATTTAACTGTTCTTCTATTTTTGGTATTTAACACTAGTTCATTAGTCATTAATATTCGTTTTTGTCCGCTTTATTGTTTGTAGGAACGCTTGTTTTCGTTACTTCGTGCTGTTACGTAATCGCTTGTCAAGCCTTTTTAGAATAAATAGAACCTAGATCTTGATTTTTACGCCACTTTTAAGTTTTTAAGCAGCAAGTATTTTTTTTCATCTCGTGAAGTCAGGACACCGTTAAGGTAAACCTTTCTTCGTATTATCCATTCCTTCTTGTTTGTTATTTTGGTTAGCTATTATTTTCTATTACTAATTTTTTTATTTTTCTGGTTTATATGTAGTACCGTATGAGTGCAAGTTGTAAATAAAGGGTTTGGTACACGACTACGCGTAACTTCAGTTACATCAACCCTGAAAAAGCAATCGCAGTTGACAGCTGAAGCAGCGACTGTTACAACACCTAACGTAAACTTGCGAGACAACCCCCCCCCCACCCCCCGAAAGTATCATCTAAAGATTGTGGCCTCAGTTAGATCCCGAAAGTAGCGACTCCCCAAAAATAACAGCTCCTCCGAAAATAGGTAGCCTAGCCTCAACAAGCCCACCTCAATCAAAGACAGAGGCCCAGGTTCTATAACATATTTATTTCCCAATGATCAATATTCAGGTCAAATACGTATGATAACACGTATGGTAAAACACGACTTGTATTTGAGAACCGGAGAAACTGAAATGTAAAAAAAACGCAATGTAGAAAGAAAATGAAATGAAAAAAAAAAACCACCTCAATCAAAGACAGAGGCCCAGGTTCTATAGCATATTTATTTCCCAATGATCAATATTCAGGTCAAATATGTATGATAATACGTATGGTAAAACACGACTTGTATTTGAGAACCGGAGAAACTGAAATGTAAAAAGAAAACTGCGCAGGTGGGTGTTTACTACATTTCTCAAGCCCTTTTTCTGTGTTTTGTACTCTGATAAAACGCACTCTGCAACAGGGAAGGTCTTGCTTATGCCACGAAGAGTTGTGAAATATCACAGGGTCTAGAACTGAAAAATCAATCTATGTGGGAGGAAGAGAGCACAATTGTACCAACTTTTTATATCATCTTTTGCTCCCCTAAAATAACGAGCCTCCAAAAGCAACAATCCCCAAATGCTGCTGCATCATAAAGTAACGAGGGTCGTATATAAAAGCGATGACAAGGAACAAACATAGCTGGAAAAAAAAGTAATAAAATAAAAAAGCCGGAGTTAAAGGCCAAAAAAGGACGACGGCCACTGAAAGCCTCTCTCAGTAGAGCAGGGAAGATCTCGGTACCAAGAGCTGACCAAGTGAGCTTAGTGTTGGCCGAGGATCACTTTTCGTTTCTGGGCAACCGACCTCGGTTTTGAAAAACTGACCACGGAATAAAAACCCTCCTCGGGTAGACTATCTACTGTCGGTAAACTGTCGTTTGGTTGGTGTCAAGGTAACGCCCACGGTATTAACTGAGCTTGGGATACACGAACCGACTTTGTTTTATAAACCGTACAAGGGTTGCCGTTATCTGACCTCGGTTTGATCTTTCTACATAACCGTGTTCGGTTTCCATATAACCTCTACGGTAATAAACCACCGTAGAGAATACAGTGACCGTACTCGGTTTTGGTTTTGAAATAAAACCGAGCTCGGTTCTGGACTGTGTCTGGTCTGCATTCATGGCTCGTTTTTGCTTATGGATGTATTACATCCATGAGCTTAGGAGGCAGTCGGATGGCGCTCGATCACTCACTCACTCACTCACTCGATTCTGATTAATTTATTCATTAAAATCGGATTAAATAGTTTCTCCTATCTCTCCCATGCTAAGTATGGTTTTGTCCTTATATACTTCGTCCTGTAGGTTTGGCATGTTTTAGGGGGGAGGACTAGAGGCGAAATTTTTGTCGTGTAACATGGAGTTATTAAAAAACATGGCGGTTAACGCGGCACGAATTAAGATAGTTTTTGGTTCAATCCGTGGAGTTGTAAAATGGAAAGTTGTTAAGCTAAGCAACAGTAGCTGCGAGAAATGACATGGAAAGATTAGAAGGATGTACTTTACCATTTTTGTGCGGCAGCATAGCGTAACGTTTTTCGTTCAGTTAGACCTTCGTGAAGTGGTAAAATGGAAAATTATCAAGTTACGGGACACTAGCCTCGGCAATGGACATTGAAACCCTGAAAGCTAAGATGCCCGCTTCGAAATCTTTAAACATACGATGCTAAAAAGCGATGATGTCACGATCGAGGACGAATCGTTTTAAAGTCTTTTAAAATGTCATCCGGAGGAGGAAACAATGCAACGGGGAATGAACGCTGTACGATCATCGGAAGCTAAGGTAAGCCTCCTTGTTGTGCCTTATTTTTTACTATGCCTTTTATACGAGGGGGAATTTATTGTTCGGAAAGAAGCACTGCAGCTATGTGTCGATTCCGGAAATGGTCACGTGACAAAACACATGGTTTTCTGACTCAAAAGAGCTGCATTTCGCCATTTTGTCTCATTTTGGGTGTTGTCTCTACAGAGTTGACTTTGAGCCGTGTGTTCAATATTGGCGAGTTATATTATCGGTGCTATGGATGTAGTTTGTGTGGAAATGCTATTAACAAGTCTCTCGTATATTCGGGGACAAAAGCATTATCGCAACCTTCGACTAGCCGGGGTAATTCGCAAGGCCAGGAGACGTGTATAGTAGCTTCGAAGAAGCTTACGTCAAGTTCCCCTCTCGCTGGGACTTAAATGCCACAATTGTGGAAAGCGAGGTTGAAAGAGAACTGCCAGATACTTATCAAACAAATGCTAAACAAATTCCAAATAATGTATACGAAATAACAAATGTCAAATACGAAATGCTGAACAACTGTCAAACACACGACCTATCGGATGAGAAATCGCTGAAACGTGAAAATACCAAGGAGCAGAGCGAGTCTGTTGCAGTACCCGAGCAGTATATCGAAGCATGTATTAGAAAACGTGAACTTCAAAATAAACATGGAACACCATTTCAGGCATCAAGTAAGTTTAATTGTCTATTCAGTGGTGATAATCTTGAAATTACAAATGTACTCGAGAATAAAAGAAATATTCAGCTACGAAATTCAAGAGCAGTGAAACTTGTAGTCTCGCATTCTCGTTTACGAATGAGACGTGAAAGAGAGCCTTAGAGAATTTCTTCGAGAATAGTCACTAGACTTTTTAAAAGGAGACAAACAAGAAGGGCAGTCAAATTATACATTAAGAAATGTGTCCCTGCATCATCTATGTTGAAGGCTATGCTTTGTGGATATTTTCGTAATCACTTCTTTGACCAATGCACAAGATCGAAACTCACGGTATTCCCAAAGAAGAGTTTAAATAGACGTAATTTGTTTGTTGTTTGAATGAGGACATTTAAGCATAAAAAGTCACCTTTGTTTTGTATTGGTACTGAAGACAATATTTACCAAAAGTTAAGGCAGTTCCACAATAAAATTGTGTATCATTTACCTTGCAGAATTATATCACTTAGTGGAGATGTTGAGTTAAATCCAGGGCCCTCAAATCAGTCTAACAATGCCATGTGTAGTTCGTCACCTACAAATTTTGTACCTCTATTAGAAACTAGATTGTCTAACTTCGGCAGAACTGCTATCGATGTTGGAGGAGGTGGTGACTGTTTTTTTAGGGCTGTATCACATCAACTCTATGGCAATCCTAATAATCATTTTTATCTGCGCAGTGTTGGTGTTCAGTATTTAATACATAACCCTGAACAATTTATAGAGAGTAACACTGAGCATTCTTGGCAAGATTATTTACAAAGAATGTCAAATCAGGGAACATGGGCTGATGCTATCATAATTCAAGCAGTTGCTAACTGTCTTAACTTGTCAATTCATATTATTGAGTCAAATCCAGCCTTTTCTCCTGTTACTGGTGTTGAACCAATAAATGTGACAGATGTTAGCCTAAGAATTTACATTGGGCATGTAGTACATTGGGCATGTAGACGAAATTCATTATGTTTCCACAAGTGAGATGCAAAGCAGATATAGTAATAGTGAAACAAATAAAGACCAGAAAAACCAAGGTGCCCAAGAAAGGAAATTGAACCTGGAACATGTAAGGGAAATTAAGCGAAATTCCTTTAGAAAACGAAAAGCAGCTAACCCAGAGCTTGTACGGCAAATTAATAAGCATTCAAGTAGAAAACGAAAAGCAGCTAACCCAGAGCTTGTACAGGATATCAATAAGCATTCAAGTAAAAAACGAAAAGCAGCTAACCCAGAGCTTGTACGGCAAATTAATAAGCATTCAAGTAGAAAACGAAAAGCAGCTAACCCAGAGCTTGTACGGCAAATTAATAAGCATTCAAGTAGAAAACAAAAAGCAGCTAACCCAGAGCTTGTACGGGATATCAATAAGCATTCAAGTAGAAAAGGAAAAGCAGCTAACCCAGAGCTTGTTAAGGAGACTAAAAAACAGTTTTTTAAAAGAAAGAAAGCCAATAACCCAGAACACATCAAAGAAATTGATAGAAAATGCAAAGAAAAGCTCAAAACTGTGTCAAGTTTCCATACAGTTAATGAAACACCTTTTCAAGATGTCCCAAATGTACCAGAAGTAACGTTTGGTAGTGATATGTTATGTGTGCAAGCACAAAAAAACAAAAATATTAATACAATGTCCATGATTAATTTGTTTCACAAAAACATTGCAGATGGCCCAGAATATGTATGCACTTGTTGTGATCAGTTGTGGTACAAGTCCTCTGTGGTGAAATGTGATGCAAATAGATACAAGGCATGCTCACAAGATGTGGTTAAGTCCTGTCTTACTGGTTTTAAAAGTGTTAATGACTCTGAATGGATTTGTATAACTTGTGATTCAAATCTGAAGAAAGGAAAGTTGCCGAGCTGTTCTAAAGCCAATAAAATGGGGTTTCCTGACAAGCCAGAAGTATTAAATTTGACATCTTTAGAAGAGAGACTAATATCACCACGTATACCTTTTATGCAACTCCGTAAACTACCTAGAGGTGGTCAATTGTCTATTCATGAAAACATTGTAAATGTCCCAAGTGATGTCAATTCCACTGTACATTGTCTCCCAAGGCCACTAAGTGAATCACAAACTATTCCTATAAAACTTGAAAGGCGTCTCAGTTATAAGCACCATTGCCAGTTTCAGAATGTTAGACCTAGGAGAGTATTAGATGCAGCCAAATATCTTGTAGACACAAGCGACTTGTTCAAACGAGAAGGTATAGAGGTACAAAATACCAGTAGATGGCTAAATGACATCAATTCTACAAACAATGAGGATTGGCAAGAATTTGTTCAACACCCTATCGATGAAGTCCTTTCAAAGGATAAAACAGAAGATGTACACAATAACATTTTTAATACTGAGGTTGATAGTCAAAACAAAGTAATTTGTGATAATAATAACTGGTGTGAAGTTGAGGAACGTCCTTCAGGAGTTACAGATACATTACTGCAAGAATCCAACATAGTAGAAAATGCAGACAGAATTATTAGTTTTGCACCAGGTGAAGGAAACAAACCATTAGGGATATTCTTGGACAAGGACTCAGAGTACCTTTCATTCCCTTCAATATTTTGTGGAAAACAAAGGCCTGACAACAATGAAAGAAAAGTCCCTGTGACATACAGTACAGTAGCTAAGTGGGAATTAAGAAGTCAAGATAGGAGAGCTGCCATGTCTGTCCCTAATATCTTTTACAAGCTGAAAAAGTTACAAATCAAGCAAATTCAAGATAGTGCTTGTATTTCACTCGGAAAGTGTAAGGCAAAAGGGAAATGTTTCACTGCTGGAGACTTGAAATCTGAAGATTATCTCAATAAGCTTGTACACCTTGATGAAGGTTTCAGAGTTTTAAAAAGTGTTTGAGGGTCACCACCTTATTTTGAAAAGTGCAAAAAAGACCTGTTTGCGATGATTCGTCAACTTGGCAATCCAACATGGTTTTGCTCCTTTTCTGCTGCTGAAACAAGGTGGACTCATCTTCTCAAAATATTAGGTAGAATTGTTGAGAAAAAAGAGTACACTGATGATGAAATCCAACAAATGACTTGGGAACAAAAATCAGATCTTATTCAAAAAGATCCTGTGACTTGTGCAAGGAACTTTGACCACATGATACAGTTATTTATTCGTGATGTTTTGAAGAGCAGTGTTACACCAATAGGAGAAATAGCTGATTATTTTTACAGAGTAGAATTTCAGCAGAGAGGAAGCCCACATATTCATGGGTTGTTTTGGATAAAGGATGCACCACAGTATGAAAAAGATTCCAATGAAGAGATTGTTGCATTTGTTGATAAATTTATCAGTTGCCACAAGCCAAACAGTTCAAATGAAATGAAAAATCTTGTCAATTTGCAAATGCACAGACATGCAAAAACTTGTAAGAGATCGGGGAATAACATATGTCGATTTAACTTCCCTTTACCACCAATGCCTAGGACAGTTATACTGAAACCACTAGAGGAATGCTATCATGATGAAAAGGAGAGTAAACTAATAAAAGAAAATTGTGAAAAAATTAAACAGGTCCTTGACGGTGTGAAATACGGTGAAGATATAAGCTTTGAAGATTTCCTGAAAAAGTTATATCTTAGCTATCAGGAACACATTAAAGCGTGACACATTATTTCTTAAAAGATCACCATCAGGAATAAGGATCAACAATTACAACACTCACTTAATTCAAGCCTGGCAAGCAAACATGGACATACAATATGTCTTAGATCCTTATGCATGTGCTACATACATACTGTCTTACATTACAAAAGGCCAGCGAGGTATGAGCAGACTTCTAGAAAAAGCATCTGAAGAAGCAAAGGCAGGTAATAAAGACATTACAAATAGAGTTAGACATATTGGAAACAAATTTCTCAATGCAGTTGAAATCAGTGCTCAAGAAGCTGTATATCTTGTATTACAAATACCTCTAAGACGATCATCTCGTGATGTTCAGTTTATAAGCAGCTCACCCCCAGATGAAAGAACATTCTTAATAAAGAAACTGGAAAAGCTGAAAGAGTTACCTAATAGTTCACATGACATAGAATCTGATAACGTGATAAAGCGGTATCAACGGAGACCAAAACAGTTGGAAAAATTTTGCCTTGCTGACTTTGTTGCATAGTTTGAGTGTGCTAAGGACACAGAAGGTGATACAAATTCTAGTCTGCCATCACTCACAGCTTGTGGTGATTTTCTTCCAGAGACTAATTTTGAGGAAAACGCTGATGATGACCCAAATGGGACTAATACTACCGACCCGCAATGTGAACAAAATGAATACAAATTGAAAGGAGGCATGAAACTAGTAAGACGAAAGAAAGCTAAAATTATCCGATATGTCAGGTACCATAAAGATAAGGACCCAGAAAACTATTACAGAGAGCAACTGTTGCTTTATACACCATGGCGGAAGGAGAGCATAGATTTGATTAAAGACTGTCAAACTTACCAACAGAGATTTGAGCAGGTTAAGGATGAAGTTATCAATAATAGGCGTCAGTATGAATACCATTCAGAAATACTAGATAAAGTAATAGAGGATATGAATAATGCTGAATGTGACTGCTTTGACAATGTTGCTCCAAATGCAGAGCACATCAATCAGCAGGACTGTGCTGTTGAAGACAAGCCTAGTGAATTATTTGGTTGCTTTGACCCCGGCAAAAACAAGCAGCATAGCCAGTATGATTTGCTTGATGATATTGGAATTTTCCCCAGAAGTAATGATCAGGAAGAACTTGTTGCAAAGCGCATGTCTGATGACGACTATCGCAGACTTGTCCGCTCTTTGAATGAAAAACAAAGACAGTTTTTTTATCATGTCTTACATTCAATTAAAACAAAAGATGACCCTCTAAGATTGTTCTTAAGTGGAGGTGCTGGAGTTGGCAAAAGTACTATTACAAATGCATTGTATGAAGCTCTGATCAGATTTCTGAATTGTATCGCTGGAGAAAATCCAGATGATGTGAAAGTTGTCAAGACTGCCCCTACTGGTAAAGCAGCACTCAATATTAAAGGCAACACACTACATGCTGCTTTTAAGATACCTGCAAATGGAGGTTTTGAATATTGTGCACTGGATAGTGACAGATTAAATACCATTAGAGCTAAACTAAACAAAGTTAGGGTGATTTTCATAGATGAGATTTCTATGGTTGGTAGTGGCATGTTCAACTTTTTGAACTTAAGATTACAACAAATTATGGGAACTAATGAACCATTTGGAGGAATAAGCTTAGTAACTGTTGGAGATCTTTTCCAGCTCAAGCCAGTTTTTGACAAGTGGATCTTTGAAAATTCCCAATCTGGCTATAATGAATTTGCAATTAACATTTGGACAGAGTACTTCACCCTCTTTGAATTGACAGAAATAATGAGACAAAAAGATGACAAAGAATTTGCTCAGTTACTCAATCGTTTGAGAGAGGGAAAGCACTCTGAGGATGATATAGCCATTTTGAAACAAAGAGTTCTAAAAGTAGGGCCTGCACAGGATAACTACCCTATGAACATGGCACATTTATTTACTACAAACGCATCTGTAGATGCTCACAACAATTCTCTGTATACCCTCTCTAAAGCTGATAAAGCTCAGATTAAGGCTGTGGACATTATAGTTGGGGACATCTCTGATGATCTCAAGAAACAAATGAAAAACAAAATCCCTGATGAACCCAACAAAGACAATGGGTTTGTATTCACTAGTGTCAGTAGCAACTGCAGCAAAATATGACTTAACTACTAATATTGATGTGACTGACCGACTCACCTATGGTGCAGAGTGTGTCATAGAATACATAGACTATAGAGTTGAAAATTCCACCAGACCAAGTATTATTTAGGTCTCATTTCCACATCCTGACATTGGTAGAAACCACCGTAGAGAAAATGCACATTTGTACAAGGCAACTATAAATAGAAATTGGACACCAGTATTGGAAGTAACAAGACAATTTCGAGTCAATAAAAAAAGTCAAGTCCAAATTCTCTGACGCCAATTTCCACTTAGACCCGCTGCTGCCAAGACTATTCACCGTTGTCAAGGCGACACATTAAATGAGGCAGTTGTTGATTTTCCAGCATCAACAAGAGAGCACATGCATTATGTTGGCTTGAGCCGCGTACGAAACAGCTCTGCATTGCATATTCTTAATTTGAATGAAAACAAAATAAAAGTTAGTGAAAAAGTTAAAAGTGAAATGAGCAGACTAAGAACACAAGTAAGCCTCATGCCTTTAGCAGTGTTACAGACTGACAATTTACACCAAACAAAAACAATCTTGTTTCAGAATGTTAGATCTCTGTACCTTCACATAGATGATGTGCGAAGTGATTACAACATTCAAAAAGCTGATGTCAACATTTTTGTTGAATCAAAACTTTGCTTGTTAGATAGAGATGATACATATCAGCTAAGTGAATTTACTCTTTACAGAAATGACTTTAATCAGTCTAACATAAGAACTTGCTATGGAACCGCTGTGTACATTAAGAATGATTTGAATTGTACTAAAATTCCATACAGATATAACTTTAATAATTTGGAAATCACTGTTATGGTGTTAAGCCAACCAATTCCAAATATTCATGTTATTGGTATCTATCGCTCAAAAACGAAAGTTACAATTTCACAGTTAATTCATGCTCTCACTCATCTTCACAACTCAGTATTAATAGAACCTACAATTCCAACTGTGCTGCTTGGCGACTTCAATATGGATCTAATACAGGGAAATTCAGAACAAAAGGCTCTAAAAAAAACTTATAACAGACAAAGGATACACTCAGTTGATTAACCAGTTCACTACTGACTACCGTACACAGATAGATCATGTTTATACCAATGTGCCACAATGTGTACAATCATAAGCCTATTTATATTTCCATGAAAGCTGTTTAAATATTTCCCTATATGTATCATATGAGATCATTATTAATGCACAATTTAGCCGAATATGGAAACTTTACATACCAAATAAATACATCTATCTAAATGTATCAAGCAACTATTTAACTTACATGGCAAAACCATCAGAAAATTTATTGCAGAAACAAAGAATGGTGTGAATTTACTACGCTATTCATGTCCCTAAATTCCTAGTCTTCATAGACATTCAAAATTACATGTAACTCTACCAAAATGTACAGATGCTGTACATAACAATACATTTTTCCAGGTTTAAAGGATTATTTTAGCCCCAATGTTTCTTCGGCAAAGGTATGACACAATAACTGGCATTTCCTTTCTTAAACTTTTTCCAGAAAAGCAAGAAATACACTTGGATACTGCATAATTAGGTAAGTAGCTTATTTTTATTAAGGGAGGGGGGGGAAGGGAAGCAAATTAAAGATATTCATATTTTTTACATACAGTGTATAACCATTTAATGTGTCACTATTATCTTTATTGTGTATTGCAGGGGAAGCAAGTTGTACTATTGGGCATTTTCATTTAACTCAGATGAACACTGTAATAACAACTACAATATGCAAGTGACAGTAAGCAGAAGTCAATATAAAAAAAAAAACAACCTTACTATTTATCAGCTGCCAAATATAATATCAAAAGACTTAGTAGAAACTGGTGTTAACAACACAAGTCACCCAGAAAACTTCATGGAATTAATCTGAGATTTACAGATGTGGAGAATAAGATGCTTTCAAGACTTCTGTCAGCTGACGCTTAAACTGCTGAAACTCATTCTTTGCAAAAGACATTGGTTACAAGCAATATAAAATGGCTCTCCAGGCTGTACGTATAATTAATTACAGAGTTGGAAACACATGATGGGAATTTTATCCATGTATGTTTCTTAAAATCAAGAATGTCAACAAGTGAAATCCATCTGAACTCACTATGCGTGTGATCGACACATTAGCTCAAGAAATGAACTTATAGCTTTAGAGTGGAATACAGAAATTGTACAGAGACTTAAAATTGTGGAGAAGCACAATCAGTCCTTTTGTTAGGACTACAATGAAATGAAACTACTTAAGAACCCATCATAAAGGAACACAAAAGCTGAATATGTTAATCTGTCTCTATTTAAAGTAAAATATGTGTACAAATGTTGCAATATTTAATTGAAGTAAAACCTACAATGTATCCTAACTGTTCCAGCTCATGCCTGTTGAATTTCCATTCAGTTCTTAAAATGGTGGTTATCATTCTGTAGTACTGCATGTGTGTCCTGCTCCTATAAGATTGTCATTTATAACTGAGCAAAACTTGTATGACATGTCTATATAGGAGACTGCTGGCCAGAATGTCTCCTCTTAGCTTTTATGAGCTACATTATGGTAGGAAAATGCTCCTAATAAAAGCAGTGTTCATCTTGATTTTGTTGTTGCACGCATTTGAAATCTATTTTAGTTATTTCAGCCACCTAAAGGGTGGGAGGCATGGTGGCCTCATGGTTAGTGTGCTTGTCTCCGGATCGAGCAGTCCAGGTTCTAGCCCAGGCCAGGGACATTGTGTTGTACTGCTGGGCAACGCACTTTACTCTCACAGTGCCTCCCCCTACCGCGGTGTACAAATGGGCACTGGCAAACTTAATTCTGTGGGTTTACAACCCTGCAGTGGACTAGCATTCGATCCAGGGAGGAGTAGAATTAATCCCAGTCGCTTCATGCTACAGAAACTGGGATAAGCTCCTGCCTGGTGGACCACTTATCCTGTATGAAGACCTGACTTTTGCCTAAAGGATGCCAATAAACAATCACTGGACATCAGAACCAATGCATCAAAGGATGTTTGTTTTGCTATTTTTCACTTCTGTACCAAGAAGAACTCCACAATGATCATTTCCTCTTCTCTTTTTATTCACCTAATTTTTCTACATTCATCCAATTCATCCATGAGCTGGCTCACAGGAGCCTTTGATTTTTTAATCTTGACCGTACTTGGGTTTTGTTTGAAATTTAACCGAGCTCGGTTTTGGACCGTGTCTGGTCTGCGTTTGTGTCCAGTCTGCATTTTTAAAACCCTGGTCAGTATATAGCGTAGTGCTGCTGGGTGGTGTTTGACTGGTGGTATCTGACTGCAAGCTAACCCCCTCCCCCCCCCCCCGCCCAAACCTTTTCACATAGCGGTTAGGTGGTCTCTGACTGCACCCTCCGCCAACAAAAACCCCTTCTATGAAGCGGCTTTCTCTATTTTTCTGATAGTTTCCATTTTCTTTAACAGTATTCTCCCGAAGTTTACTTGTCTAGTTTTTACTCTGTCTGCAAATGCATGATTTGTTGGTCCATAAAGTATATGCCAGTTGTATAAATGATTTCGTTCAACTGAACGTTACAATCACATCTTTATAACAATCGATTTTCATTACACCACTTTGCTAATGCTGGCTCCAGTCCCTAGTGGGGGCAACATTTGATCTATTTAGTGAATTAACGAGGCCATTTTTTTGGGCCGAGTGATCACTTCTTGCTCCCACTAGGGAATGGAACTGGGAAATATTTGCATTAGCAAAATGGCCAGAATTATCAATCAATTTAACGCCCTCCTTCGTTTTTGATTTGCATCTCATTAGTTTTTGTTTCTTTATTAGCCCTACCTTTGCTAAAACAATAAATTTTCTTAAGTACTTCTTTATCGTTAGATTAATTTTCTACTTTCATTCACACATGTGTACATAATTTTGATTACAATTATGATGACCATTAACAATATCTACGGATGAAAATATCTGCGAAGTCTCTGGCGAACCCCGAGGCCACCCAAAAGTGACCTATTTTCGGGTATGCCAAAATCGCAAAGCCGAATGACGACAAGAGATATGGGCAAACAATCTGCTATGCTGTATCTTGGTGTTTGAGCAAACTAGGATGACAAGAATGCCACCGTCACATTTCTCTGGCTCCTATGCGGAATAGCAGCCTGAATTGACCTGCTCAGTTTTGATTGCTCTGGATTGAGGTGCAACACGACTCCTAAATCTTCTACTAAAGCCAAGTTTCCAGTCGAAGTTACAGTCTCGTCGTCCTCATTGCTTAAGCTCCTGGTATTACTTAACTCAACTAGAACGTCAGAACATTTAATTGAAATTTAATTTAATTTAATGAAATTTGAACTTTAAGGTTCTGATCTTTTTGTACGTTTGCCAAGGAACTGGGTTAATTCCATAACGTTCTTAAAAAGCTATAAACGTTTCAACAAGATCTATGTAATTTAGAAAACTTTGCAGAAATAGCCCAAGTTAGAGAAAGAAAACAAGGATGACCTCAGTTGACCTCAGTGTATTTCTCTGCTTTGCCTCGGGGAACATTGAGGGACTCTGGGAAAGAAAACTCACTGTCTCCCATGGAGCCAGTCATAAAGTGCTAATTGTCACTTTTAATTTAATTTACCTATATGTGCACAAAAGTAGTGACAAAAAAATTGACTGTTAACTGGTCACTTCCGACACATTTCCCACCATCTCCCCTTCTTTCATGTCAGTAATGGGAACAGCGGCTTTTACTTCTGCCTTTTTTCCCGGCATTAGGACGATACTGTTAAGAAAGAAAGAAATGCACACAGAAATGTTAGTCAGTTACTTATCTTATTCAAGCGACCCTTATTATCCCTGGATATTTCTTCCGTCTCATCTATGTTCACTATTACAGCTACATAACTTTCAACATTCTGTTCGAATAACAGTTTGAAATCGTACCGTTTCCCCGTGGGATGTTTGCAGCCTCATTATGGAGGTGTTCGTTTATTTTACTATGATGGAGAGTCTGATTTTCAACTTTTCAACGACAGTATTTTTGAGGCTTCGATAACTGTCTAATAATATTTCACCACTTACCTGGCCTTTATTTTCTGTGGGTTTACGGAAGACTCTAATTGGAGGAATATTTTCCCTTGCTTCCGCACACCCCTCCATTTCGCATTGCACACCCTGTGAGACTGGCTTGCTACCATGGCATTGCCCCTGTCTACTTTCCATGTGAAAGAGAACACGTTTTCTTCTTTTAACTGCTCGGCTTCCTTAACATCGTCCTGTTTGAGAAATAAATTTTAGGTTGAATCCACTGTTCAGACAAGTGATAACACTACTTTGTGTTGTCCAGTCTGATCAGTAATCGTACTCTTCATTAACAAATACGACTCCCACTTTGCGGTCGTGCAATTTTTCTAATCACTTGTATGATTAAGACCAATTGGACTCCACTTAGTCCCTTTACCTTTATAAATCAATTGCTTTGTTTATGACAAAAACTGAAATTAAATAATTAATGGTGCGATGGAAATTTGGATTAATTGATTGATCATCTATCCATCAACAGATTCATTGATTGCTTGACTGAAACTTATAAGCATTTTAAAACGGCTTACTTTATTATTTAGGGAACAGTATACCTTTTTACAATCAAATGTTAAGTGAGACAGTGTGTATTCTGAATCATTTCATACCTTCTGCCCGGATAGTTGCTGACGTAGTCTGCATATTTCGCCCTCGTATAAAACTGAGTGGCTTAGAGCACATGAGACCATGTGGTCCTCCCACATGGCCCTCTGGAACATCAGGCTGCATCCTTTGACTTTGCAAGTCACAATCTTTAGTGGACATGAACTCAAGTGGAATGCAACCTGACTCCTGCAACCATAAAAGTACACAATCCAATTTTGTTCAATACACAAAGTTAAATGTCACAAAGCAAAAATAATAAACAACCGCCACCCTCCATTAAAGTACGACAATGTACATATTTATTATAATATTCGGAAACACTAAGAAACACTAAGAAACTCAAGATAATTGAATTACCAAAGTAGCTTCTCGTTACAGCCTAAGGGGCATGACAGTTTAGCCTGACTGGGACACTGCCGGTTATGGTCTTCGGCCTCTCCCAGTTGCCCTTTCCATCGACAGTCCTTGTTCAAGCATTGAACTTCTAGGCTGCTGGTAACCCTGTCCATGGCATAGCTAACTGTTAGTGCCTCTCTGCCAAAGTGCTTTCGGCATTCGGGGCAAAGTGCCGTTGTTTTGTTTTTTTGTTCCTCTATCTCTATAAGTCTCCTGTAGCAATTCATACATGCCAAATGCCCACATGGCAAAGTTACTGGTTTCCTCATTATGGATTTGCTTAAAACAAGAAAGCAAAATCTAATAATGATGAATACTACATTTTTCTAATTAAGGCAAGTAGGGGGAGGCATCGTGTGGAAATCCCTTTCTTTGCTATACTGTCCAACCTGTCAGTATTACACGGTAACCCCTATAAGGCGGCCAATATACTAGTGTGGGTTTTCTATTTTTTGTTTCCTCTCTTACACCTTTTAAGCGCTACTTTCCTTTCCCCAAGGGCCGAGGGTTGAGCCGTTAAATGGGATCTTCACACGATCCTACAGAAAAATGCGTGCTCTTTTCCCAAGTTACATTTTCTTCTTTCGTTGGAGTACCACTTTAGGAGGCCGGGTTATTACTTACAGGACTTACAGTTTGTGATTTAGTTCAAAGTGTTGGCATGTACCTTGTCAATGCGAGGGGCTGATTCATTGAATCGATTAAACATCTATGGACTCTATAGTTTCCAGTTTGAAGTTTCGCACGCACAAATAAAGGAGAGAGAGCCACAATACCATATAATGGCAATACATGCTGATCCGTCATTCAGTGCCTTTGCAGAGCAGATATATAGTTTGCAAGAGTTTTACTGCAAACTCAACAGTTTACTGGGAATCTTTAAAGTTCTTGTTTTGTGAGGAAACTTGCGTCATTTTTGCACATGCCACTAATACTGACTTCTAGTGGGCAATCGCAGTGCGCGATTTCGTCTTTGCTACTGTGAACCCACTTTTTACAACTTTCCCTAGTCCCAAAGTCAATATCGAACCAATAGATCGTTTTCACGTGACGTCATCACTTTCTGAAATCTAAAACTAAAGATCCACCAAAGTTTTCATCCTCATCAGGTATAAGAGGTGACATATTTATATCTGTTTACAACTTTACAGCTCAATAGCGTGCTTCCTTTGAAAACCAGAGCATTTTGAATTTCCGAGTTATGGAGGTGCGTGACACAAGGCTACGATCAAATTTGTTGAAAAATATATACTTATCTCATGATTTTGAGCCCAGTTAGAAGCTAGAGCATTAGGAACAGTGCTTATGTAAAGACTTGTTTTTTCATTACTGATAATCAGTCGCCTAGAAAGCCAAAGTAAGTTCCAGATGTTTACACTATTTTCTGGCCGCCATATTGGTGTACCATGGAGGTACACCAACATGGCGTTTTCATACTGGGCTCTGTAAATTTCTGTGAAACATTTCGACGAATATCTGAAGTTTGGGGAAACGCACAGGGCTAAAACTTGGAGAAGTGCCTTATTTTTTTATCTTCTATAACATCACAATAGACCAATTTCGATATATTAAAATTCAGCCTAAAACAATAGACGTCAGTACGAGGCTCTGGTGAATAACTACAGAGTTTGTGGGGTTCATTCCCCAGAGCCTCGTGCTGAGGTCTATTGTGTTAGGCTGAATTTTGATATATCAAAATTGGTCTATTTTCTTAGCTTTTTCCACTGGATAGTTTTTGATTATTTTTTTATTGCGTGACAGTGAAAACGATCTATTCTACGTTCGAGTAATATTACATTGAACCTATTTGAACGTCAGTCACTTGATTGGGCTCGATTGAATTCGTTGATAAAACACCGTCTATCTAGACTGCAAGCAGTCTCTCTTTTTCTCGAAATTCCGCACGGCTAACAGAACGAAGAAAGCGTGCGAGCGTGACTGTGAGCGTACGTGCGAGCAGCGATACCGCTAGTCGCTAATATCGTGGGTGCTACTAGCGGCTCACGGCATTCCCATCAGCGTTGACATCACGCTCACAGTCACGCTCGCACGTTTTCTTGCTTTGCGTTTTTCCCCCACGGTTTTCGAAGAAACGACAAACTTCCGTAGGTCAGTATCACAGCCTTTGACTTGCATATATGGAGGTTTTTATCACACTTTATCTAATAACCTTTAGTGGATAACCCATTCAAGACCATTTTTTGCAATTGCTACTATGATCAAATTTTGACCCCTTGATTTTTTAGGTTAATCACATACAATTCTACGAAAGATTAAAAATGCCCTTTACCATTTACAAATATCTGCATTGGTTCAGGAGATATTTTAGTTTCAAAAATGCGTAAAATATGAACATGAATTACTGATGACGTCATACACTCAACAAAAAATTACAAGTATATAAATAGCGCTATCTCGGTCAATTTGCAGCAGAAACCATTGAAACTTGGTAGCCTAATAGTTCTAAATGCAGCACATCTACAGCTGTAACAATTTCTGTTCCCATGGCAACCCATTCTTTTCCAGTCCCCTCTAGCCTGATATCAATATTTAGTGATTTTAAGCTTGGAAAACATTTAACAAGGCTTTGAACTCAACCTAATGTATTTATATGCTTGCTGGATTATGCAGATGAGGCACCATTGGCAAATATCAATATAGAACCCTAAAATTGGTCAGAAAAGCCTTTAATATTGTGGAAGTCTGGAATCTAGTATGTTGCTATGGTAATAAAAATTGTTAAGCTCATATTGCGGAACACCACTAGTAGAATCTTACTGTAAAAATTGAAACATTTATCATACACATTGACGGAGATATCCTTGTTTATCATATTTGATCAAAATGCGGTTGTGTGTATGACGTCATCACTTGGTTAATTTGCATATTTGTAAAAACTTGAATATCTCTGGAACGAAAAGAGATATTTGAAAACAGTAAACAGCATTTTTACTCTTGTACAGACTACTTGTTTATGTCTTAAAATGGCTCAGATTTGAAGGATGCGATTTTCGTCATAGTGGCACTTTAACCCTTTGGTGACCCCCTAAAAATGGCCATTTTTGACATGTTTTGGTAAAAAATGGCCAGCTCATATTATATTTAACCAATTTTGTTATGCTATATGTCATTTTAAAGCTGAATAAATGGACATTAAGACTATGTTGTCAGTTTCTTTGTATCTCTTTTAATTAATTAATTTAGGCTAATTTATGCTAATTAAAATGTCACGCAATACATATTTTTAGGAGAAAATTCTTAGTAACACCTGCTCTTTACATAGCATTGAAAACTGAATAAAGACAAGTTGTTTCCCATTAAATACTCTATTTTTCCTGAAACTTTGATTAAAATTCAATGAAAATTGACAAAGTTATGCCCATTTCTTTGGGGTGCCCTCAAAAGCCCGATTTTGCCTTCACTACACCTATATGGGTGCATGGCTGATACAAATGCCCATTGGCTACTTGAGCACAATAAAAGTTAAATGTCACTCATTTCAAATATTTTACTTGTATAAAATAGCAATTAGTTTATAAAAGATAAAAAATCTACATGCACCACAGCCGGACACGTAAACCCCTAAAAACCACCAAGTGGAAAACGGGGACCGTGTACCCCCAACCAATGCTATGATGCTACCTTTGGGGTTTCAAGGTGCTTCACCTAACAAAGAACAACTTAAATCAACTACAAGTGTCTTTTTACAATTAATCATGGTGATAGTCCTTGCTGTGCCAAATCTCAAAACAGTTTTTATCCTGAGTGCAATGGAGATGAACATTGTTACATTGTGGTGCACTGCAGAAAGTCCTAACTTTGAATTCCTTATTTGTTGCTGCATAACAAACTTTACAGTTTCTCTTGGTGTCAGTAACCTTTGGTATATGCACAGTAACAAAATCCCCAGGTTCCCTTGTTGGGGGCTTGAACACTGGAGGTTGTCCATATTCATTCAAGCCTGCTAGATCTCTCACAAGTTCCTCTCGATATTCTGCAATTGCAAACTTTTGAGGACGCTTGAGTGCTTCATTGTCAGGGTGCTCTGCGCGATGAAGTTGAAAGAGAATGTAACTGTTGACAATAGCTATGTCGATCATGTGGAAAAACAATGTTTTCCACCACCTCATACACTTTCGAAGAGCACAGTTCTTTGCAAGAATTTGATCTGAACGGTCAACTGCATTCATATAGTTATTATAATGTTCAATTGCTTTAGGCTGTTTTACATTGATATTTCTCCACACACCGCCCACTTTCTCTTTTCTAGCAACCATTACAAAATCATTGGCATTGTCAATTGAAGTAAGAATAGTGACTGGTCGGTTGTCCTTCCATTGCTGGGCAAGGCAGACTCCATCTCTATCCCACCTCATGCTTCCCCAGGCTTTCCGTCGTGCCCATTGTTGTCCCTTTTTCATTGTCTCAGGGAATCCCCTCCTATTCTCAGCAGCAGTACCTGTGGCTGGAATCAAAACTTGAAACAAATCTTTCACAAGCTTCACAGAAGTATAAAAGTTATCAAAGTATAAATGATATCCCTGGTTCCTCAGAGGGGCAACAAGTTTCATTACAACATCATACCCTAACCCATTAGGACCCACCTCCTGTCCTGCCTTTCTCCCTATGTACACATCAAAGTCACAGGTGTATCCATTCAAACTATCTGCCAAAACCCACAGCTTTATGCCCCACTTAGTTGGTTTGTTTTTTATATACTGCCGAATTCCAGACCGATGTTTTGATTTTACCATTCTCTCGTCAACCGCCACACGTTGAAAAGGTTGGTAGAGATCCTTACATTTTTGTTTGAAAAAATCCAAAAATCTACTCACCTTTCTCAATTTGTCTTCTTCATCTTCTTCATCTGGATCGACAACATGAAGCATTGCCATGAGTGCCTTGAATCGGTCTCGGGACATAATCCTGCGTGCCCACAACCCATGGTACAAAGTTTTTGTGCTCCAATACCGGTGAAATGAGCTAACATGTATCAGACCGCAATATAAAATGAGGGCAATCAATTTTTCTATTTCCTCAGGAGAGGTTTCGACCCAGGCACCTTCCTTGTCACCATAGTAGGGTTTGTCTCCAATGGCCCCCCACCCATAACTATTTGTATGGGTGCATATGGTTCTTACAATCTCTGCTGTAAAGAAAAGCCTGAAAAAATCTACAGCCCTTGACATTGCACCTCTTAGCACTGGCATATTCAAATGCAATCCAGGCACTCTCCTTGGGGTAAATGGTGGAAGCTGATTTGGTGTATCAGGATCCTCGTAACTTCTACTTGCAGGTGCAGGTGGAGCTGCAGGTGGAGCTGCAGGTGGAGCTGCAGGTGCAGGGGGAGCGTCACCCCTTCCCCTACCCCTTCCCCTTCCCCTCCCCCTCCCCCTTCCCCTCCCCCTTGCTGGCCTCTGCTGAGGTTGTCTCCTAACTCTACCTGGTGGTCTTTCTTGTTCCTCTGCAGACGCATCAGAGTCACTTACATGTACCTCATCTCCAGACTGGTCACTAGAGTCACTGTCAGAAATCATAGCATTGATCTCTGATTCATGCTCACTGAAAAGAAAACATATGTGAAATGAATTTTGGAGAATTTGGAAGGGGCAAATCTGTAACACTAATATAAAATGAAAGGTTCAACAGCTAATAAGGAAATTTTATACCAAACCAAATACACATCAGGAAAGCTAAAATTTGCTGTTTAGATCTTACAATGTCCTTTGATCAAAGGTCACAAACTGGAGAGATCATTACTGATGATAAATAAATCAGGCAAAAAGCTTCTTCTTTCAAAACCTTATTATGTTTACACTTTGATGCTCGATAAAATGCATATAGCGTTGTTTGTATACCGCTAACAGGGAAGTAAAACACAGAATTACAAAACTCTAGCCGACGATTTTTCCACTATTTATGGAACATTCCGACGACATTCCAAGGTTGTTATGTCCACGTACAAATGAAACAAGCAAAGAGTATTATGCATCAATTCCATAAAACTTCATCAGAAAAGGTTCTTGAAAAAACAATAAGCTATCTACAAATTCTTTGAGCACTAAAAAATGGATAAGACTAACAAAATAACCATGATATTTCTTTCTGTCTTTGTTTTCGGGAACACATGTTTGAAGGTTCATGTTACGCATAGCGCAAAAAAATCAGCTGATTGTATGGCACTCAAAATTGTGATAAGAAACGAATAAAACGGGCCCAGAGAACTTCTGTTTCTATCATTTTAGTTTACTTAAGACTTGTAGTCTTGTTTTTCGCAAAAAATATGACGAAAAAGTGCAAATACAGGTTAACTAAAGACTAAATTACAATGCACTCATATTTCATCATGTTGTTTACACGATTGCTTACCTCCATTCTCTCTCTGAATCACGATTTCCGTCGAGTTCTTGGTCTAAATCAAACTCTTCTGCACTCGAAATTCCACCTGTGTTACTGTCAATATCACTTTCCGCATCAGTGCTATCTCGGGCACAAATTTCAGCTACTTCTTCAGCCGTGAAAGTCACGCGTGGACGCTTGCTCGAAGACGCCATTTTGAAAAGGACCTTGCTTGTCACGCTGCATACGGTTAAAGTGAATTTCGACTAGCCAATGACATCTCTGGATACCACAATTGATTTTTTTTGATTGGCTACATCCATAGTTTATTTTTAGTGTAAAAACGATTAGGTAATGTTAAAAGAGCATTGTTTTAATAAGAAATACGTCATCGTTCCATATGGAACGATATTCGCCACATCCGTCACCAAAGGGTTAAGGTAATTCCTTAGTATCGCTTGCGCATTCCTATTGCGCACGCTTTTCGTGTCATTAGCGCGCGCACATGAGCGTGTGCGCGTACAAAACCTAAGAGATTTCCCATAAACTAAGCTCGATAGCGAAATAAATACTCCTTTTCTATTAAACGAGCATGGTGACCCCCATTTTTTTTTTTTTTTGGGGGGGGTTATTTGTTAAGAACAGTGTAATAGAGAACACATTTGAACAAGGAAAAACGTTTGATAGTAGAAGATGATTTTGTTTTGCAAAATAGCTCCATACTGCGTGTATTTTGGCCAAGGCGAGGACTTCAAGCTAACCACGGAACTGTCCGAAAAAGTGCAATATTCCCGCAACCAGGCAATCAAAACGGCTTAACTGAAGCAATACTACTTATGTGAATAAAAGAAGCTTTACTTTCAAGATAAAATTTTGTGTCTTTCAAGTAATCAAGACTTAATTCTGTATGAAGATGATTCAAATTTTTAATGTGCTACCAGTGAAAATACCCCATTTTAATAATAATAATAATTATACTTATAAAGCGCAGATTAGCATAAAATCTTCATCTGCGCTGAATACAGGTTATATAAAATATGGGAGCAATAATTAAAGGAGAGCTTTCCTAATTAAAGGAAAGCTTTCCTATAAAAATATGTCTTCAAGTGTTCTTTAAAAGTAGCCAATGATGTGATTTAAAAGCCTGCTGACGCGTAGACAAGCACGGTGATCCCATTTTTTTATTGTATTTTTTAATGGTCATATCATGAATGTTAACTATGCCAAGTTTCAGAAAAAAATGGTAGTAGAACAATTTCAAGGCGATTGTGTTTTTCTCAGGAGCCGCCGGCATGTGGGTGGCAAACTCGCGGGAATGGAAGGCGGCAGGTACGCTTGAATCTCCAACAAAACCGTCAGCTGTATGGGCTATTCGGGTTATTCAAAACTTCGTAGTCTCATAAAATGGAATAGAACTATTTTCCACACCGGATGTTTATTTCAATTAAGACAGTTTTGTTACTGGCGGTAATCAGCATGAATTTTTAGATCTTTTTTATTGTGTTCGATTTAGTTCGCAATCGAACTCTCGCATTTTTTTGGTTCGATTTTGTTCGAATATCGAACTGATCGAGCCCTAACGTTCAGTGTATCGTTCGATGAAGTTCGATTACCCAATAGTTCGATCAATGACTTCGATCCTAATCATCCTCCTGTATTAAACCGTCATGTCCACGCAAAAGCCAATCATCAGGCTAGCAAAACATACAACGATTTGTTTATATTTCTGCAGTGAACGCGTCGATAAGATCGCCACAAACCACTGTCATTGGAAACTATCTGTGCCATTTGTAACTTGGTTATCCTGTCATCAGGGTGATCGTACGTATTCTATTTGAGCGTAGGATATGTTTTTAAACTCACCATATACTGCATTCCAAGTTTCCAACCAGGGGGGCTGTAAACGCACAGTTGAAGACATGGTTATCCATTGTTATCAGAGAAACTGTCGGGTTAGACGCTATGACAGTCATTTAGTTTAACAGTTCTCTATAGGAAAAACTGCATACTCAAGGCTGCTCCAGAAAAAAGGGCTTCTCCGCTGTAACACGGGCAACATTTCTAATACCCAGCTGAGATTTGCTAGCCTTTTGACCAATCCATGACCTGCGAAATCATGCCTGTTTAATGTCACCGAAGCTACTACAAAGGCGTCTATTGTCTTGACCTAATATGTAACTCTTTCTGTCTTACATTTCAAACACGCGTGCTATAATTCTTTCTTTGCTCACTGTCCTTTGAACATGTCGAACATGGACGACGTTGCTAGTCATCTTGACGCGGATCAAGACGATCAAAGTGAGCACGAAACCACCGCTCCTGTCCTCAATGTGAGGGCAAAGAAGTCCAGTGGGAAGACTTTCCGAAGACCATTCATTTTCCTCCACAAGAGGCTGGTTTCAGTCCCTCAAAAGAATAGATTCGAGAGTCTCCGGAAAGAGGGACAAATTCAAGAGGTTGCGTTTCAAAGGCGACACACTGCCAGAGAAATTGGCCGTCATCTCCTGGCTTCGTTCCCAATGTTGCTGGGAAAGGATTTGGCCAGGTAAGTCTTGTAAAGAAGAGTAACTATTGCAAAACCACCAAACAAGACAGTTCGCTCAACAAATAAAATTCAGCTCATCTGATATCATGATAATAGCGTCTATTCAATCTATTGATATTTCTGTGAACAGTAGTTTTTCTTCGATCGTCAGGCTGACACGTGCCTAGAGAGTGGCGCAGCCGCGAGGGGATTGGTGAATAGTGGAGTTGAAATTTAGTGGCACTGCGACTGAAAATCACTCACTCGTGAATCGTGCCAGCTAAGCAGGCTACCGAGAAGATTTTCATTGCCATTCTGATCTTATGATCTCACTGTACTGTCCAGTTGTTTGACATCATCATCAAGCATCATCTTAAAAAAAAAAAAAAAAAAATCAAGCATCATCTTAGAATGAATAACAATACGGTTAACCAAGCTCTGACCACATAAAATCCAAAATGGCGGCGAACAGGAAATTTGATTGGGTTAAAACATTTCTCAGCAGTTTCCAAACCGATGTTTTTGCTTGGTCGTTAATTACCAGTCTGTTAGTTGATGCTCCAATATTGGTATCACAAAAATGGCTTATCGTTTACTTGACACATGATGTTAAGATCAGTATTTAAAAATAAAGGGTGTTGTAAGCAGCTCAAACTGTTGTTATGGCAAACTATTGTTTCAGGAAAATGATAATAATAACTTTATTAACGTGTCAATCATTCTAGTTTTTACAAGTAAGAACTAATTGGGGACACAACGTGTTCATCGAAGGTTGGACACTTTTTTGATACTATATATATTGTAGCAATGGTCGGTAATAACAACCCACCAAAATCTATGTCTTGGAAAGTGCTTGGAACTGTGTAGAGTCATCGTTTCCATTTGTTATTGTTATCAGCAATTTATAACCCCACCTTCGAAATTCACATACCCAGATATTTCCATTTGCTGTAAACAAGAATATTTCAAAAGTTGATCTGACTGCCTGTTACTCATTTTCAGACTAACCTTTATCAAGTCCTATAATAAAGGCCATGCAATGGCCGATATACACAGTGGACTAATGTCAGGAGATGAGTTAGTGGAGGAATTTTCCACCGCCCACTCCGCTACAAAGATCTTTTTTGTGCTTGATCCGTTACCACGTAAGTATGTGGAATGTTATTAGATAGGGAGAGCGGTCTTAGTACTCTGATAACCCATCCTACTGTAGTGAAACAAAAACCAATGTTAACAGTAATTTGTATGTGGACCTAGCAATCATAAGTTTATGCATGTCAATCTAGTTCTTTGTTTAGTTTTACAACCAGTGTACATATAGTTTGAATTGCCGGGTGGAGGGTGATAAAACACAAACACTTAGTAAGATTCTGTGGACAATGGGTTTTGGATTTTTCTGCAGTAATAAATTACATGTAATGTTATAAACAAAAATTTGTGAGCACCATGTTTCCCTTTTGATAAGCAAGTTAGCCTGTGCATGTCAGTACCATAAGATACATCAGTACATTGAGCTTTAATATTTTTGTTGATTATCACAGCAACTGCCACAAGCACTTCAAACACCTCTCAGGTTGATTTGACCATCACGCCACCTCCCAAGGATGGAAGTAAGTTAAAAGGTCAATTACTTTGTGCCATCATACTGTTACACATTTACATAATTTACTTTAGTTTGACAGAAACTGTCTTCTTTTCATGTGCTTACAGTATATAACGGTAACTACAGGGTTGCAACAGGCCAGAAATGTTCAGGGAGAAAAAAGTCCATCTTGATGTGGAAAAAGTCAGAGATTTATTTTAATTCAGGAAAACATTTTGGGTCACTGCAGTGATAACATTTTTCCTTGATAAAGAAGCTAAAGTTTTTGAAAATTAACACTCTTGATGAATAAGTGTGCATTTCTTTGGTCAGGAGAATTTTATTTTAATCAGCCTGAGGAAAAAGTCAGGGAATTTTGAACTGCTACCTGTATTCCTATTGTTCTACTAGTTCATTTTGTCCTGGCAGCACAGATGAAAAAGATGTAAAAACCATGGTGGCCATTTTTTCAACCTTCAAAATTTATGACTCAAGCAGAATATCTTACTGATAATAATATAAGGGGCCCTGGGAGTATTACAAGATAATTTGGTTTTATCAACTGGGCTGATAATGTGAATTGTCCACCGTAAAGAGATTCGGAAGCTGACGTTTCGAGCATTAGCACTTTGAAGGGCTAACGCTCGAAACGTCAGCTTCGGAATCTCTTTACGGTGGACAATTCACATTATCAACCCAGTTGATAAAACCAAATTAACGTGTTTATATCCTTGTTGCCACCCAATTCAGATCACGTGATGATTCATTTGGGAGGATACAATTGTTCTGTTTGCACAATTGTAACCTCCCAAATGAATCATCACGTGATCTGAATTGGGTGGCAACAAGGATGTAAACATGTTAGCCAAATACGTCTATAGCCATGAATTTGCTTCAAAAGCTCAAACGAATACTCCTCAACGCAGAATCATTGTTAAGAGCATTGTTAATTGTTTCTTCTCAAAGTCATTAATAATTCATCAATCTAAAACAAAGGAAATCACAACCGTAAAGGAGGTCTTAATTAGCATAGATTTCGACCATTTTTCTTCTCCGTTTACCGCTTAGTTATTTGAGAATATATATCAAACACTCGACACAGTGTTTCATCGGCTATCCAAACACCTCGAATTTCATCAAACTCTCAAATCGGTGTTTGGATATCCCGATGAAACACTGTCTGGAGTGTTTGATAAATTACTTCAACTTTGGAGAGGTCCATATCGATCGATATATCGGTCGAGTGTCGACCGATATGTCGGTCGATATGTCGACCGATATGTCGACCGATATATCGACCGAGATGTCGGCCGAGTGTCGGGCGACATCTCGACCAACTATCGGTCGATATATCGATCGATATAGACAGATATGTCGACCATTAATTGTCGGTGGAATATCGGTCGACTGTCGGTGGTATAACGTTCGACTGTTGTATAATAGAAAAAAAGTCAAAAGCTTAGAGTGCCAGTGTCAGGTGTATAAGTTATGCGCATTTCATCCTCTTTTAGTCAACCTCAAAAATAATTGTTGGATGTTGTCCTTCAGTATCATTTTATGTGACAAAAGTTCAAAACTCAATATGATCTAATGGGCGAGTGTCAAAGTACAAACACTCGCCCATTAGATCATATTATTCGTTTTTATTCATATTTGTACCTCTTACTCATCTCATATATTTTACCTCCTACATTTTTTCTCTTTTAACACGTTTTTACTTTTTATCTGTTTTTTAGCCTTACGCGGAATATTTTGGGTCATCCTTGATGATGACGTAGATCGGCGAAAGCTCGGATGTTAAAAGATTTTAACATCAATTTTTGCAGTAGTGTAAGGCTTCAGTTGAACTTTTGAACTTTTGTCAACCTCAACTTATTTTTGACAGTTATTTTTATTAGATCACAATTATTATCCGACAAAATAAAAATTAAATGACTAACCGGTAAAAGAAATTCGATTCGTCCAATTCGGTCTATCAATGTCACGCTAAGCACAGGCATCCCAAACTCACCATTCGAGGAATCGATCAAATATATCAATGATTTATGTACGCGTATCGAGTGAGATGTGACTGCTTTAAGTGTCCGGTGTTATATTACACAGCAGGCTGTTGAGAATTTGAGCGCTCTACAAGGCATTGTATGGAATTTAGAATAATGAAGGATAAAATCGCACGATGAAATAAAATGTTACTTTTTTTGAATAAAATTAAGAAAATATACTCACCTTGCCTGGTTTGCGTTTTTGAGGTGTTTTTCGTCTATAGAAAGCTGCAACAATATCTAGCTACGGCCTTGGTATAATTAATAGTAATAATAATAATAATAATAATAATATTAATAATAATAATAATAATAATAATAATAATAGTTACTTTATTTGAGTCTCAAATCATTCTAGCCGAGCATGAGTGCTGTACTAATTGGGGAGACTAAATCAAATAAATCAAATCAAATGTTGGTTTTTTAGGAGAGGGGAAAACCGGAGTTCCCCGAGAAAGACTTCTCGGAGTAGAGTAGAGAACCAACAAACTCAGCCCACATATGACGCCGAGTCCGGGAATCGAACCCGGACACATTGGTGGAAGGCGAGCGCTCTCACTACTGCGCCCAACCCTGTTATACGCATTTCAAACTTTTTGGGTCAACCTCAAAGGTTTCATGTTGGGATCATGTGCCGCAAATTCAGTCGTTATCAAGCAAGACACTAAAGTGCAATACTGCGAAATACACAAAATACCGTTGACAGGGTAGGGGATAAGGACGATGAAGGATAACAAGGT
This sequence comes from Micromussa lordhowensis, assembly GCA_964020085.1. Taxonomy (NCBI): domain Eukaryota; kingdom Metazoa; phylum Cnidaria; class Anthozoa; order Scleractinia; family Lobophylliidae; genus Micromussa; species Micromussa lordhowensis. The sequence continues at coordinate 24,283,076 of OZ026598.1, forward strand.
GCTCTTGTAGCTTGTATAGTCTTGAATTTGTTCATGTATCGCACTGATGTTTTTGCTGGGCTTTTATTACCTTGTTTCCTTGCCTATAGGAGGGGTTACTGCACTATAAATTTAGAACAGCTACATAAGCAATGACACGATCAACATAAAAAAAAAAAAAAAATTGAATTCACGTCACCGCCACAGCTGTCGCGGTATCTTTGATTTTTCTGGCGGCATGGGACGGGGCTGGGTTTCAGCCTTGCCCTGTCAACGAGTGTTACTTGTTTTTATTCTTGAATAATTCTACTGATGCTACGCTTGTTTTCCACGTGTGGTACCTCAAGGAAGGGCGCTTATTGGAGACAGGGCGCTTATTATTCAGCACAGGGCGCTTATTCAAACTTTTTAGGAAACAACCAAATGATTAAAACAAAACTTTAATAAATATTTAAGTAACTAACAATGATTTTTCTATTCAAATTAATCTTTATAAAAGCTTTCCGAAGGGAAAAATGGAAGTAGTCGCTCATCCTACTTGTTTTTCCCAACCTGCGCTTTCTATTCGGAAAGGGCAGCCCTGCATCTCATCTCTATTGTTTTTACTGCTGGTTTTCCTGAACTGTCCCTCCCATTGTTGTTAATGTGTGATATTTCTTCTTTTTGGTTATCCTCAACTCATTATTGTGTGATATTTCTTCTTATCTATTATCTTCAACTCATTATTGCGTGATATTTCTTCTTATCTATTATCTTCAACTCATTATTGTGTGATATTTCTTCGTATCTATTATCTTCAACTCATTATTGTGTGATATTTCTTCTTATCTGTTATCTTAAACTCATTATTGTGTGATATTTCTTCTCATCTATTATCTTCAACTCCTTATTGTGTGATATTTCTTTTTCTCTATAATCTTCAACTCATTATTTTGTTGTATTTCTTCTTATGTACTATCTTCAACTCCTTATTGTGTGATATTTCTTTTTCTCTATAATCTTCAACTCATTATTGCATTGTATTTCTGAATACAATTTTGCTATTTGTCCAAATTTTAACGGACAGGTTTTTTGATAATCAGTTATAGAATTATACTCCAGTTATCAAATGTCGCGCAAAAATAAAGTCCTCATTTCAAATACTAAAGAATTTAAAATTCTGCTTAATATCACAAAATGTAAATGAGCAGATTTTGAGTATTTGTCTTCTCTGTACCATTGCTTTTCTCGCCGTCATGTTTCCTTATTAGAGAGCTTAAGCACAGATGTTTTTGAGCCACGGACGTCAACCGGAAGTCGGAAATTCACCTCTTCGACGCGTATTACTCACCTTTCGTTGAAAATATCAAGTCTTAAATGCTAAAATGAGAGCCTTGTAAATCATTGGTCGGACATGAAAACGTGCTAAAAGCAAAAACATAAACTTCCGGTTGACGTCCGTGGCTCAAAAACGTCTGTGCTTAAGTTCTCTAATATCTAATGTAAACTCGCGCTGTCACACGAGTTACCGCTGACCGCCCGAGAAGCTGTTTTCAGCCACCTTAAAAACAGAGAAATATTACAATAACTTGAAATGTTTTTTGGTCTTTTTGGGGTGATTAATGATTTCTCTATTCAAATTAATCTTTTGGTTATTAATGATTTTTCTATTCAAACTAATCTTTATAAAAGCTTTCCGAAGGGTAAAATGGAAGTAGTCTCCCATCCTCCTTGTGTTTTCTAACCTGCGCTTTATATTCGGAAAGGGCAGCCCTGCATCTCATCTCTATTGTTCTTACTGCTGGTTTTCCTGAACGGTCGCTCTCCACTGCTGTTATTGTTTGGTATTTTTCCTTATCTACGATCTTCAACTCGCAAATGCCAATGAAGTCGCGCAAGGTGTTCCTCGCTACTCCATATAACTCCATGGCATGCGCAAGGGAACAATTTTCTTTTTTAAATATTTTCAGTACTTTATTGTAGCAAGCGTGTATCAGGCTTAGATCCAGCCCCGTCACTGTAACAAAAAGAAAAACAGTGAAAAAATTACATTAAGTAAAAGTATTGTTTTGAAGGTGTTCACTTTTAGTTCAAGCAGAATACATTTTGCTGACGACCTTTATCGTTTTCGAAATGCACTGATTACCTAAGCTGCATTTACCTATTTATCTATGCGCGTGGTCTTTTTTGAGCTGTTTTCATTCAATTCCCTTTTAATAAGGTCGAAACAGCTGTCAACGGTTGCAGTTCCTGTTTTTTTTCAGTTTGGACTCTATCATGTCGTTGCCTCGTTAAGCTTTCTACGTAGTATCAGCCTTGCATCATTGTTTTCTAGTCCTTTTATTTTGCATTTCTCTATTTCTGTTCATAGATAATGGGCTCATTATGCCACCGACATGTCTGTTTGAGCAATCGAATTAAGTTCAATCTATTTCTCATAGATTTAGGTAATTTATGACATCGCTAAACAAATTACACAGGCATGCGTATAGGTAAAATAGCCCTTTTCATGGTTAGTTTTTCTCATTTCCATTACAATGTAAACCAGCGTGGATGCAAAGCAATTTCGGGTTAAAACTACAAAATAGCCCGAAATTGCCTCTCGTACATTCTAGATTTTATTGTAATGCAAATGAGCCAAGTTAACAGTGAAAAGTGCTTTTAGCGATACCAACAGCTATTATCTTAGATTTAATATATAGGTAGTCGACTCGGATCTCTTTCAAGTAACGGTACAAACGGTATATAGGGGCAACCATTCATTATACATACCTTTACCCTTCGTTTCCCTTTTCTTGTCCTTGTGCTTTAGCAGCTTTTTCCTTTTCTGTTTTTTCTTTTCTTCTTCTTCGTCAGTAGACATTCCACTTGTGACTTCTGTGGATTCGCTTTCACCCTCTGATTTCCTCTTACCTAACGCAACATAAATTATTTTAGCAACAGACGATTTCATTTTGACAGTCTTTCTTGACTTCATTAAATATACTTATTGAATAGAAGTTTGCAGTACCAAGTCCGTGTCTAATCCCCCAAAAACTCAAAATAACGAACGCACTTTGACAATAGTATTTGGTAAATGAATAATTTAATTTAATTTAGCTGATTGGCTCGTCAGACTCCAAATATCCTTTGCCATTTACTTCGGAGCAACTCGGGAAAACATGGCGTCCCGATTTGCATCTGTGACAAGTGAAGAAATCATCCAATTTTTTTTTGGGTGGTGTATATTACCTCACTGCTTCGCGGCTTGGTATATATCCACCGCTAGCCACCTCCACTTCGGTGAATAGTTGTTAAATATTTGTAACATTCATCTTTGCATATCCTTATATAAACTACAATGACCCTTTGATGCTACAAAGGAGCTGGCAGACAAACCACAAAATTGCACTGAGAGCGGGTTCTTTTCATTTATGCGACCTTCTCTCTTTTTTTTTTTTCTCCAGTGTGAGATATTTCTTTTAGAATCGGCTTCAATCTAGTGCGCTTTGTGTTGCATTGTAACGCTTTATACGGAACAAGATGGCTTTATTTAATTCTAAGTTACCACGGCACTACTTCGCGGCACTCCGAGACACTCTAAAAACACCCCTCCCCCACTTGACAGACAAAAATGCCAGCAATGGAACATTACGTATGTTGAATGGAAAAAGGCGGGAAGTTGGTCGACCGCAAAACTTCCACGCCTTTTGCTGGTCTTTAAGGCATCCAAAATTGTGCGGGTTCATACAGGTTCCGTGGAATGATTCCCGTATCGTTCGATTAGATCGGTTTGGATATATTCCAATTCAAACTTGGCTCCTGGGCTTAAGGGAAAAAGGCAAAAGAAATGTGCTATTCATTGATGAGCCTTAAGATGACTTCTTTTGTTGCATTTCACCAAGCCTTGGAGCCAAGTCTAAGTCCTAGCCCGCAATACGATTAAAAACGGACTAGATCCAGAAAAGATTCTTAAAGTCATTTCAAATATAAATTAAAAACAGAGTAGCGCCTGAAACTAAAAAAGAAAGTCGTCGCAAAGGGAGAAAAATTACGTTCAAGAGAAAAGAAAAGCGCGCCCGTCATAAAAGATAAAAATACCTGTTATCCATAATCTAAGAGGTTATGACAGTCATTTTATAATGCAAGAGATTGGAGCTATTGTTAAGAAACATGCATACAAAAATAAGAAAGGGGAGGAGAAACAAATGAATATCAATGCAATTCCGAATAATATGGAAAAGTATATGGCTTTCATGTTGGGTAATCACTTAACCTTTCTTGATAGTTTCCAGTTTATGAGTTCAAGTCTAGAAAATCTTGTTGAGAACATCACTAAATGCGGAAAATGCGATCCATGTGACCCTGACAAGTGCATAAAACAACATATTAATGATGAAGGCAAGATAATACAACATAAAACCAGCTTACCATTCGGTAAGTGTATAAATTGCGAAAATATAAATAAAGCCTGCATAAATCCAAACTATGACAATCTAAAACATACAACTAAGGCTTTTCAAACAGATAAATTAAATTTAATGGCGCAAAAGGGAGTTTACCCCTATGACTACATGGACAGTTTCGATAAATTCAATGAAAATCTACCAACGAAGGAAGAATTTTACAGCATATTAAATGATAAACATATATCAGACGAAGACTATAAACATGCCCAAAATGTGTGGAATACATTCTCTCTCAAAAATATGGGTGAGTACCATGACTTATACCTTAAATCTGACATCCTTCTGCTGGCTGATGTATTCGAAAACTTCAGGAAAACATGTCTACAATACTACAAACTGGACCCATGCCATCATTTCACATCTCCTGGTTTGTCATGGGATGCAATGTTGAAAATGACTGACATTAAACTAGAGCTTATGGTCGACATTGGTATGTTCCAGTTCATTGAGAAGGGCTTGCGTGGTGGAATCAGCTATATAGCCAATCGTTATGGTAAAGGAAATAATAAATACATGAAAGAATACGATGAGAAGGCGCCCTTGAAGTATATCATATATCTTGATGCTAATAACCTTTATGGTTAGGCTATGAGTCAGTATCTACCAACAGGCGGATTCAGATGGATGACACAAAAACAGATCGATAAGATAGACCTAGCCAAGTATAAAGAAGATAGTGAGAAAGGTTTGATACTGGAAGTAGATTTAGAGTATCCTAAAGGGTTACACAATCTTCATAATGACTACCCATTAGGACCAGAAAAGGTTAAAGTAACTGAGAGTATGTTGTCTAGGTATTGTAAAAACATTACGAAAAAATACAAGATATCAACCGGTCTTGTACATAAACTGATACCAACACTGGGCAACAAAGAAAAATATGTGCTCCATTACAGGAACCTACAATTGTATTCTGATCTCGGTTTGAAAGTGACTAAAGTTCATCGTGCACTTGAGTTTAATCAATCTCCTTGCTTGAAGCAATATATTGATTTCAATACCGAGAAACGTAAGAATGCCAAGAATGATTTTGAAAAAGACTTCTTCAAGCTGATGAATAACAGCGTATTCGGCAAAACCATGGAAAATATAAGAAAGCGAGTGGATGTAAGATTGGTGACTGATGAAAAGAAACTATTGAAACTTGTCAGTAAGCCAACTTATGTCAGTAGTAAGATCTTCAACAAAAATCTAGTAGCTGTGCATAAGATCAAAGAAACACTTACTCTAAACAGGCCAGCATATGTAGGTATGTGTATCTTAGCTTTAAGCAAGACGTTAATGTACAATTTCTATTATAAAAAAATTAAAAAGAATTACGGAGACAAAGCCAAGTTACTATTCACAGACACAGACAGCTTGACCTATGAAATCGAAGCTGAAGATGTATACCAAGACTTTTGGGATCATGTGTACTTAAGGCATCCGTCGGCCGAGTGTCGGTCGATACTATCGGCCGATATGGCGACCGACACTCGGCCGATATATCGACCGACACTCGGCCGATATGTCGGCCGATATGTCGGCCGAGTGTCGGTCGAGTGTCGGTCGACATGAACCGACAAGCATGTCGGCCGACACCCGGCCGATACTTGACCGCCACTCGGCCGCGACTCGGCCGCCACTGGGCCACCACTGGGCCACCACTGGGCCGCCACTCGGCCGATACTTTACCATCACTCGGCCAACACTAAGCTCACTTGGTCAGCTCTTGGTACCGAGATCTTCCCTGCTCCGGGTACTGAGAGAGGCTTTCAGTGGCCGTCGTCCTTTTTTGGCCTTTAACTCCGGCAATATTCAAGTCTTTTTTTTTCAGTTACGTTTGTTCCTCGTCATCGCTTTTATATACGACCCTCGTTACTTTATGATGCAGCAGCATTTGGGGATTGTTGCTTTTGGAGGCTCGTTATTTTAGGGGAGCAAAAGATGATATAAAAAGTTGGTACAATTGCGCTCTCTTCCTGCCACATAGATTGATTTTTCAGTTCTAGACCCCGTGATATTTCACAACTCTTTGTGGCATA
>OZ026598.1:24294505-24312005 GCA_964020085.1 Micromussa lordhowensis
TTTGGCAACTGGCTATTATCACCGGCAATTGCTGCAGTGAAGATGGCCAACTACAAGTAGTTTGACCATCTAGAGTATGTTCTTTGTTTAACTAGCTGCTGAAAACACTGAATAAGCACAGAAGAAATTTTATTAATAAGTAATTTGTATATTGGCTTACTTTTTCCAATGTGCCAAAGGCCAAAGAAGTGTTGACCACTGGTTTTCCTAGCTCTTTGCACAGTCTTGGGCAATCTTCCTTCATCCACCTGGCAATGGAAGTATGCCTGTCCGAGATGAATGATCTGATAATCATTCCAGTCCCCAGCAGATATGTAAAGGCTTTTTCAAATGCCAGCGCTTCCATTGTAGAACTGCTTCCAGATTGATTAGCCTTTAAAATTAACAGACAATTTCAAAGGTTTTTAAAAGGGTAGTTATTCAGTTACTCAGCCATTAATAGTCAATTAATAACTTAGACAGGTTGACAATTACATTGAATAAGCTCAGGACAATGAAAATGCAGAACTGGCATTGTGTAGTGTTAGGGAACTGTAGGGAACCAAATCAATATGAATGTGTTTGATTTGAGGTGTGATCTGAGTATTGTAATATTTTATTGATTATATGTTGTTTTAACAACAAATAAAATGGCTTTAAAATGGCTTTATTTGCTTACTTTTCTTCTAAACATACCTGCAACAGAACATGGTGTAAGTGCAATATTTGGCAGAATGGCCCATGCTATCGTGGCGGCTATCGCCAGCAAGGACAACAACCTTGTGGTTGATCGTGGCCAGTAGTTTCTGCTGGTACTTCCTCCAGAAAGAAACAATGGAAGGGATCAGGAGGTGCCTTTGATGGTAATAGTATGTTGGTTCGTCCGCTGTTATCTACAAAAAAAATTGAAACCAATCCAGTAGGTTAGTTACCAGAGTATTAGGATCATTTCATTGACAGCAAAACCACCACAACCGTATTTTTTGAACACACAACCACTCTAGATGCACTCCAATTATGCCTTCCCCTCCTCCAGGCCAAGCTTGTCATATTGAAATATGCATATACTATTAAAACAAGGGTAGGTACACAGTCTTCCATGTAAATGAAAACTCATTTCCATGTTAAAAGAGCCTACAGGAAACTTAGACATCACTGGCTTATTTAATGAACCTGCTGCTGCTGCTGCTGCTGCAGAAACATGCTCCAATTCAGGCATCATGTTTAACTCTGCAATCTGCTCCACATCAGCTACATCCTGCACTGCAACCACCTCCTGTATTACAGCAGCTCCCTTAATGTCAAGGTTCCTCTCAGCCCCAAGAGCTCCCTCGGCCTCAAAGGCCCCCCCTGGCTTCAAGAGCTCTCAAGGTCCCTCTCCACCCCAAGAGCTCCCTCAGCCTCAAGAGCCCCCTCCGCTTCAAGAGCTCCCTCAGCCTCAAGGGCCTCCTTGGCTTCAAGATCTCCCTCAGCATCAAAAGATCCCTCAGGCTCAACAGCTCCTTCATGCTCAACAGCTCCCTCAGGATTCTGCTCAATATTTTCTGGAGCATCAAGAACTTCAGGATTCTGCTCCACCTCCATATTGGCATGTTCAGCAAATGCTTCATTTAGTATCTACCAATACAATTGTTAAGGTAAGTCTAGTAACATCCATTAAATAATGTGACTTAAAGGGCTTCCCAAAAAAAAGAAAGGTGTGATGTTTTTCTACTCAAGAATACAAGCCAAAAGAGAAACTAAAAAAACTAAACGAGTCCTATACATTTACTTAGATCGTAAATAACAACTCTGTAGAAGGTATTTTGTAATAGTGCTGTCATTATGGAAGATAAAGTAGTTTATAAATATAGTGCAAGTGAAATGTTTATAAATATAGTGCAAGTGAAATGTTCCGTGCAGATGTTTTCTTCCAAATGGTTAAAAGCAGCTCCTGGTTTCAAACGTCTAGCAAGACCTTTCATGGAGTATGCACACGTGAAACAATCATTTGTGAAATGGTCAGAGCAGACAGGGAATTTTCCCACAGGCCCAGGATTAAAGTTCTTCCGATGAAGGCAGACAAAGTTCTTCCATTTTAATTGGACACTGCCACTTCTAGGCAAATTATGGATCAAAATTCCAGCTTCGTTGTTGTCTCCTTGATCACAGTCTTGGACTTGACAGCCCCAACCAGGCATACTGTAGATAAAACTGGAGAAAAGGACTTTTTCGAAGGGACACACTTCTCATCGGCTCTGCGCTGCATACAAGATTAGCCACATTTGTTTTTATGTGTTGAGTCCCTGTTTATGGCAGTTCTTGCAGATATCCTGAGGTGACAGAAGCACTGTTGCCATAGGTTGGCCGCACATCAAGGTGTAGTCATTGAATTTACGAAAGCAATCTCTTTCAGAAATAAACATTTCTGAATGAAGGAATCACAAAGTTCTTGTTTCAGCGGAAAATATGGCAACGTCGTCGTTTGGTTTTTCTGCATCAGTTGGTTGTTCATGGTAAACATACTGCTCTACGATTGCTGCAAACTTCACTGCAAACTGCAGTCTTGATAAACGCGTGTAATCAGCAAATCAGACATTTTCACATTCTGAAGTATCACAGTTGAAATCAAGCATTGGGCCTCAACTTCAGGTTGAGAAGAAGTGTTTTGTTGACATGCTGTTTCGATAGCAACGAATGAGGGTTGTCCAATATACACGAACTGATACGAGCTGTGTTATAGCATTTTCCTTTGTGAAACATTGGTTTACGAGTCGTTTAGTTTGTAAATTGCATAACCTTTTGAGAGACTTAGAGTGTATATTTACTTAAGGCGTATATACAAGTCCACGACTCGTACGACCGGTACAACTCATACAAGACGTGAAACAATGGTTTATGAGGCCTACAGTTTTTGGGGAACTGCATATCATTAGAGGGACTTAGGAGTATGTACAAGTCCACGACTCGTACGACCCACACAACTCGTCCAAGTCGTGAAACAATGGTTAGTGTCACTGTTCCGGTTAAGATTTGAGCTACAAGGAACTCTACCCAACTCTAGAATTAACTAAAGTAATGACAGCAGACATATTGGCGTAAATAAGGGGGAAACACCGCTCTGCGATTGCGTGACAGGCGACTTCTATAGCGTGACCATTTTAAGGCCTCGCTTCTCTGGCACTTCCAGCTGCACCTATGCCAACAACAACAAAACACAACAACGCGCTGCAACAGCAGCACAGCTAGGCCAGCAGCGCCACTCCGAGAAGAGTATTGGCAGGTCCCAAAACTAGACTAACTGAAATGACCTCTCGTGCCTCACCTATCTCGCCAGCGCTGCTGGGTCGGACTGGAATATTGGCAGGTCAATATAATTAAAACACGGTAAAAAACTAGAGAACTTAGCTTGGGGAAGTCGCTATGCAGACTTAACCGCCACAGATACGCGCGAAGCGGGTATCCCCCAAGCAAAATAAAAAACACTTCATGGGGAAGAACTGGCTATACGTGGGGCTGCAGAAAGCAGCACTTGTTTTGGTGTTCTTATTTACAACTTTCTCAAAGAAACAGTTCTCAAAGATGTTATTGTTCGCAACTTGTATGTTGTGAATGTTTGTTGTAAACACTGTCATAAACACTGCCTAATGAACTATGCTTATGTTCAAAGAACTCAAAAGATGAACCTGTCTTTTAAAGGGTTTAAAGAAGTTGTTGTGTTATCTTAGTTCTTGGGGATTAATTTAGGGGAAAAAAAAAACAGGAGTTTCATGTCCATATCGAAAGTATTGATTTAGGTTTTGGATGTGAACAGGCTTATGGAAACTCAACCTTTCTTGTGGCATGATCCTTTGGAATCGAATATTAATGGCACAAATTGTATGCATGCATTTTTTTTTTTAACGGAAAATAAGGACTGGTCATGACTAGTATATAGCAAGTCTGTTGATCATGTCTTTTGTAGATGTTGTGGCTCCTAAAGGAGCCGTTGTGTAATAATGTCTTCGGCTGGCAGAGCTCATTTCGGTTGTCCATTCGGTTTATCTCGAGGAAGACCGTTAAGATAAAGATGCTTTTGATGATCAATATCGTAATAAAACCATGTCTGGGCTTTGCAGTCTGCGTTGTTGAGAATAAAGTCTATCTGTCGGGCCCTTTTCTCGGCGATGGGATGCCCTGCCCAAAACTGCAACAGCATAATCCATCTCTTCAGTAGGTAAGGTCAACAACCATTACCTAACATAAAAAGCACCAACTTTGAACGTATCTTTGTCACCTATGGGCTTCCTCCAGAATGTTAACTGCATGTCAATGGGCCACCATTTCACTGGGAAAAACACGTTCCCATTGATCTCTTTGAATATATCCAGTCTTTCTTGGGTAATTTCTCTTCTGGAAAGGTAACGTAAGGTCTCACGGTATTCAGCCAAAGTTGACATATTGGTATGAAAATGCATGTTATAAGGGCACCGCTGGTTTTTAAACTTATGGCAATTTAGTTGCTATGACTATAGCAAAACAAACCATTAAAACATAATTTCTATTGGTTGTTCTTTGATCCTTTTGAAAATAAATCGGAATTTCTATTGGTTCTTCAATTATCCTTTTGTAAATCTAATGACTATTCATTACGCTGTAGTTTACCAATCATATCGGAAATGTCGGTCCTTGTTAACGTTTACAAACTGCCAACAGCTGCTACTTCACCCATTTTGGAGAAAGCTGGAAAACGTCACGCAAGCAATAATTTGGTAGTTAGTTGGCGAGTAATAAAGATTGTTCGGTCCTGATTACATGAGCCGGGCTGCTTCATTGTGTGTGATGAGTTAGACGAGCTAGCCCGGTTGATGGTTGTGATGACACGCGGGAGACCAGAGCGAGATTGATTTTGGCCAAGGTGGCTGTGCTGAGCTCCGCAAAAACGTTCTTTGGTTCTAACAGTTACTGTCCAAAATTATCCTGATTTTCATAACTATGCTTCATGTCAGGAAAACGACTTCGGTCTGGAAAAATCTTAGCGCCTGAAAGAAGCGATAAGCAGTGTAATTATTCAAAGAAGAAAGCTTCAAATCTTAGCAAGTTGAACATGGCCGCCGCCGAATTACTTGAAGAGTTGAAATCGATGAGACTTGACCTCACAGGTCAAATTACCAAACTTAACGATGACCTAAAGGACTTTAAAAGAAACACTAACGAAAGGCTGCAAAAAATTGAAAGTGTCATGTCCAAAGTAGATGAAATAGACGGCTTGAAGATCAAGCAACAGCAACTAGAAGCCGATGTTGGCAACATAAAGGACGTCACAGGCATTAGCCTTTATCCACCGTCTACCGTCTGGAATGCCCTGCTCAGCCTTTTTAATTGCTTGCATCTAAAAACAAAAAAATCATAAATCACAAATTTAAATGGTCTACTTGCCTACATGTAGCTGCCATTTGAACTACATAAATATACAGAGTACGTAATTAAGGAATTAAGAGTAACTACACATTCTATTCCCCTAAAAAAAATGTTATACAAATACCAGGTTTACTCAGACTACCAAGGTTAAAGTGCCCATATCGTCAAATTTTTTATTTTCTTATCTGATTCTATATAATCACCCAATGAACTTCTGCGAAAGAAAAATTCGATTTTGATAAAATGCAATCATTTTTAGAAGTTTTAAAATAGTTCAAATTTACCGTCATTTTGGTCCACCATTCACACCAGTCTTCCCTTCGTTTTGAATGAGTTGTGACGTAGATTAAAGAACACGTGACTTCAGGCTTGACTCATCTCGCTTGTTTTACCTCTGTAAATGTAAGTTAGTAGCTCGTACAAAATGCTGGAAAGGAGAATTTTGCATGGACTACGAAGCTAAATTTTATGGAGGTAAAACAAGTGAGATAAGTCAAGCCTGAACTGTAACGCCATCATGCGCCCCTTTAGCTGTTGAGCTTGCTGCAGAAGTGTTTGAAACTCAGCAATGTTCCAGTTTGCACTCTTCAGCTTTTCTTCGGGTGTTGACCTATTGTCAAATTTCTTCCTATAATCTTCAACAGCCAATTTGAAACCCTCATCAAGGAACGGGATGTCATCAGCTAAACTGTCAACACACTTTCTTAATTCCACCTCAAGACCGTGCCGGGTTTGGACCACAGTTAGCCTACTAACCAAGCTAACTCTACTGTCATAAACCCTCCGCAACTCCTGCAACTTTCCATCACCCAAGTCCACATCTCCATTCCACACCCCCGAAACAGACTCCATCAATGCCTCCTTAAGGTCAGTGGCATCGAGCTTCAACCAGAATCTTCCATCTGGATTTGCTTTCCTCAGCTGATCAAATGCTACCACCTGTGAAGATTATAACATTAAGTTAATGTCTTAAATTTATATCACTCCAGTGCCAGATTAATCAAAACCTCATTGATCCAATTAACCAAAGGATTAGCCCAAATTTTGTTGCTAGTCTTGTGACCTTTTGGAGAGGCTTCCTGTTTATATTGTTTGCCCTTCAGTTTTGAATTTGAATAATCTCAGACTAACAAATATAAGCATATTTGTATCCTGAGAATCTTTGTTTTCTGTATTTACCTTATTCTAATGTATTGTACGATAATAATTAATTTCACTTAGTATTGTAATTGTATTGTAATCGTAATTTTTCACTTTGTATTTAGTATTCAGCTTATTTTAATGTGTTGTGCGATAATAATTAATTCTTTTTAGTATTGTAATTGTATTGTAATTGTTCACTTTGTATTCAGTATTCAGCTTATTCTAATGTATTGTACGATAATAATTAACTCTACTTAGTATTTTAATTGTAATGTTAATTGTAATGTTACTGTAATTATTCTATTTAGTGTCAAGCCACTGCTCGCCTCGAATAGCTATAGCTAACTGCGAGCAGTGGTACATCAGATTTTGTATTTTTCTTTATTTCTCTTAATAAACTTGAAACTTGAAACTTGAAACTTGAGCATTGAAAAATATTTCTACTATTACTTTGGTTAACTTTAAATTCTGAATTGGCATTAGCTACCTTTAGAACAATCTGGTCCAATGTCCAAAGTAATGACAGTACCTTTTAAATATACAGATTCCATTTAAAACAAATACTCAATAATCCCAAGAGAAAAATTGGAACCGCAAAAATTAGTATTATTATTTGAGGCTGTCCTTCGAGACAAAGTTTACCATCAAATAATTGATGGTAACACAGTGTGTAAAATATTATTGAACTCTTAGTTCCCCTCCTGTCAGTTCAGACCAGTACTGCTTGTTTATAAAAACTTCTTTGAAAGAATAAAATGAAGCAAAGCAGAGACCTGCACATCAGTTGTGGAAGTAAACAACAACTTCTTGTGTGTTCTGTATTGAGTTGCTTTACTTGAGCGTGGAACATTTACACGAGCCTGCATACAAAAGCAAAAACAAAAACTGAAATCAGGCTACATGAGAAGAACAGTATATCAATAAAGCTAACATGCAGTCTAACATGCAGTTCATACTAATGGTGGCAGAATTTTCACCTGTTACATTTTTTACAGAGGAGTACAAAAAAAAGTTAAAAGTTGGCAAATACTTTTAAACCCAGTTTACCTTAAGTGGGTCTCTCATATACTGTGCTGTGGATCAAGGCCACTCTACATAGGACCAGCTAACAGCCTCTGTATTCGTTCTGGGGATTCAGTAACCATGGTTTCATGCCATAATCTAAAGTCTTCAGGTTCTTTGATCTGTAGAACAGAAAATAAGATCACAACTTTGTTGAGAGTGAGCAGAAGAATTTTAAGTTTCAAATATTGGTGGCATGTACATAAAGCACTGAAAATAATCAATAAAATCGATACTGACAATTTCAACACTAACAAGGTATAGACTGGGCAGGCAGGCAAAAGACATTTGTGCATGTGAAGTATTCATTATAGGGTTGCATTAACTACATGTAATATCGCATCTCATGAAATGGCATTGTGTTACTAGTATTGGCATTACCGAATTAGCATCTTCAGTAACTACACTCCCTAAAAGGTAAACTTATGAAAAGATAAGACTGGCTGGCTTGTTACCTGCATGACACTGGTGCATGTGATGAATTCAATACAGTGCTGCATTAAGCCAAATGGCATCCAGTGGATTGGTATAAGGGGACTCGACTTGTCTGGTCTGTCCTGTGCCAGTCCTTGGCAGAATTTAAACACCAAATTCACCTTGTTATTATCCTCCAACCTCTTCATTGCCTCAAGAGAAAGCTGGATGAAGGACCTTGGATTTGATGTGATACCTTTCTTACAAGCTACCCACAAGTATAAGTTTTCTAATACGGCAATCACATTGACAAACTCCTTCTGTTCAAACAAGTTAAACAGAATGTCTGTAATTGCAGACACAAAGGAATCTCCTCTTCTGCCATGTCCAAGAGATGCCAAGCCTTCCACTACAAGATCCAAGATTTGATTCTCAGTGAGGCTCCTCATTTTCCCAAGTAATGCTGGTGAGACACTTAGTGGTTGACTTTCTGCAGGAGCAGGATGGCCCGGCGATTTCTCCATGTAACACTCTACCATGATACCATCTTCCATCAGGGCATCTTCTGCTTCCGAAACCGTTTTATATTTCTGTTCCAGCTCAAACATGACTTGCTGCCGAATACTGCTACCTATGGGAGTCCAAGATGTATCTACATTATAACTGTGTAAAATAAATCCCACATCATGCATCACTGGGGCCCACAAAGCAAGTAGGGTACAAACTACCTGTATAATAAAATAGTATTGGTTGTATATATAGATAGCAAAATTCCCGGCAAATAACCGAGGAACTAGCCAGAGCCCTTTAGTAACGAGGTAATTTGAAATAAAAAATGGAACTATTGACATTTATAAATAACAAGCCAATAAGTTGCTTGATATAGTATTAAGACCGAATAAAACATTGTTAATTTTTTTTTCCAATAGATAACACAATAGTTCACAATAATTCACAGGCTAGTAAAGATACAGGTATGCAATACTAAAACATTTGGACAAGGAAAACCCTTGATAAGGAAATTAGCAAAAACAAAATTCCAAAAATATTCTAAAAAAGTTAATAACTAATTACAAAAAATAAAATAACTACCAGTAAATCATGATGTTGCCTCGGATATAATAAATAACTAGATAAATTATAAATAACTACTATTGGAAAAACCAGATCTTTGAAACTCCGTTCCTGTAGTTTCTTGAACAAAAGCAGCAGCTTTCTTCCAATAATCATGGCGATTGCCGAATGTGGGCCATTCAGAGCCATATTTTTTCAAGTCGTCAAAGAGAGCAACAAACTGAACTAGGGCGATCTGCTCCTTTTTTTACCATGGAAAAGACTTCTTCGTGGTCGATGGTAACTGCTTCGGACTTTTAGGTGACCGTACCAACCTAGCTCTTTGAAGGCGATGTGATGCCTGATGGAAGAAAAACAAAAAATGATAAGATACATTTCACAAGTCTTTCAGTTTTCAGAAACTTAGTAGAAAGTACATACAAGCCCACGCAAAGAAAAAGTTATGTATACCTTCTGTAAAGGACTTGCTCTTTCTCCAAAGCCAAGTGTACGCCTGGTGGGTGAGTGACTACTTGTTATGATTTCTTTGCGAGATTTTTTGTCCGCTGGTTTATGCGGAGTGTTGCCAGTTGCCACGTGCGATCGCTTCTGTGATTCATCCTTTGAGTATAAAAACAGTATTCATCTAAAAGAATAATATACAGACGCTTAGATATACAAAGGACATCAAAGTGAACTTGTAAAAAATATTAAAAGCGCTTTTAATAGGGTAAATAGAGATAAATAACCAAGCACAGGATGAAATTGGCGCCATATTCGTGGTATTCGTATTGCAGAATTTGACACCTTCCCTTGGCAGTTTTGGCTGAGAACCGGATGAAAATACCTAATTTCGTAATGGATAAACCTGTCAAAACCGCGAAGTCAAAAGAGGTCAGAGCGGTCATCTAATATCACATCTCTCTTCTCTGCCTACATGAATAATTTTTTCAATGCAAACTCAACTGAAAAAGTCACACTCACCCGATTGTTTAAGAGCAGTCAACCATTTCTTCATTTGCAAGGCAAAACAGTGAAAACAAAGAGAGGTACTAAACAGAGAGAATACGAAATCTATTGTGCAGTGAAACATTTCTTGGTGTCAAAGAAGCATATAAAAACACAGGCGGTCTTTCAAACTTACCTCAATTAAGCTCTGTCACAGAGAAACGCCAAATAAAATTCACTGTTGAAAATTCAATTTGGCTTCAGAAAAGGTCATTCAACAGCGCAGGCTGTCAGTGAAATTGCGGACAGTCTAAGAAATGCAATTGACAGTAATCTATTTTCCTGTGGGGTATTTATAGTCTTCTCGAAGGCATTTGACACGGTTAATCACCAAATATTGCTGAAGAAACTAGAATCATATGGAATTAGAGGAACTCACTTAAAATGGTTTACAAGCTATCTTGAAAACAGGCAGCAGTATGTAACAGTGGGTCAATTAGACTCACCAAGACAAGCGATGACTTGTGGAATTCCACAAGGTAGTACACTGGGACCTTTGCTTTTTCTACTTTATATAAATGATCTACCAAATTGCTCAAAGAATTTAATTTTCAGGATATTTGCGGATGATACTAATCTCTTTGCTTCAGCCTGCGACTTGAAAGACCTTGAAACGCTAATTAATTCTGAATTGGAGAAAGTTAAGGAATGGTGCGATGTCAACAAACTGTCTATTAACTTTAGTAAAACTAATTATATGATAATTAAATCTTCTAGGAAAGTTTCTGGCAATATGGAAGTAAAATTACATAGCATGGATGGATCGTGCCACATATTAAGAAAAAAAAATCACATTAAATATCTAGGTGTTATGATAGATGAATCAGTATCATGGAAATATCATATCTCCTATATTTGTTCTCATGTTTCACGTAATATAGGTATTATTTCAAAACTAAGGCGCTATCTATCTATTCATCAATTGAAACAAATTTATTATAACCTTATCTACCCTTATCTATCGTATGCCGTAATAGCTTGGGGAAGTGCTTATAAAACGCATTTGCAAAAGTTGCAAACTAAACAGAATACGGTTTTAAGATTAATGTTTTTTGCAACAACATTTGGGCCTTACACTGAAAGCGCTCTCCCTTTCTTAAACCTTCTAGACATTTTAACAGTAGATAATGTTTACCACCTGCATGCTTTAAAATTTACGCATATGTGGCATAAAGGGTTCTTACCAAAGGTGTTTGATAACTTATTTCAATATGCCAAAAGCAGACACACATACAACACAAGGTACGCATCAAATCAAAACTTTTGCAAACCATATATTCGAACCAACACTGGGAAACAAATGTTTTCCTATAAGGCGATTGACCTCTGGCATGATATCCCTTCTTACTTGAAAGATCTCAGTACATATTCCTTTGCCAAAGAAGTAAAACAATATCTACTGTTTAAACAATGCTCATAGGAGTTGCGTAAAAGCATTTTAAATCAATATTATCAAACGTATGCATTATTAACTGGGTCTAGTCTCTTTCTTCTTGTTGCTCCTAATCTTTTTTATTAAAATTAACTGTAAATAGTTACTAGAGGTCAACCCGAAAACCTTACGGTTCCTTTGGCCTCTAGGCTCCAATTAATTAAATAAATTTCCTAATCTTTCTCCTTAGGTAACCTGTGATGTACATAACGATCCTCTGTAACTTGTCTTAAGTGTGAGTGAATAAATATTGTTGTTGTTGTTGTCTGTTGAAACCGTCAAACACGAAAGCCTAGGGTATGAAGTGATTAAAAAGCCGCAAAGCATCATGGGAGATCTGAAAATCCCCCCCCCCCCCCTTGGTTACCAGATTTGACTGCACACTACAAGTAATAGTAGAGGTTTTTTACATCACCAACCTTAAGGGGATCACACATGTATGGATTGCGTCTGGAAGTTGTGGGTGAGTTTGGCTGAATGGAATGCAGCTTCCCCATTTCCTGTGGAGACACCAGTCCCTGTTCCATCTCCTGGCTGGCACTTTCAGGAACACTATTCCACAAGTGGGACACGTGGACCACATCTTCAACACCATCTGCGTGATGTAAGTTTTCTTTGCGGACATTTTCTTTGAGTGAAGGTGATGAACAGAAAGGTACAGCAACAGATTTACCATCCATTAAGCTTAGGGTTGTGTCACCCAGTTCCAAGCTATTACTGCTTTCTTCGAGACTGAGTGAAGACAGCTCCAATGGACTTTGAATAATGTCCACATTGGACCTATCGACTTCATAAGTATCCTCCCACCTGTGGCTCGACTTCATATTGCTATACTGGCCCTCTATGGAGGCACAGCCACTTGTGTCCAAACTGGCTGAACATGGTTTCAAGCCATGAAGCGTAATGTTCTTCCATGGCAAGTTTCTGAGTTTTGTTTGATGAGAAGAAATGTAGATTGTAATCAATCAACCCAAAGGGCATTCAATTCAAATCCATTCTTGGTGCCGGACTTTCAAAGCATTTACTAAAGTGATATACCAAGTTGTGTTTTCCTTCTTTATTCAATGTTTCCATTGCCCTTACACTTGAAGGAAAGAAATCAACTTTTACAAATTTAAAGAACTCCAAACCTCTGTCGCCTACCAATGTAAGCTTCAACAAGTGGTTAAGGAGTCCGACAGAAATTAAGCTTTTGAAACAGGATAGAACCTCCTTTACCAAATCACCAACACTTCTGTTTTTAGTTCGTATAGTATGATCGTCCGGGTGAGTGTAGTTCTGAGAAGAACTGTTGTTGGTGACTGACGTTTCGACAACCTGAGCGGAAGTCATCTTCAGAGTCAAGTGAATAGTGTTTGTCAGTCGATGATGTTATAAGTTTGGTTCGTTGAAAGTGATTGGTCACTTTAGCCATGATGGTATTGGCTGAAAGACTCGTGTAAAGTTTGTCATCAGTCATTGGTCAGTTTTGATCCGTCTTTTGTTAGTCAAATTCCTAGCGTTGAGGTCCGTGAAAAGTCAGTCAAATTAAGTCGGTCTGTTAGAAGTCCGTTTGTCGGTTTCGTTTGCGTCGTGAATAAGTCGTTTGTAAGGCGCCGGTAGCTGTTGACATCTGTTAAGAGGCGTTTGTTCTAAGTTAGTGTACCAGCTTTCAAGAGTCAGTCGCTGAAAATAGTTCGTACTGTAGGTTAAGCATTGAGCAGTGTCCCAGTCAATGTTGTGGTTTGTCAGTTGATGATGTACAGCAATGTGATTGTTGACATCACCATTTCTCGTGGCTCGTTTGTGTTCAGTCAGTCTCGTGTTCAGGTTTCTGCCAGTCTCACCAATGTAGGAAGCCTGACAGTCGGAGCATTTGATCTTGTAAACTGCTCCCTGTCTGTTGTTGGGTTCGTCCCTGTCTTTAACGTTGGTCAGTAAGTGTCGTAACGTAGTCGTAGGTTTGTGGGCAACGCGGATGTTGTAGGGCTGTAGGATCCGTGAGATGGTCTCAGAAGTGCCCTTAATATAAGGTATAGTCACTGTAGTAACAGGTGTCGGGTTCCTGTTCGTTGCGTCAGCTTCGGTAGGTCGGTAAATGTTTCGTCTAATAAAGTCAGCGTTGTAGTTGTTCTTGTGAAAAACACGCTCAAGGTATTTGTTTTCGTCACGTAAACTGTCCGGTGTGTCACAAACTAGTTGCGCTCGTCTCGTCAAAGTCTTTATAGTCGTGGCTTTGTGTGAAGTCGGGTTGTAGGATGATTCGTCAAGTAATCTGTCGGTATGCGTCGGTTTTCTGTACACTGTCGTTCGTAGTTCGTTATTGTCGCGGCTTACCAAACAGTCTAGAAAAGGAAGTTTTCCATTTTCCTCGATTTCTTTGGTAAACTGGATGTCGGCGTTCTGTTCGTTAAGGTGGTCGTGAAAAGCGTCAATTTCGTCTTTGTGAACGGCGGTAAAAGTGTCGTCAACGTATCGTAACCAAAGCGGTATCGTTTGACGGCAAGTTGCAAGGGCGCGTTCCTCTACGTGTTGCATCACAATTTCGGCGACAACAACAGAAACAGGCGACCCCATGGCTGTTCCATGCAACTGCTTGTAGTGTTTGCCGTTGTACTGAAAGTAAGTCGATGTAAGGCAAAGGTTCAGTAAGTCCATGATGTCTTCTGTCGGTAACGGTAGTTCAACGGTAGATTGTTGGATAGCGGTCTCGGTACACTGTAAAGCCAATTGAAGTGGAATACTGGTGAACAGTGATTTCACATCAAAAGACACAAGTTTGTAATCGTCAGGTATCTGTACTGTCTTAATAGCGTCAATAAAGTTCTCTGTAGATTGTAGTTTGCGTCTTGATTTGTCAGTAAGGGGTTGCAGTATGGTCGTCAAGTACTTAGACAGTTGATACGTAGGGGACCCACAGAAAGAGACTATAGGTCGCATCGGTATACCAGGTTTGTGCAGTTTCGGTAGACCGTAAAGTTTCGGTGGTTGTGGCACTGAGCATCTCAGTCGGTAGTAGCGTTGAGTGTCAATAGCGTCAGTCTTCTTAAGCGTAAGTATTTTGCTGTTGAGTTTACGTAAAAGTGCTGGCGTCGGGTCGCGTTTAAGTTCTTCGTAAGTCTGTTTGTCGCTAACAAGTGCGTCCATTTTGTCAAAGTAGTCAGTCTTGTCCATAACAACAGTAACACGTCCTTTGTCGGCTGGTAGTATAACAATGTTATCGTCGTTTTTCAGTCGTTTCAGTGCTTGTTGTTCGTCTTTTGTCAAGTTGTTGTCAGGAGTAGAGGCTGATTGTACCGTGGAAGCAATTCTGCTTCTGATGTTATCCTTGGCAGATTCTGATAAGTCTCGTTGGCGAGACAGAACCGCCTCAACACTGGATACAATAGACTCGGTCGGTATCCGTTTAGGCGTCACTGAGTGTTTAAGTCCGTAGGACAGTACGTGAGTCTCGGTTTTGTCTAAGGGACGGGAAGAGATGTTCCTGACCCAGTTATCGTCAGTTTTCGGTCGGTTTTTGTCTTTATTGCGTTGAAGTCTTGTCAGTTTTCGTTCTTGTCGGCCAAACCACAACATTGACTGGGACACTGCTCAATGCTTAACCTACAGTACGAACTATTTTCAGCGACTGACTCTTGAAAGCTGGTACACTAACTTAGAACAAACGCCTCTTAACAGATGTCAACAGCTACCGGCGCCTTACAAACGACTTATTCACGACGCAAACGAAACCGACAAACGGACTTCTAACAGACCGACTTAATTTGACTGACTTTTCACGGACCTCAACGCTAGGAATTTGACTAACAAAAGACGGATCAAAACTGACCAATGACTGATGACAAACTTTACACGAGTCTTTCAGCCAATACCATCATGGCTAAAGTGACCAATCACTTTCAACGAACCAAACTTATAACATCATCGACTGACAAACACTATTCACTTGACTCTGAAGATGACTTCCGCTCAGGTTGTCGAAACGTCAGTCACCAACAACAGTTCTTCTCAGAACTACACTCACCCGGACGATCATACTATACGAACTACTGATACTCCTGGGTTCAAACCATTTACTTCTGTTTTTAAGAGGTTGTGTATGCTTGTCAGGAGAGCAGTTGAAAATCGGTGACAATGACACATCTTCTGGAATAATCCTTTTGGGTGGGATGTTGGTAGAAGCTTCTTGGAAAATTCCAGAGTCCAGCACATAATCAACATGCAGTGCTGCTTCTGCTTCTGACAAAGATTTGAAAACTCTTTCATCAAGTGCTTATTTACTTGTGAGCAACAGGATGAACCTAAACAGCAAACCATCACACAGTAATTACTATGGTGCTAGGGTGTGAAGCCTTGGAGCCAAGGCTGGCTCATAGCTGCCGGAGCTTATCCCGGTTTCTGTAGCATGAAGTGGCTAGAAGTATTTCTACTTCCCCTGGACGGGATGCTAGTCCATCGCAGGTCACTCCCCCGCAATTTTGTTAGGTTTTCCCAACAAATAGCAGGTACCCATTTATACACCTGGGTCGAGAGAGGCACTGTGAGAGTAAAGTGTCTTGCCCAAGAACACAACACACTGTCCCCGACCAGGATTTGATCAAAATTCAAAATTAGAACAAATATTTTCACTTCTAATATTAAGTGTACTTTAGCTTCTTGTTAGTATGCCCTAATAAGCATGGTGAATCGTTTCCTGGCTATCAGGTTTGATACTTTAATAAAGTTCCCATCTCATCATTACAATATTAATATCAGCACATAGTTTACATTTTAATGGAAGTTGAACAGTAATGTGTCAAGAGTGAAAAGGCTTACTTTTTTCAATGACATTAAAAACAACATTGTTAGCTACAAATTACAGAAATTTATCAAATTGAGCAAATCTGTTTGCGAGGATTGCAGGTCTTGTTCACAGAATTTGCACATGCATTCCAGAAGGCTTCATTTTTCATTGTGGGCCATCTAAGAAACATTTCAGGCACAAATAAACGTTGAAACGAACAGAACAGAAAAGGTTCAAGCTTGAAAGAAATGGTCTCAAATTACAACACCAATACACGTGTTTGTGTTACTCCTGTAAAAATAGCATCAGAGAATTTACTTTCACTGTAGAACTTCTTCAAATGTTTTTAAAGACGCCAAAAAAGTTGCTATTGAAAAAAGAAGGCAAAACAAATCCTCATTGTGATGGAAAAACACATTGCAATACTCACCAAACTAGCACATTGCCACCGCCATCTTAAAAATTTTATATCCACAATGCAACGGGATCGTAGTGCATACACCAGCTGTACCAGCATGTTGCAACTTGTATTCCAGTGGTCAAGCAGGGTTTCAGCCACTAACATCTTCCTGTCCCTCTCAGGTAGTCCTTCAAAAGCCATTGCCATCCACCTTATTTCTGGTACCTGTCTTGCCAGATTTGTTATTTTGTTGTACCTAGTAAGTATTCACAATCCTTCTAGCGTGAAGCAACCATATTGTGGATAAAGGGGGCAAGTTTCTAAAGAAACTGTGGTGCTGCGTCGGTGGGAGTATTACAAGATAATTTGGTTTTATCAACTGGGTTGATAATGTGAATTGTCCACCGTAAAGAGATTCGGAAGCTGACGTTTCGAGCGTTAGCCGACGAAGGGCTAACGCTCGAAACGTCAGCTTCCGAATCTCTTTACGGTGGACAATTCACATTATCAACCCAGTTGATAAAACCAAATCATATTGTGGATATTCTACCACGTCATCATGTTGTCTATTTCTTGCTTTTTTGTTGATGATTTCACGAAGTGCCGTCATAGATCAGTTCAACACGGGCATTGGAGGAACTCTATCGACAGTAAGAGGATCTTGGGGTTTTGAATTATCCTCACGGGTGTTGGATTTGATACTGTAACTTTGAATACCTCCGTAAACTATTGGAAGTTCTGCCTTAGCCAATTTCCTGTGCGGGGTTGAAAAGTTGTCATCTTGGCGTTTAATGTTCTCCACAATCAAACGCTTCACATGAGAGTTAGATGGAAGTATTTTCCATACTTTCCCATTTTGTTCATCGCT
>OZ026598.1:24317005-24327005 GCA_964020085.1 Micromussa lordhowensis
ATTCTTTGCTCTAGTACGCTCGTTGATGAACATATCCTCCTAAGCCTTAATGCTTGGCTGTATGGTATACTTTTCTTTAAATGCGGTGGGTGCGCCGAAGTCCAATGTAGGTATGGATGGGTATCCGTTGGTTTCTGAAAAATGTCTGTGCTGATGTTGCCTTGTACATCTTTTATTACTTTTGTATCCAAGAAATTCACGGACTTGTAAGATATTTCATGGGTGAATCTAATGGATGGTTCATATATATATAGTTTGCACGGAATTTCTCTTGCCAGGAGAGGGGGTCTAGATCCTGCTTGCTTCATGGAACCACCCTTGCAGTTTCGCACTCGGAAATTAAGGATGGACACTTATGGTTGGGTGTCAATCCAGCCGTCTCAACCTAAACAAGCCATTTTCCGGACCGGTTTCAACTTTAATGTCTTCTTCAGCGGAGTTTTACAGTATCAGCCTGTCCGGTCGCTTACGTGCCGTTGGACTTAATGCATTAACTCATTTATGTACAGTCATTTATATGGATTGTGCAATTAAATCATTATATCTATTACGTCAGTGCGACGTTGATAATTTGGTGAACTCTGCAATTAAGTCATTATATCTGTTACATCAGAACGACGTCAATAATTTGGTAAACAAGCAGTTTTAGTTTCAAACGAAACGTTTTCATGTTTGTTTCATTAAAATATATCGCTCTATCTTGTCCCTTGTTGGACCCTTTGATCGCATTTTGTCTCCTAGTAACTATTTTTTATCATATTAATATTATGATTTTAGATCAATGTGTTTTTGGCAGATTTGAACATGCAATAAATGTTAGACAGGGTATGTGATAGATAACCTGTAGAACTGCTTAATGTTTAACAAACAACATATAAGACTGACATTTTTCCCAAACTTAATTTCATATCAAAAGAAACAAAATCAAACGGTACCTCTTGGCTTCACTTTCTGCCAACAGAGGCAGTGAGCATGTTGTCTATTTCCTTTACTTCCTCACTTTTGGTCTTCAGGCACTTAGGAGAGTTGCTATTAGTTTGTCTGATTTCAATACACTGGTTTTGTTGCACGAATGGTGCAAGAACATCAGTGTAAAATTTCTTTATATAAGAAGGGACACAACACAACTATGGTCCTTATTAAGTGCCAACATTTTTGGCTTGAGCAACTTGACCAAGATGCGGCTTTTGTAAGAGCCTTCAGTAAGGCTTTCGATTCAGTCTCCCATCGCATCCTTTTCAGCAAGCTGGCCCCGTATGACATCAATCCATACATTAAGAACTGGATAATAAGCTTCCTGTGTGATCGCCGACAGAGAGTAGTGGTTGATGGACTGGTCACCAGTTTTCTCAACGTCAACAGAGGGGTTCCCCAGGGAACTGTGCTTGGACCCTTACTGTTCTCTATCATGGTGAATGATATTAAACCGGTCAGCCCCCAAACCCTACTAATCAAATATGCTGATGATATCACAGCAAGTGTGCCTGTCACCTGGCCCTAATCTTACAGATTCATCACATTCTGAAGTAGAAAATATCAAACGTTGGGCGGATAAAAACTTGATGACACTAAACTTGAAGAAGACTCTTGAGATGGTTGTCAAAGGTAAAACCACTATGCCCCTTCCAGAGCCTGTGGACGGAATAATTAGAAAGAGCGAACTGAAGTTGCTAGGAGTTACAGTAAACGAAGATCCATGTAACTGGGATATTCAATTTGAAAACATGCTTTGTAAAGCAAGTTCTAGACTGTACATCCTTAGAGTCTGCAAATACTACGGCTTCTCACTACAAGAACTTACACTGCTGTTTGACAGTCTAATTATGTCACTCTTCACTTACGTAATTGAGGTGTGGGCTTCTGCCCACTACAGTAAATATCTCTCTCATATTGACAAGTTTTGTAAGCGAGCTTTACGTTATGGCTACACTAGCAAATACACCCCCATAACGGATGTAATAAGAATGAAAGACAGGCTTCTTTGGGAGGAGATAACCTCTGACAGCGCAAATCCATTACATGAACTTTTACCAGCTCAGAGAGCTAGGAGCCTCAGGAAAAGAGGACATAATTACATCCTGCCTCCAGTCAGAACCGAACGCTTTAAACGTTGTTTTCTTAATAGATGTCTTTTCGAATTTGTGTAGTTATTTAGTCTTGTATATACATAATAGTTTGATATATGTAGGAAATTGCAAGTCCAGACGTTTTATCTCTGGACGTGTTTCTTTTTTATTTTTCGAGTTAATAATAAAGATCTTTACTTACTTACTTAAGTTCACCCATCTACAATAAAATCAAATTTAGCTTATCTTGACAGGTTATAACACATTATAACCCACCCCACCCCTTAATTTTTTATTGATTTTATTGGCTATTTTACGTCACGTGGTATAAATCTCTGGACAGTTATCACGCAATAACCCCCGCCCGAGTCGATATTTGTCCTCCGATTTTTTCCGTCAAAGAGAAACATAGTCAGCACAAGAATTTCAACTTTTCTTTTCTCTTATTTAATATGGAAGGAAACCAAACTAGTGTTACTGAGTCTAGCATTAAAAAGCTGATAGCAAGTGCTGTTCCGGAAAGTACATAAAAGTCGCCAAAATACGCTGTCAAAGTCTTTGAAGGTGGATAGAGTTACGAGCAGACTTTTGATATTTAGTCCTACGTAAATTTAAACCGATTCATTCTATATTTCAAAATAAAGATTTAATACAATGTAATAACTAACTATAAAATAAACCAACCGTTCACGTCCGACTTTAGCGTGGAGGAAGGAGAGAAAAATTCCAGTCGCACTTGAAATCATGGAGCCGGCAGAATTGTCAACCATGTTGAAACCTTTTTTACGCAGAAGCCAGAAAATTCAGTGGAAGGAAAACCATACAGTCGCAACACTGTGAAAGCCAATTCGTTCCGGGCTGGACAGATTTTTTTTCCGTTTGCCATTATTTGGGATAAGTATTCAAGCCGGCAAACAAATCCATCACTGAAAGATCTTGCGTGACAGGGATTGATTTCTTTCACAAAGCACCAGCGTCCAATTTCCGGTGAAGACCTTGAAGTCCTCTATGCAGCAAATCAGCTTGGCCTGAATGGTCCAGAAAGTTTTGCAAATTCATTCTCTACTTCGGAAAGAGAGGCTGTGAAAACCAACGCGAGATGAAACCCGGTGACCTTTAGCTCAAAACAACAACAACCGGCTGAAGTACTTCATCTCAAGCGAGAGAACGACCAAAAATCAGTCCACCTTCAAGTGCTACAGATTTTACACATTCTGTGTTTCACAGATGTAAATTACATTTCTTTCTAGTCAAGTTTATGAACAGTACGTCGGAAAATATGAACCAAAAGCGCCAAGTTTTCAAGTTTTTGATCCAAGGGGAGTTACGAAGAATTCATTTCACATGACAGCTTGTCAAATTTAGTCCAATCACAGTGGAGATAAGGTTAGTTAAACCAATCAAATTTACGTTGCTCCCTCACGTCAATCACGCGCATTCGCAATCAGATCACCAATGGCTTTTTTACCAAGTTGGTTGAGAGATTGTCCTCCAAATTTCACATTTGCCCTCGAAGCTTCGCTTCTCGGCCAAATGGTCATTTTTCGGACAATCTCTCAGCCGCGGACATTATCAGCTGACATACCAGCCGCCTGAAGGGGTTTATTTACTAAATAATACACTTAAAATGTGAATGTTAAACACAGCATCTGCATAAGGCCAGATACGGTCGTATCATATTCATTGTGTAGTTCCAGAAAATATCCATACCCCCACCACGGAGGGAATTTCACGTAAGCCCCCCTCCTCCCCGGAATTTTCATTTTTTTGACCAGTAAAATAACCCCCCCACCGCTCCGGAATTTCCACTACTATTTTGTACACCCCCCATACCCTCTGGAAAAAATAGTTTTGGCAAGAAAGTGTGTTAAAGTAAAAGTAAACACTCCAAACATTTAGCCATCTGCATTGCACATAACTACTAAGCTTAATATTCTCGATCGATTGTAACATCTATATCTGAAGATACTCGCAAAGAAAGCATTCAAGATTAGTGAAACATGCTTTAAAAGAAGAGATAAAATGGAAACTTGTCAAATTACCTTCCAACATGACCAACTCCCTTTGTAAATGTGGTACAATTCCATTAAGGACAGATAAAATGCGTGTGGATGAAATTGACACTGTACTTTTATTGCGAACACGATGGCTAACAGACTCGAGACGAAAGCCAATTTTACAGCAAAACTACATAGAAATAGACAGAGATAAACAGGGATACGAAATTCTCAAGTGTGTGAAATCGTAACATCATTTCTACCTTTATAAAGAAACTAATTTTCATGAAAGAAATCGACTGGCACTTCGAGAACCGATGCGAAAACAAACTAGGCTAGTCTCCAGTGCTTTTCGGTCCACAAGGTGACTGAATGTGGACTGGTAACAAGTAATGGCGGCCATGTCCACGCAATGACACGTTCTTCACATTTGTTAGCTTCCAAAACGCTTTTTGAAGAAGGAAAATGTATTTCAAATATAATGCGAGTCAAAAACAAGTATTCAAGCCACTATTTTTCATGTGAAAGTTCTACTTAGTAGGTAAGAGAGGATTTTTGAACAGCTAGATGGACACTCAAATCCGAATTAAATCAAAAGACCTCTGGAAACTAAATCGATCATACAACCCCCCTCCCCCCTGGAATTTCCTGGGTCTTTGACCCCCCCCCCCCTCCCCTCCCCTTCGGAATTTCCAATTCCCTCCGTGGTGGGGGTATGGATATTTTCTGGAACCACACATTAATGTTCTTATACAATAATACCATTTTATTAATAATTGTATTTTACCTACAAAAGAGTGCTGCTGCCTGCATCATAATTACAGGCTCCTGGCATCCTGCTAGAGTTGTACCAGCAATCTCAGTGCAGGACGACAGGAACTTCTTGCCACCCACGGTGTGCAGAAACTGCCCTATTTTCACTACCTCTCCGATGTTGCTAGATGTTTTTTCAAGCATTGCTTTAAACATTGTGTTCCAGATAACCTTTTCCACTGGCTTTTTTTGCCTATCCTACTTTCCACAACAATCAACAGCTGCGGAACAGCTCGTGAAAATTTTCGAACAGATGGTAATCACGGCTGAACGGCTGAAAAATATTTCGAACGGTTGCCCTGAACGGCTGAACGGTTCGAGTAAAATTTCGACCGGAGGTCATGCACTGGAGAAGGGATTGTCATGACTGGCTGTGAATGGAACTAGCGGCCTAAATGGTAGAACGGCTCATGTTATGGCAATAATTATCTATAAATTATTTCAAATGGATTTGTTAATAATTGGCTCTGAACGGAACAGACCTAAAATTGATGTTTGTTACTTTTGCTACGC
Source organism: Micromussa lordhowensis (assembly GCA_964020085.1). Classification (NCBI taxonomy): domain Eukaryota; kingdom Metazoa; phylum Cnidaria; class Anthozoa; order Scleractinia; family Lobophylliidae; genus Micromussa; species Micromussa lordhowensis. The sequence goes on from OZ026598.1 coordinate 24,322,395, forward strand.
AAACCGCTAGCTAAATTGCTCACCTTAACAGCGAAAAAAGCCTTTTTACCGCCAGTTCGTTGCCATGTTTTGTGGAGAAAATGCAAAAAACTGATTATTCGTCAACACGTTGCTCGACGGTCGTGGTTGTTTGCCGAAACCAGCCAGTCTATTTGTTTACTAAATACATACACTAAAAAACATTTCGAACAGTAGCCCTGAGCAGCTGAACGATTTGAGTAAAATTTTGAACGGATGGTCATGCACGGGAGAAGGGATTGTCATGACCGGCTGCAAATGGAACTAGCGGCCTAAACGGTAGAATGGCTCATGTTATGGCAATAATTATTTATAAATTATTTCAAACGGCTTTGTTAATAACTGGCTCTGAACGGAACAGACAAAAAAATTGATGTTTATTACTTTCGCTACGCAAACCGCTAGCTAAACTGCTCATCTTAACAGGGAAAAAGCCTTAATACCGCCAGTTCGTTGCCATTTTTTGTGGAGGAAATGCAAAGATTATTTGTCAACACGTTGCCCGACGGTCATGGTTGTTTGCCGAAACCAACCAGTCCATTTGTTTACTCTTTTTAAACTGCTATTCAAGTTTTTTCCTTCTACTTCTAGCAGCTTCACTTGTTATCGCAATGCTATCCCACACTGCCATTTAAATTGTTAGACAGTTTAAATCAATAAGCAAAGCAAAAACTGAAAGGATAGATGGTTGTTGCTCATTCAAGCATGACTGCGAAATCTGGCCAAAATTTGCATATAGTTCTAAACAGTTGTGACGGGTAACGCAACATGATTACAATAGCCAATCCGCATCAATCACTTGGCCATACGGGCGCATTGTCGTGACAACTACACTGTAAACTTGGGTACCACTGCACTGGTATTTGCATTATCAAACTCTAAAGGAAAGACCATGGCGGAATGCGAGCTAGCTGATGACTTGCTCAACAGTGAGGAAATCGTAGCAAAAGTTAAGAAGTTTCTAGAAGAGGGATGCAAGTGTTCTCAGGGTGTGAAAGGTGGCTACTGTTCTCAGCAATTTCAGAAAGAAGTTGTGTTGTCTAACCTAAACAACTGCCTGGAGCTATCGCATGGAGAACTCGACCTAGTCATACTGGCGAACATCCAAGCATTCACGAGGATCGATGTCATTGGAAAAAAGAAAGCAAAGTGCACGCTGCAGTTTTCTTTACCTAAACCGTCCGATCTGCAAAGAAATGTTCTTGAACATATATGGCATAAGCTACTCAAGGTTTCGCAGATTAAAAGAACACTATGAAGTCCACGGAATCTGTCAAAGGGTACATGGAAACCGCAAGAGACTACCTCACAACACGTTGCCACAAACCGTAACTGAGGACGTCAAGAACTTCTTAACCAACTACGTTGAAGAAAACGCTGTTCTCCTTCTCGGCAGAATCCCAGGATTCAAAAACGATGACATTCGTCTGCTCTTGTCATCAGACACGAAAATGAGCGTGTGGCGCGCGTTTAAAAGAACATGTGATGAAACTGGAAAACAAGCTGTTTGCTACACAACATTTTTAAAATTATGGGAACAGTTTCATCCTGGTGTTGTCGTCGCCAAGCCTATGACAGACTTGTGCCCCACATGCCAGCAAAAGACATTGAAACTCATGCGTTCTGCGAACCTTCCAAACAGGGAGAAGTCTGAGTGCGTCTTGACTCAGCAAGAACATTTAGACTGTGTACAGACAGAGAGAGATTTCTACAGGAACGCCTGTGCGGAGGCCAAAACCAACTTTAAGCAATTTGAAGAGGCAATTGAGCTGGATGATCTACACAACGCACGTTCCCTAGACACAACCATCCACTACTCATTTGAGTTTGCCCAGCAGGTTCACATCCCCAGTAACCCGATGCAGCCAGGCCCAATCTATTTTAAAACGCCACGGAAATGCGGTATTTTTGGCGTCATGTGCGAAGCGATCCCTCACCAAGTTAACTATTTAATTGACGAAGCAAGTGACATTGGTAAAGGGGCAAACACTACAATAAGTTTCGTTCACCATTACTTTCACAACCATGGTTTTGGTGAAACTCGTGTTAAACTTCATGCTGATAATTGTTACGGACAGAACAAGAACAACTTCTTCCTTTGGTACCTGGCATGGAGAGCAATACATCAACTTCATGACTGAATCTGTTATTCTTTTAATTGCCGGTCACACAAAGTTTGGTCCTGATCGTTGCTTTGGAATCATCAAGAGATCATACAAAGTTTGTTACGTTTCTTCTCTGTACGAACTTGCCCAGATGGCTGAGTCGTCCAGCCATTAAACAGGTAGGCATACAAAATGATATTTAACAAAGCATTATTTCTGAGCCTTCAGTTTCTAGTTTACATAAAAGTTACAATTAACGAACAGGAGTAACTTCTTTGCCTAAATGCTTGCGGGTGGCACGGTATTTTGAATTTATTTTTCCTTTAAAACGGAAAGCCGTAGTGTACGTTTTCGCGTGAGAGGTCACATTTTTGAGCTTGAAGCGCTTTCAATTTGAGAAAATCGAGGAAATTTGAGGCTTAAAATTGGTAATCTAAACTTAATTTGTGTACGCATACAGTACTGTGAAATGCGTGAATTTCGTTCTTTGTCTTTGCGAATTTTCATCAAAAAATTGCGCGAAAATTCAAGGGAAAATTTGATGCGTCTCGAGCGATAATTCGCTTGAACAATAGGGGAAATTTCCTTGGATTTTTAACACCTACGAAAATTCGCGATCAATAATGTTCTTTCGCCAGTTAGTACGCGAAATTTTGCTCCGCTCAGACCCGATGTTCGACAGCTTATCAAGCAAAGTTAATCACAAAATTGATTCAATCGATCGTCATGTAATTTACTTGAAATATATTTCGTTAACTGTTGTATAAACTGCCTGCCAAAGCTTGCTGTATTTACTGATCGATCATTCAACTTTAAAGCAACTTTTATGCATGGATGAGCTTTGAGTTGGTTTTGGGAACAAAGGCAATACACTCAAGCACAACACTTTGCCAGCAAATACGTGAAATTTTGTTTTGAACAGAGCCTGAGTTCAACAACGGGTCAATGGAAGTTTGTCACGTAATTGATTCAATCGAGTGGTCATGTAAACACCAAATACATTTAGATAACTGTTTGCGACTGCTGTGCTTGTATTACTTATCGGATAAAAATTGCAGCTAACGCAACGTTTCTTAAATCTCAGGGATCCAAATTTGCGAGACAAACCACAGATCGATAGCAACTTGCCTCTGAACATGTGAGGACGAACTTAGTTTGTTCTGGGGTTTTTCCTTAAATTTTGGCATCTCTTGCCAATGCTGGTCTTGCAAGATTCCCACATCCGGATTGTGTCCTCAGCTGTTCTGCACTGGTATGCAAATGATGTTATCACTTCAGTCCTAAAAGTGAAGAAAATTAAAGTTTTCACTAAATAAAAACACATTTGCCATGATGCTTTTATTTGGATTTAATTATGGTGTATATTTTACAAATCTCCTCAAGTAAAATAGTACGTAGTATTAATTATTCCAACGCAATCATTTATCTACCTTCGGAAACTCCAAAAAGGTTAACGGCGATCCACTGAAGAAAGGTGCCTCGCCTTGTAAATCAAGGTTGTTCATTTTTCGTACGTCTATAGACGTCAACACGATTGCCGTCTTCTTCTCATTGGCTGCCATTATTGCTATTTCATTGGAAGATTCTCTTTCTGATGAGGATTTGCTCTTCTCCTCTTCCCATTTCAAAGCTCTCGCAATGTAACTTCTCAGACCTGCGTTAGATTTCTTTGCCAACAATCGGAAGGCTTGATGAAGCTTCTCCTCTTCGATCCATTCGGGAAATCTGAAGATTTAAAAGTTTAAAAGTAAAAGCAAAACAAAACCGTGTTCTGTCTTATTTCAGGCAACCAAAGCTATATGATCAGATGATAATAAGGATCATTGTTATACCCCCCAACACAGATACGTATTCCGATTGGAGGAGAAAGTGTCACGTGCTGTGGTACAAAACTCACTAACTCCCTGGGGAAACAACAACTTGAACTTTCGACTCGCACGTGATCAGGTTCTGCACCTTGAAATCACAGAAAATTTGTGCACCATTCGGCCTGATGTTAAAAAGCCATTGAAGTAAGATAACGTTTCTCATTAGAGACGTTATAATCCAAGAAAAGGGATTTATAGTCGAAAAACATATGCAGGTTATCTCCAAGCTTTTGGTTTGGCGCCAAAAGTAGGTCGCCCATGTTTGTCAACTGGCTCTTTGATTGCGGTCGCCACTTAGGAACATATTTGTGTAATTTACAACAAAATTTGCTTTTCTTAATCAATTATAATGTTTCCCTTGTGGCCCAGTCATAAAGTGCTTAATATACAATGCAGCAAGACTGAGAGAAAGCAGATATTGCTAACCGTAAGTGTGATATAAATCTAAAAAGAAGGTTACAAAATGAGTGCTTCGTTGAAAATTAGCTTTCAATGCCAATGGGAAAAACGTTTAACACGTTCTAAAACCAAACAGGATATTCTAGAATGGAATATTTTGCCAAAATTGAGCTGATTTGCCTCTTTTTGCCACATTAGCATAAACTTATGGCAAAAATTGG
>OZ026598.1:24337005-24399505 GCA_964020085.1 Micromussa lordhowensis
GTATCCTGTATTATGATCAATATCATAGATAAATTTAATTATACATAGACAGTTTCAATATTACACTTTTCAGTTCTTATAAAATTTATAATGAAAATATAAACATTAGAATTCGGTATCTTAGTGAATATTCGATAAAATTATTGCGCCCACAATAAAAATAAGAGTATGGGTCTTATCGCCTTGAATGATTCTATAATAAAGTGAAAAAGTGCATTTACATGAAGAAGTATCGTTAAAACTTTAACTGCTACCAACATTAACTAGCCAACAACATAAACAGCAACACTACCACTGTAACTTTTAACAAAAATTAAGAACCAGAACGTATGTTTGGCATTGGCAGCCAGACATAGTGTATACTATATTTATAATAAATATGATCATAAATACATTTAATTGTTGAGAATAACTACTTATTACTCAAGATCAGGGGGAAACATGTGAGTGGTTTGACATAAAAACTGGGGTAAAACAAGGATGCAATATGTCGGGATTCTTGTTCTTGATTGTTATGGATTGGGTAATGTGAAGAGCGGTTGGCAGTGGTGAAAACGGTATCAGGTGGAAGTTTACTTCAAAACTAGATGACTTGGACTTTGCGGACGATATAGTTCTGCTTTCATCTACCAAGCAGCAGATTCAGGATAAAACGACAAGGCTGGAAGAAGAGGCCAGACGGGTGGGACTCAAAATCAACGAAGAAAAGACAAAAACGATGAGGATCAATGCAAGGAACCAAGAAAACATCATAATCAATGGACAGGATATTGAAGATGTTGATGAGTTTGTGTACTTGGGGGCCAAAGTTTGTAAAGAGGGAGGTGGTGTGACGGACTTGAAGAACAGGTTATCGAAAGCCAGAGGTGCCTTTAACAAACTAAAGAAGATCTGGATCTCTAATAACATCTTAAGGAAAACAAAACTGAGGCTGTATGAAACACTGGTAGTGCCAGTGTTACTCTATGGATCTGAAACATGGAAGATGAACAAAGGAGATGATAAAGCAGTTAATGTATTCCATAATAGATGCCTACATAAGATCTTCCGATCGAATCCGATGGCAAGACCATGTTAGTACCAAAGAGCTACTGGAAAGAGCAAGCATGAAGCCACTGAGTGTGGAAGTGATGTCTCGAAGATGGAAAATGATTGGTCATATTCTTAGGAAAGATCACAATGATGATTGCAATGTTGCCATGAGCTGGGCACCAGAAGGTAAAAGGAGAAGGGGAAGACCAAAAACCACCTGGAGACGGACGGTAGAGAAGGAAAGGCAAGAAGCAGGTTGGAGATCGTGGGAGGAGGTGCGGACCGCAGCAACCAATCGAGAGGAGTGGAGAAGCTCTGTGAAGGCCCTATGTGCCACGAGGCACGGAGAGGATAGATGATGATGACCCAATAATTTAATACTATAAAGCCAAATGAGTGCAACTTAGTATTAGCACCGAGTATTGTATTGTATTTTATCAGTCTTCAATTTCTTTCTCGGTAGACCATTGATGTATGACTGACCCCTCTTCTTCCTTCTTGTTTGGTTCATTCTCACTGCTAGTTGGTACATGTAATTGTTGATCTTTGCCCTTTTTTGCTTTCCTTTTTAGTTCCTTCTGTGCATTCCTCTTCTTTTTCCTTTTGCACTGTTGCTCAGCAACACTACTACCAAAACTCTTCCTGCACTGCTCCATTAAAACCTCATAGGTGTTAAAAACCTCTTTGATCTCTTTCGAGACATTCTCAACTTGGACAAGTAAGTTACTGAAAAATTTGTTTTGCTCTTGGAGTCCTAGAAAAGATTTTATAAAAGTGGTTAAAAAAGATTAGGATATATATGGCCTATATCATTGTTGTGAACAGTGAGGGGTCTGCCAGCACTAACACCATTATTTTCAATATACTCTAATAGCTGTAATTTTAATATTCGTTTTTGTGTCACCAATTCGTAGAGGGTTCTACCCTATCTAGATACCACTGATTCTTTGATTTATAGATGGTTTTCACTCATGTGACAAGGTGGCCATGTTTGTGTACAAAACAGTAAAATATGTTTGTGCAGAATTTGCCTAAAATAGAGATAAGTTCCCAACAGAGAGAAAATCTATTGTTTTTGTACACCAACTTAGCCGCCATGACATCACATGAAAACGATCTATTGATTGAGCATTTGTTTGATGCATACATTAAATTATTACTTTACCAAGCAGTCTTGGCTACATGTATTTCTGATTTAGTTATTACTAAGTATGAGCTTAAATAGAAGTAATACCTTCTCTGATTGTTGTCCCTTTTAAGGTCTTTTCAATTTCTTGTTGACAATTCGCCTCATTGTTATTTGCCAGTGCCAGTGCATCTTGGCATCTTTCAAAAAACTTGCACAGGTGTGCATATTGACTTTTTCTTGGTTGAACTCCATTTTCTTCTATTAAGTCCGCTATGTCTGGATACCGTGATCTGGCAATTTTCAGGATACCATATGGACTTTGGTTCTGGTAATAGGGGGTCCAACTGTCGATCGTGGGACTGTTCCCAACAAGAGATTGGTGCGCTTGGATCTTTCTTTTCTGCACCAGAGTTCACAATCGCGCAATGAACTTGAATATTTCATTCTCTCGCCTGCCATTTGGAGAATGAAAGAATTCGAAAACACCTGTGTTGGGGTGACTGGGGACTCGTAGTACAAATTCTTGAACTGACGCTTTAATGATTCAGTTCACACAACCACGTGTCCCTGCCCATCGCGTGTTTGAACGAAATCTTTCATGACTTTCGGCAAGCTCAATACAACCGACGAACTTGAGGTCCTGAACATAGCTTTACTTGTGGCTGATTTTCCTTGGGAACACTGCTCTGCAGACTGTGCTTTGAAGTCGGCGTATAAACGAGCTAGTCTCCTGTACTCGAACTTGGTCAGCCCGAGCGACTCGGCATCATCTTCCTTTACATCTTCTAAATGACAAATTTCGGTAATCCCGTTTTCAGACAAACGTCTGTAGTGTTTATCCAAAGAAGCACTTTTTAACCATTTGTGACCTTCCATAGGAAAACACGTCTTATCGAAAACAGCATTTTGGGGGCGTTTGAAACGCCTCACAAACAGGGTTTAACAGCGTTTCAAACGCTTCGCAAACTCTTTTCAAATGCTTTGCAAACCCTTCGCAAACTCCTTACAAACGCTTGGAAAGCATTTCAAACACTTTTCAAACCCTTTGCAAATGCTTGTCAAACGGTTTGCAAAGCGTTTCAAACGCTTCTCAAACCCTTTGCAAACGCTTCTCAAACCCTTTCAAACGCTTCACAAACCCTTTGCAAACGTTTCGCAAACCCTTTGCAAATGCTTCGCAAACCCTTTGCAAACGCTTCTCCTGAAAGCCGGCGGAAAAAGTCCGCAAGAAATAAAACGCGTTTAGCTATGATCAGTTTTCAATACCTTACGGTCTGCAATGAATTGTTCTTTTAACAAAGTAGCAAGATAAAAAGATTTTTATATGGTGTTATTCAGTACGATGGGAAAGTGCAGGAAATGTATTTAGAATGCACGAGCGCGCGATCAGTTTGTGTTTTGATCACCTTTGTTTACGATTTATTAGTTGATTTGACGTGAATGAAAACTTCCCGTCGGTAACACAAGCGAATGTTCACCGTATTTTCTCGCAGATACAAAGAGAAAGGTAAAGGATGAATTTCACATCTTTCATCTTAAGCATTATTTGAGCATTTGTCGAAATTTCGATCCAAACATTGCGCGGCGAACACAACAACTGACAAGCCGAAATTTGCATAATACCTCGACAGTCGTGATTGTTCACGCTCGACAGATTTTGCGAATGATTGGGGAATGAACCTTGTCACGAATTCGCTACATCAAACAACCGGTGGTATTTGTAAAATATGATACATAAATATGTTTACAAATTCAGAAATAAGCTTGTGCCTTACCGGAATTGTCAAAAGTATGGCTGCGGTATTTACCCGGAATGTTCATTATTAAACTTATCTAGTGTAAAATATTAATTTTATCGAATTGCGATGTACAGTATTAATTTGAGAATACGTGCTGATAAGCTGTTTGTAAAATAACATGTGCCGGTTTGCAGTCATGAATCGCAGATTAAGGGGACAACATTTTATCTATGACTAAATCTCACCTGCAATTTGTGTAACGTTTTCAAGCAGCTTCACTTGCTCGAGTTCAGCTCAAGCTCAGTTTTCGTACCAAGAGAATCAGAATACACTCAACCACATTATGAAGACAATAAACTCGTTCCACAAACAAAACAAAAACATCTCCAGTTCCGTATTATTGCGCCGCTTAAGTAAACAGAAGGGTCTTTCGATCTGAACACACGTGCTGTTGTTTATTTCCATCCCAGTCCCCTCACGGTTCTTTGTTGAAGTTTCTCTAGAGCCGATGGAGTCGTAAGCATAATCGGAAGTTTGAAAGAATCTTTCAGTGCAATTTATGTAAGAATTTCTGAGTGATTGCCGGGCATTTAGTCCATTCAAGACTTTCCCGGCTGCCGGGCATAATAGCCACAGCGTTCATTGATTCGAATTCTTTCCAAATTCTTTCACTAAGACGCATCAAGGTTTTGGTGCGACTAGATTCGCAGAATCCGGTTTACAAAATTGTCTAATTTCCTTATACAGATAATTCTTCCTTTCTAAATCCAGGCCTAATGGTTTTATGACAGGAGGAAGTGTATAAGGTGGAAGTTTTGTTTGATCTTTAAGTAAGTCAAACTCTACTTCTTCAGAGTCAGCATAACGCTTACAATAAACCCGCCCTGGCGCGTCTTTACTAAAGCGAAAATGATGATAGCCCTTTACTCCTGGCAATTTCTTGAAGAAGGGATCAAGAAAACTTGCCCAGTCATAAGTAGGAACTATAACTGAACCATCATGAAGTCCACAGAGTTGTGTGACATTCACGCCTGTGACAGTCGAGTTGTCGATTGTACGGGCTAACTCGAATAGGTCCGAAATAAAAGTTTTTCGGACCGCCTGCTTAGCCAAGCCAAAACACCAGTCTGGAGAGAACTTAGTGTGGCCAGCAACCAGAAATGAATACTGAATGTTCCAGTGCAAACCAACAATTATTCTCCAGGCATAGTACCAAAGAAAATAATTGTTTTTATTTTGACCAGAACAGTTGTCCGCGTGAATGTAGGCATCTGTTTCGCCAAGCCCAAATTTCCCAAAATAGTGATGAACCAAGCTGATAGTACTGTTGGCTCCCTTACCTGTGAGAACTGACTCGTCAACTAAGAAATTTACTTGACGAGGAATCGCTTCGCAGCAGACACCAAAAATAGCACATTTCCGTGGTGTTTTGAAATAAATGGGTCCCGGCTGCAAGGGATTACTTGGATAGTGGACTTGTTGTGCATAATCGTACGAATAATGCATCTTGCCCTTCAAAGAACAAGGAGGGTTGTTCTTTGGAACGATCCCTTTGTTTGCAGTCAGAACCAGGTGTGCTGTAGGCTCTACGGCTTTTACAGTAGATCTGTAGAAGCTTCGCTCACTACTTGACCTAAACAAATGTTCTTCTTGAGCGCGTACGACTGCTGATTTCGCGCGCTCAGGAAGATTTGCTGATCGGACAATTTGAGTGTTATTATGTTGACAAGTAAAACATAAATCACTCATTGGCCGCATGATAACTACATGTGGAGTGAGCTGATTCCAAAGTTCAACGAACTTTGAGTACCCAATAGGTGTTTGACTTAAGGCCTCTATTGCAGTTGAATAAACACGCCAAACAGAAGCTTTTGACATGTGAGAAGGCAAAAGTCGCACATCAGTTCGCTTGAAGCCAGGAACACGGCCGGGCAAAACAAGCGCATGTTCTTCAGCATAGTTGCTGATGAACGTCGAAACTTGTTTAGTAGCCTCAAAAGAGCAGGTCTTTTTAGGCAGCCTACCTTTGTTTCCGTGAACACGTAAAGTAAGACCAAAGGCCCTATAATGTTCACAAAGATTTGAATAGCGCTCCCTGCCAACTGCATGCAAAAACAAATACGTTTTTTTACAGATTTGGCGACCCATGAAATAAAAGTTACAAGCAGTCCGCTTTCGCTTTCTACCTTTAACTTCGTCCCTACGCAAGTGGCAATGTAAATGAGAAAGAACAATCAAATCTAATTCTTCTTTACTCAACTGTAAACAGTTTGCACGGCTTTCGAGAACATCGCTGAATGAGAGCTCTGAACTGCAATGTTGCATCTTCGGCCCAAACTGACAACCACATCCGTTACTCATAAAGTTTCTGATTGTCTGTAGCTCATCGCTGTCACTGTCTCTGAGATCAAGGCAATTTTCTGCCAGTGGGCAATCATCTTGGCCTACAGAAGAAGTGTCATGCTCTGAGCAAGTGCTATCAGAATCTGATGAATAAGAATCGGCATCGTAGTCAACTTGACCTTGTACTTCAGCTGAACTTGTCCAATTGAAGTACTCGTCAACTATCGCATTCAGATCAGCTTGAATAGACTCCTGATTCGCTAATAAACAGGTGTCTAAACCCACCGAGTCCATGGCTTCTAAAAAAGCCGTTTTACGATGATATAAGAACAAGCATAAAATTCTTCTAACCTGATTTAAATGCGCCGCGGAGAGTGGTCCAGGAGAAAAAGAGTATTTTCACTTTTTCTTGCCAATTTATAGCCACTCCGACTAATTAGAATCAGAAGTAATTAAATTTAGGATCGAAAGTAACCAATAACAAGGGATTTCATAAGACCACGTGTTTCCTCACGGGTCCGCAGCCAGTACTCGGCAAAGCAGAATGAAACTCTTGCGTGTAAAATGAGCACAAGAATAAAGATCAAATTTTTTTGATTATGTGACTGTATGTTTTAAGGATGTTCCACTGGTTCTTGTGCTTGCGGGGTAGACGTGTAGACAGAAATCAACCAGACAATGAATTAACAAATAATGAGTCTTTATTAAAAAACAGTTACATTTTCAACCATGGAATCTGCCGTGCTGAGATGAGAAACAGTTTGTTTTTTGAGGTACCGACATTTGTTGTTAATTTTGTTTTTAATGTCACTCCATGTCTTTGATACTTCGCTGACCTCAACAGGATACACAAAGAATACCAACCCTAAAAAAAATGAAAACATTAAAATCCGGACTAATTTGACAGATTGCTTTACCATGTTGATATACAGTCGAAGCTCCCGTTACTGTTAACGTCATCAAGAAGTGTTATCTTATTTGAGTGGTCTCCTACGGGAGCGGTCGCTTACGAGAGCTTTTAATTACAGAGTTCGAGTGACAATTCAAACGGGATTTCACAGAGATGGTCAAAACTAGAGCTGGTCGCTTACGAGAGTGGCCGCAAGGAGAGCTTCGACTGTATGTATTTAACACATGCTTCACAGGCAATGAAAAAAAAAAGGAGTGCTTTTGTCTATGTTAACCTTAAACTAAAGTGATTAAAAATGAAACTCACGCTTTATGAGATCCAAGCGTCTTCCATCAAGCTGCCCCTTTCCATGGTTCCCTCCACAGTTAGAAGAAGACAGCTCTTCTTTTGAGAACAGATGCTGTACCAGCTTGAGCGCCAGAAGATGCCGTCTATTGCATTGCTGGATGGCCTCAATTGTCTCGCCGATCAGGTGATGTGGCACTCCGTAACTTAACAGCAAGTCCGGTGTCATAACTTCAGTCGTTCTTTCCTCGACATTTGGTCGCTGCGGCTGAGGTGTGGAAGTCTGCAACGAAGGTTCCAGTGTGGGAGAATACACACATTGTTCTGGCAGGGGCTCTGAGCGAAGACTCTCAGCACTTTCAGTCAAAGACAACTAAAATAAAGAGAAAATTCACTTTTAAAACCAAGCAGTCAACTATAGCAAATCATCAGAATAATTCAGCTTGCAGGATAGGCAAAAACGCAGTATGCAGGGGTATTTTCTTTACTTTGACCTACTTCAACTCGCTCGATTTCATTCAAAAAGAAAAAAAAGACTCTCCGTAATGTAATACAGTGCATCCCGCAGTGTAATTTAATAGCACTTTTAAATTTACTTACCATAGAACTAAGTGCCATGCTTTCCTCCATAGAAGTTAATCTCTTTTGGATTTCGTCGACACTCGATGTCAGGGACTGGAATTGCGCGTTTACTTGGGCTGTCAATGTAAGCAAACTGTCCTGCATGCTAACCAGTACCTAACAAGAGAATTGATATTTGTTGCAACTCAAATCATTTCGCATTTGTGCCAGAGGGTTTTCGTTTGTGAGAAGTATAAGCATTGCTAGCGTAGTTAAGCTAATAAGAACTGCATATTCTGAAAGAACCAACTGTTGTTTGTTTTTAAAATTGTACATAAATATGGTACCCGTTTTAATGCCATTGCTGGTATCAATTCAAACCGAACTTGTAAACGAATTCACAACTGAAGATTACCATCGAAACATCTGCAAAGATAGTTTTCTTTAGAGAATTGACTCGTCTTTCCTTTTTTCACGCTACACGGCGTGAAAGAGAAACATAAACTTGTCCGCGAACTGTGTCTAATAATTGTAAACACTTACCTTCCGCACATCATCGCCGATGTTTGCCTGCATCTGCTCCTCTCGGCGCTTTAACTCCGCCTCTTTCCACTTAAATTCCTCTCTCAAGGTGGCTCTCTCCTGATCCAGCTCTTCTTTTAGTTTTTTGGCTTCATGCAGTGTGCTCTGAAGTTCTCTTTCGCGCTTCAATGGGGATGGAGGGACGACTGCAATCGGTACCTCTTTTGGTGCTACAGGTGGTGCAGGGTTGCGAATCGGCGAAGAGGAAGGTGATACTGCTGTTTGAAGCGGTCGGACTTTAGGTGCAGCAGTTTGTTCAGTGGCTAGTTTCTTTCTCCTTTCCTCTCCCCAACCATTCACTCGCGTGTTTTGATCGTCTAGAAACTGCTTGTATCGCTCACTTTCACCAGTAGTCTGCGACGCATCGCTTGCAGGCACATTCTCTTTGTTGACAATAATATCAGATTTGGCTGTGAAAAAAGAAAGAAATTACTTAGCTATCACACCCTACCATGATCTTCGTGCAGTTATTGAACGATTAAATTTGATTATCGAACAGAAATTAAAACGCTTGTTTGGAATAGCCCGGCAGTCAAAAACTAAGCAATTTTACGGTATACATGAGCTCGGTAAATTCGTAGAATGTGAAACCAAAATACTTTTTAGGATCGCTTGACATGTCTAAAGAAACATCGAATACTTTCAATAGGTGTCAAGCACATACCGATTTATAGTATGCACCAGCTCAGTTATTTCATCATCTCACTAACATAATTTTTGGAATCGCTCTGCATTTCTAAAGAAACACGGGCACGGTCTCAAATAGACTAAATGCCCGGCAGTAAAAAACTATCGATTTTACGATATACACGGTAGCCGGTCGTTTCGCCAAGCTAAATAATTTTAAACAGATTTGATAAATAGTAAGTTTTATACACTTAGGCCCTCCACAGACTAGGGATTTAGTTTTTCGACAACTATAACAACTAAAAGTTATCGACAACTAAATAAGTCCGACAAAGGGATTCCACACACTGGCGCTCAAATACTGATTTCGCAACCAATACGCAGGGAGGTTGGTCACCAAGAGCTTACATACCTTTTCTCTTCTTGGGACTCCAATCTTCGCAAACAATAGCATTGTACCAGCGGCTGCTCCACTTCAACTTGACTTCTTGTCCAGAACGCAATGCTCCTTCTTCAGGCTTAATATCCTTTCTTTTGGCATTTTGCTTCACTCCATTCCACCTATCTTTCGTCACCCACTGTATCAGAATCTGGTCGTTTTTTCCCATGTTGATGATCGCGAATGTTCGTGTTTCGAGTACAAGCCTATTCTAACTGTGCACTTGCAGGTTACTGCTGTAATTTATAGTGATAGACCACTTAAATGTTTAGCATTGCAGACAAAGAGATTTATTGTTTTTCACTCGAAAGTCGTGTGATTGCTTTTAAATTACTTTCCAATATAATAGCAGACGCCAAAAGAAAAGCATGAATTTCATAACGCACAACAAAGCGACTTCAGAAGTTATTCACTCGTTATTCACAAGTGCCGCGCGTGTTACTTCATTAGCGTTTTGTTTTCGTGAAAGAAAACAAAGAATGTGTGAAAGTAAATAAGGCGGGAGTCATTCAACTTGCAAACACAAGACATAAATGTAGTAATCTTTCCACTTTGTATTGTGTTCAAGTCGCGCGCGCATGCTTTCTTCTTTTTTTAAAGGAAAAAGGAAAGTCGGCAACAGAAGTCAAACTGGTTTCATGAGCCGCGCGTGTTGCCTTATAAGCATTTATGTTTTTGTGAAAGAAAACAAAAGGCGCTTTTAGTGGCATTTTCATGTCGCGCCTGTAAGTGTTTTTTTTGTACCGTAACTCGCGGTTTGCCTTATAACACATCGAACAACCTTTGAGCGTTTAGTCACGCATTGACTTTTTTTAATTTAGCATGTAATTGTTGCTTTATAGCCGAATGAGGTTTTGTGGAAAGATCAAAAGATATATGACATGTGAAACTTCTCCCAAATTTATTCAGGGGCATCCGACAACCGTACGTTTTGTCTAAACTAATTTTCAAGCTTTCCGAAGAATTTGAAATAATCCATTCCACTTAAACTGTTTGCTTGTTACAAAACTTTTGCGGCTCAAATTGGCAAATTTGAGCGATTTGGTGGGTTTCGCTGTTAATTACTACACGTTATAAGAAAGAGTCAAGGATGGGAAGCGCATTTTCGACCGCTCCAAGCTGATTTTCACCCAGAAAATTGAATCGCCCGGCTTCCAAATTGGACACCAGATAAACGTAAAGGTTGATGCTTCTTCTCGTGGTATTTAATCGAAGATTCATTTAAAATCCAAGCGCTAACCGCTAAATGATTTTTCTTTCGAAGCGACCAATTTTTCTTTCGTGTGCCAAGGAGCAACAGTCACGCTGTTTGCTCCACGCTGTTTGCTCCACACTGATTGGGTGCAGTGTTTAGCATCATCCAATCAGCGTGGAGCAACAGCGTGACTCCGGATGAGTTTATGTCACAAACGGTATTAAACGCAAGCCGTTCGATTGTTGTATGTATATAAAATGACTCTATCGTTCAATTTTTGTCGCTCCTGTCTTCCTGATTACCGTCACGTTCTGTCTCGCTTCATTACCGAGACAGTTTTAAGGACGAGAATCTCGCCCGTGTCACACGGGATCACTATTAGAAGCAAACGATCGATTGTCAAAACCACCGAAGCCGAATAAAAACGCTCCAAAGAGTTTACAGTTTGTAAAGCCCAGTTCAGACATCGTGCTTCTACCGTGCCGAACTAAATTGCAATTTAGCACGACTGTAGTACGGCAGGAAATTTTCTCTGATTCAGACGTCGTGCCAGAGTCGAATCAAATTTAGGGTTTACTGAAGCCTCGCAACAAATCTAACTAACACTCCTCCTAACTCCTCGAGGGAACGCAATCTCGCCAAAACATATTAAACATAATTTATGAATTTAGTTTGGCGCGACAGGAGCACGACGTTTGAATCGCTGTCGTGCCAGAGTCGTGTAGCACGGCAGAGCTTATCGAACTTAATTCAAAAGTTTGATTCAGACGCCGTGCTTCTGCCGTGCTTTTGTCGAACTTAATTCCTGAGTTTAGTTCGGCACGGCAGAAGCACGACGTCTGAACTGGGCCTAACATACTGAGTTTTTACGAAAATTATAACTAAGATGACTTTTATTAGCATACAAACCCTTATTAGGCAAACGATTTCAAACTATCTGCAAACCCTTCGCAAACCCCATGCAAACGCTCTGCAAACCCTTTGCAAACTCTTTTCAAATGCTTTACAAACTCTTTTCGGAAGGTTTACAAACTCCTTTCAAACGCTTTAGAAACTCCTTTCAAACGCTTTCAAACGTTTTACAAACTCCTTCCAAACCCTTTCAAACGCTTTGCAAACCCCTTTTAAAAGCGTTTCAAACTTTTTCCAAACCCTTTGCAAACGCTTTGCAAACCCTTTGCAAACGCCTTGCAAACGCCGTTTCAGGGCATTTGAAACGCCGTTTGTCCCAAATTGAACTGTTCGATAAGACGTGTTTTCCTATGGAAGGTCACATTTGTAGAACGTGCTTTCTTCTTCAATTTTGTCAATTGTCTCTGCCATCTCTGCAAGGCCTGTTTGCAAACAAGTGGGGCTTGTTACAAGGCCGTGGTGGCCTGGATGCTGATCACAACCGCTGACAATTATAATCACATGTATTCAAAAATAACATGGCGGACAGCTTAGAAAAAAGTTAACGCGGGAAGAGACCATACGTAGATTTCAATTGTAGTTTTGGTTTTAAAAATGTTAGTGTTTCATTATGCAACAAAACGGCAGATGGAAGACACGCTGAGCTCAAGGAGGCAATCGAACAAAGTTATGAGTGTAGCCGAGAAAGGTTGATTACCCTTTACAGTCTGCTCGATGAATTAGTTGCCGTGAACTGCATTTCTTTCCAAGAGGCATTCGATCAATTTGCTGGAAAAGTACCATTGATAGCATGTAAGGCAGACAAGAAAGAAGCACAACGACAGTTTAAAGAAAAGATCCTGTCGAAGAATGGCTTGCCAGTTCTGTTTTTAAACAGTGGTGGCCACGCGTTCATCCTGCTTTTAGAACTGCCGTTCGACAATATGTCTTTGTGTCGAAGCTTGGATCTTGTTCTGTACCGGCACAGTCCATCGAATGAAGAGCATGCTGGCGAACGTTTTGAAACTGAACTAGCTCTTCACATTTCAACTCTGATGAAATTGATGTCATCTTCAAAAGACTGTGCCATTCTTACATTTGTCCCTTCAAGTATGTTCTCGTCGACACAACTAGCTTTGACATTGGGATTGCAAAACCAGCGTACTGAGATATTAAAAACGAACCATCGAGAACTTTTTAAGTGAAGTGGACAGGAATCAAGAACGAACCGAGAGAGAAGCACAGTGCCGTTTAGAAGCTCTTATATCTAGGTTGCAAACAGACCTTGATAGATGTGAGAGAGAAAATAAAATAAAAAGAGCGCGACTGCATGATGAAGAAGTGGAAAGTAGAAACTTCGACATCGAGATGAAAAGAGAAAGATTGAGAAGACTCCAGGGTAGATCTAAAAAAGCTGTCAAAAAGAGAATTTCACGTAGACTTTTCCACAAGTGGAAACAGAACCTCCTGTCATAGAAAGGCAAAGGTAGAGGGTGTTACAGGATTGACTGTAGAGCAGAGCAAGCAGTTTATGAAGTTTTACAGGAACAATTGAAGTCTCACACACGCAAATGGGGAGATGAAGGAACAGGCTACCTTGAGCATGAACAACAAATTCAGTCCAAAGAGATGCTGCGAATTGCAAACAGGTAACTAATGATAGATGATGACATAAAAAAAATTAAATTATAAATCTGAAAGTTAATTTTGGAAATCATACAGTAATCTTGGCACTTGGTAACATTTAATATAATGACAAAACCTAACTGGTTTGATTTTTATTTTCCTTTTCCTTTCTTGCATTCACTATCATAAATTCAAACAATGGAAATACAAATCAAACTGCTTTGAAAAATTTTAAACCAAAGAAAAATTTGAACCACAACATATATGTTTGGATTTTTTATTGTTTATGGAACAAAAGCACAAAGCAACTTTCTATGTTTCACTAAAGTTATTGTAAATGGTTTTCAACCAATCAGAAAGCACAGAGTTTTCTTTTTTACATAAAATATATATTTTTTTAAAAACAGGCGTCTTCTGCAAATTGGTAAGAAAGCAATTAAATCCAAGGAAACCGTACGCTCCTAGGGAAAGTGCAGAAACAAACGCTATCGACAGGCAGAACATCGTGGGCAGAATCTTTGGGCACATCTTCGTCCCCAAAAGAAACATAATCAGAGGCACATCAATGTTCACTACAATTGAGCACATGTTAAGAATTACACCCGATTTGCATTTGCTAGTTCCAGTCCTGTACATGGCAAGAGTCTGGTCATCAGGCGTGCTATTGATGACAAAGCATATGTAAGATGTGGGACATCTGAGGGATTTTCAAGACCACTCCATACTCCAGTTCAGCTTAACATTGGACCTGATAGCCACTTTAAGCTCCCATCGGCAGATTATCCTGATCCTGTTGGTTATGTCGCACCTGGAGTAATACTAATGGTTAATGACATGAAAGAGGTGGAACACAGAGGACGTGATAAATTTGCTCCAAAGGATGTTACAGTCTCTGTGACTTGTAAACCAAAGCACATCTATCCAAGTTCTGCTACAAACTGGGCCAATGACTTATTTGCTAACAGATATGTCTTCCGAAATGAACATGAGATGCCTTTGGAAGGAGTTTCAGAGACAGCGGTTTTAGACAATTTCTCACTCAAGGATTCCTTACCATATCTCATTGCAATGAGGGACTCTGTCTTTCAGTTTGAACTTATGACAATTGAGGAGGACTATGAAAGAGCGGCAGAGGGAGGAGATTATCTTTCCAGAGAACTGTTGAGGGTCCACATTCTTCTAAAGAGATTGGAAGTTGGTCTGCTCTCAGTAGATCAGTATAGGCAACAAACAGCTCTTGTCAAAACAGTGGAAGATATGTCCTTACTGGTTGAGCAATTGAAAATTATAGGTGAGCATTGTGATTTAGTTTGTATTTGTGGACTAATGATAGTATAATAACAGTAATGACATGTATTTATTTGTTTATTTATTAATTTGACAAAGGTCATTCACTTATTTGACAAAGTTCATTTCATTTACCACTCTAGTTACTGTAATGAGAAGCAAGTCTCAGAAACCTTTAAAGGCTTATCGAGGACATCCCCTTACTAAATGATAAGAACCAAGTTCTCAGACGATGTATAAAATTACATCAAGTTACATTGATCTTAAAAAACCGATTCATGTAAAAGGGGTACATGTAGGAAAGAGCTACCACTAGATTACCTAGTAATATTAAACAGAATAATGTATATCATAATACATCCTCTAATTAAATTACTGTCCATTCATTTGATATTATTCTTAGACAGTTGCTTTCCTTCTGTTACATTTTGACAGGAATTTAAGGTTTTACCTACTGTTGTATACTATTAACTTTATCCTCCCAGAGGATCTGGCCTCAGACTTTAGGCTTTCTGCAAGCACATTTAATACATGTAGATGGATATAAATATACATATTTTGTTTTAGAATCAAAGCTTGACTGCCAGCTATGGAAGGATTTACAGGCTGACTACAAGTCTGTAAAGAAGCTTTGTCAAGATATTCGTAAAGAAATGGAGGGTATTGGTCTTCCCAGGCACAGGTGAAAACCAACACATACTATTAATAATAAATTACTGAGCAGTACTTTTTTAATGATAGGTCTATTATCAACTTTGGTTGTTTTGATCTCTACTGAAGTTCTGTAGTTACATGTATGTACTACATGTACATGTACATGTATGCAAAGTCAGCAACAGTAATGCCTGTTGTTAAATACTGAAAGCCTTTGTATTTTTGGTGTTCAATATTGAAATTGCATAGACTGTCTGTGAATGTGACTCTATATTTTTGTTCTTAATTGACTTGTCGCACAAGGTATTAACTAAAAAAATCACCATGGTGATTACAGTGCAGTAATTACTATCATCGCCACTGTTGAACTCGGGTGGTTTGATTTATATAAAGTGCTGTGGTTTTGTTGAGGGTCATTATGGCTCTTCAATGTATAAATAGTTCTGCTGTCGGGGGCAGTGCTCATTTGAGGGTACAATTTTCAGAGTAAAGACAGGGTACTTGATGGGGGTAATACTTCCTCAAAACAGAACTGTTTCAACAATGTTGTTGTTACAGGGTGTTATTTCAACACATATTTGCAATTTACTTGGTTTCTGTTTGATGGTCAAAAAACAAGAAGACAGTAAATATAAAATAACAGCAACATCAAAGAAATTGCTACAAAGTAATATTCTTTTGACATTTATTTTATATGTATAGGCCTCTTGACATCCAAACTTCAGATGCTGGGCCAGGTGTTTCAAGCCATGAACAAATGATCCAGATACCAATGGCAGAGTACTGTATGTTAAACTACTTGGACCTTCAATGCAGATTCCATTACGCTCCAAATGATTCATCATGCCACATTGTTGAAAAAGTAATGAGGTCCTTGAATGAGTGCCTTGGGGATGAGGATTGTGCTCAGGAAATAAAGAAACGGTTTGATGGAAAAGCATGTATGGGAACTAGCATACATGCTATGACTCCTTGGTTTGACGATTATCAAAAGTTCTTTTTCGACGAAAAGTACATGGTGAAGTGTGCAGGTGCTACTTCTTCTCCAATGCTTGAAAAGTGTGCAGGGAAGGGTTATTACAAATTTGTAAAAAAAAATTTTTGATGATCATTATTTTGTTTTTGATAATGGATTTGAGGGAATCAGGAGTGGATGTGAAACAAAGAATGGAAGTATTTGTGACTTTCATGCATCAATTGAGAATTCAAAGGTGTTGTTGAATGGGTGGAGTGGGATGGTTGTTGGACGTATTCAGTCACCAGTCCCAGACTATTCTTGTGAAGGGGACTTCCACTATGTTCATCCTGATGCTATTTCATCAGGAGAGATAGCAGAGAAGTTTGGTCTCAAAAAAGAGCATGTATTAGATGCCTCTACAAGAAAGCGAGATGATTTCTGCCCCCGGAAAAAATTAGATGAGTTAGTTTCATCTTGTGGAAATCCAGAGTTACAATTGAAATATGAGAAATCAGATGAGTCTGATTCTGTTCGTGCCAGTGTATCAGATGCAAATGATACTCTTGCCAAGAGGTTGGCATCTGTAGATGAGTTTATTTCCAAATATACTGGAGAAGATCTTAGGAATGCTGTTGTAAATGAGCTGAAACGGCGTTTTAATGCCAAAATCAAAACATTTATTTCAAAGAAGACAAATGCAAGTGCCAGAGCAGTCGAAAAGGCAAAAACATATGATGATTTTGACTGGGAAAAGCTCATTAGAACAAATGAACTGGAAAAGCTGTATGTCTCCCAGCTTGATCTCTATTTAATGGAAAATTTCAATCTTTCAAAGAAGGACTGTGAAAAGAGAGGTTTAACAAAGGCAAGCAAGATTGAAATATCAAAAAAACATTTTTATTCATCTGTGAATCAAAGGAGGAAGCATGCACCACATCAGGAAATTCATAGGGACCTGCCTCAGACTGGACAAAACAAAGAGGCACATGCTGCACTCCAAGTTCCTCCCTGGGGTGGTACAGTTACAGTGCCACATCAAGGGCAGGTCAACCTTGTGAACACATGTCCTATTGATAACTTCTTGGCTATATTCTATGTTTTGATGAAGACACATAACAAGTTCTTCCAGTATTTATTAAGATCGCCAGAATTGTATGCCATTACACTCGTTAAGATCTGCGAAATGTTTGATGATAGAAACTTTGCGGAAGGCAAGTGCGAATGGCTGAAGTTGTTTCCTGGCCGATTTAATCTTGCACAGTCAGTCAAACTAGATCTTTGGGGAAATGAAGAGGATCTATTTGTTTCAAGGCTTTACTCTGCCTTGGAGACATCCTTTTCCAGCACATGTCCATCTCCTCATTGCCCATCTGGAGTGAAGCAGATTTGTTCCAAAACAATTACTTTAAGGTACATGTAAATGGTTTAATTTTTTTTCTTTGGGCTATATGCATGTTATCATCCATCAGTTGGTACACTGGTATAATTGCATGTACCTGCTGGCATATTCCTTTTACTGTTATTGTTTATGTGTAATGCAAGGGACATTAAGTAACATTAAGTTTGTTTACCTGGAGCTGCTGGTATCTTTATATTTTAGTAATCCAGGAATTCCACCGCCAAGGTTTCTCCAAGAGTCTCTGACACAGTGGATTGAAACAGACTCTCAGCCAACTCAGTGTGGACAACGTATGAACAAAGTCCCGCCTGGCGCCACTCACTTCCTTGGTACTTGCTTTGTGCAAGACCCAGTTAGTGGCCAGCTTCTGTGAGTATCAAGAGTTGTGCTTAAATCTTAGTGCTGTGTAAATATATAGTATGAAGTAGTTTTGTGTTTTGGCCTTTTAATGAAACTACGGGATCTTTTCACTGGATTGGATCTCTGGGTCTTGTACATGAACCTGTCATAACCAACAGTAGCAAGGAAGTGTTTTCTTGGCTCAAAAGCACAATTTGTGTTAATTGACCAAAGTAACATTCAACATATTAAAGCCAGCTATGCCCCCAGTCCTTCTTTAATATTCATTAAATGACTTAGTTTCATTTACATGTAATAATCAATTACATATCTATAGTGATTTTTAATTACATTGTATGCTACCCCATTTTCTGGGATGTTTTTGATAATGTAGTGTATTCATATGTACTTTTGCATTCCTCAAAGGAAAACCATTCAATCCTACTGTGCTGGGATGGGCACAAACACCAGAAGGACATTTCAGGGAGGTGCAAAATGTATCCCACCATTCCTTTTAATGTCAGTGGACATCTTCGCCCATCATGCCAGCTACCAGACTATGTGGAACTCTCACATGAAAGGTGAGTCTTACTTTAGTTTTAATTTTTTTTTTTTTTTTAGTAATTAAAATTGTAGCCTAACTTCATTTTAAGTTATTACAGAGCACCATGAAAATTAAATAACTTTAAACATTCATTTTAATATTTCACTTTTACTAAACAGGTACCTTCTTTTTGGACTGACATTTTGGAGTGGAGGGCACTACAGAGGGGCTGTTTTGGTGAATGGTGTATGGCACCATTATGATGGGCTGTGGGAGAGCACGCTGGTCCGTCGCCAACGCATTTCTTTCCGTTGCTATGCTTGGTGTCATGTGACCAGTTAGCGAGCGTCGATCGGTCGCAAGATCAGATACTATTGTACTAGGGATATGTATTCCAGTTTACTAGTTAAGAAAGACTTAAAAGTATTAAATGCTAAACAAATTATCCAATAGTAGATAAAATCCAGTTTTGTAACTCAATTTCACTTCGATCATATGAAAATAACATGATTTCGTGACCCCCTTTTCAACATATTTCGATTTACACAGGCCTCAGAATTGAACAAATCCTTCTTTTTGAGTGAGGGGATGGTTAGGCTGACAAATATCTTTGCTTTTTACTTAGGCTTCCCCTGTGTAGAATCCAAGATGGCGGCTCCCGGTGGTGCAACAGAAGTGTGTAAACAAAGTAGGCAATGTTCAAAGGCAGCTGGTCATAAAGGCCGATGCAACTCAAAAAAACCTTTCATTCCATTTTGGAAATCATCTCCAGTGTTTCAACTGAACACACGTAAACGGAAACTGATCGAAGAGGAGAAACAATTTGAAGAAATGCACGAGGCGAAGAGACTGTTACTCATTGACAGAGAACAAGCACTCAAGACGAACGAGCAACTGATGAACACCTCGTTAAACGAGAAAGGTAAAACTTTTTGCAAATAGATACATTCAGTACCATGTCATTTCACATAATGTCAAGAGACAGTGCAATATTTTGTTTGCAACTCACACAGAGCTTTAACTTGCATAATTTGTTTATAAAAAAATAATTATTATTATAAGCTTAGTGAATGTAGGTATGAGAGAACATGAAAGAAAAAAATACATGTAAGATTTGCATGGGCAGAGTTTGGATCATCAAAATAGCATGAGGAAATCAAGGGATTATGTTATAAACATTTTGCTGAACTTGTAAGCTTCTATTATGGAGCTTCTATGTAATATTATATTTATATTTTTACTTTAAACTAAAATTATCTGTGTACTTTCTCACAGAGAACGAGTTATCTAGTGTACATGCTGCTTTGGAAAAAATGAAAGCACTGGCTGAATCTACAAAGAAGGAGCTGTCTGCTGTTACCCAGCAGAATGAACTGCTGAAATCCATGATTTCATCCCTTGGTTTGGATTTTAAGCAATTTTCAAGGTCAAAACGAGAGCAAAATAGTACATCAGCAGCTACTAAATCAACTACAAGGCATCGCAGACGGAAAGAGACAGAGAAAGCCTTAAAGTTTATCCATGGTGGAATTTCAGGTTCATTTATGGAGCGTGGGACTATATTGTTGCTAATGCTCCAAAAGAACTGGTTGGTCAATTTATTACTGGCTATAAAAGAGGAAAGAATATCCAAGAAGAAGTGTTTGAAAAAGGCAATGAAAGAGCACCAAGCATCTCCTGAAGCTTTAAAGCAAGCCATAGCAACTAAATATCAGAACTTTCTTTCCCGAAGGAAATTCAAGTTAGTGTGCAAAACCCAGACTTCATATTTTAATGCTGAGTCAGAAGTATGGGTTCCAAGAAATATCAAGTGTGTGGGGGTAGATTTGAGAGTTCCACAACCCGTGTCTGATGCTGCTGTAGACAAGTTTGTGAAGCAGTTAAACATTGGTTCTGCTAATCAAATCCCAAATGCTCCTGGTGTGTCAAGAACAGTCACTGGACTTGTGTTCATGGTTATTGATTTACATCTGCGAGTACCACATCTGATTATGAAGCTTGTTTGGTTCAGTGAACTGGAAAACCATTTCATTTTCCAGTTCTCAGATGATGGTGCCCCCAAAACCAGCCAGTTGACAATGTCAATAGGGAGTTTGACGATTTGGAACCTTGGTGACAGAGTTCGAAGTTCTGACTTCCAATACCTCTTGCACTGTGTTAGCCTAGGAGAGAAACATGAGGCATTGGAAAATCTTTGGAAGCAGCACACAGATGAGATGGCTTTGCTGGAGGGAAACATTATCACTGTGTGTGGAAAATAGTGCACAGTAGAGTTCCAGCCAAGTGCTGACATGTGCTGGCAGAGTTGGGCCAACAACGAGCTCAATCAAGCTTCAACTTTCCCATCTCCATATGCAAATGTACACAAAGGATCATTGTGTACAATGGGGGCCTCGATTGGATGCTCGCCATCTGATACTTGGAAACCTTACAGTATTGCTGATCGTTCAGAGCATGCAAAGAAGGTTGCCAAATTTATGTCAACTGTTGAAAGCACTCTTCCAGAAAAGAGTAAACATGAACGGATGCTGGCATACATGGCAGAAAATGGCATCAGGCAACTTGGCTCTCCTCGCATTGGACAGTTTGCTGACAGGCAAAGACCTGAACCACTCCACTGTGAGATCAATGCTTGGCAGCAAATCTTATCAGTCATTTACTTGGAATTTGTCAAGAGAGGTATGTTTGATGTCTTTATTAGAGTGCTAGGTAATCCCACAACAAAGCCTGCAGATGCACAGGGTGCAGGTGACACAACCAATGAACAGCCATCATTGGGTTGTGGATTATCCTACCTAGTGCCTTTGATCAAGGAGCACTATGAAGATGAGAAAAAGAGGCACAACAAAATTCCAACAAGGCTTATTGGAGTTCAAGCAATTGCTCTTTCAAGATATGCGTACCGCTTAATTGATAGTTTGCACTCCACAGACGAGTCACCGTCACAGCATGTTGTATGCTTGGCACTTGGTAGAATAGTGCTTTTTCTCCGGCACGCATGTTCTATTTTTAACAAGGTGTCAACAACACCAGCAGAATTACAAGAGCTTGATGAGAATTGCAAGCTCTATTTCAATCTGATGTGCCTGTTTTTTCCAAGTCATGTCAATGTCACTGTTTGGACAGTTGCCTATGCAATTCCCTACCATGCCTTCAAGCTCTATCAGACTTTCAAGGTTGGGTATGGAATAATTTCCCAGCAAGCAAAGGAAGCTAAGCATTCTGGTGTCAAGAATGACCTTGCATTAAGCAACAGATCCAAGAGTCAGGACACCTCCGGTAAATGGTGGCAAGTAATGAGAGCTAACTACGTCCGAAGCTTTTACCTCCCTGAACATCAGCCAATGCCAAACACCTACAAGTCACACTTTCAATCTCGTGCGCCACCTCATTGTCAATCAGTTAAAGTTTGTAACTGTGGGAGGGATAAAGATGAAGAATCAGACTACTGTGAAACTTGCCTTGAGTGTGATGAAATTTTAACGTCTGCACAAAGTCAAAAGCTCTCTGAACACTTAATTACCATTCTTAAACCCCAGTCGTGCACGCTTTGTGGTGAGCGTTTTGCAGATAAAAGCATGTTGGAAGCACATGGTTCAACTCACAGTCAAATGGCAATTTCCAATAAGAACCCTAAAAACATGACTGTTGCAGAACTTAAAAGTGAACTGAGGAAACTGAATGTCAGTACAGGTGGTACAAAAGACATTTTGATCAAGAGACTAGAAATGAAAATCGCTGGAGGTTGCTGACTACAATATTCATTTTCTGAGCTAGTATAAGATTTACACTTTTAGTGATGTTTGAAAAAATTCCCTCAAAATTGCATGAACCTTTTAAAAGAATTTTCAGATATCATGAGTAGTCTAAATCCTTAATTTCTCGAGTTTTTACGTGATTACTTATTTATTATATGACTGAGAAAGTTACAAAAGCACATGCATTATTTTGAACTGCAAGGCAAATTAAAAATTGACTATAAATTGGCCAGATGAACTAATTTTCCCAGTCATATAATAAGTATGTTTACATGCATGTACTTTGCATATTTCCTGCTCACAAAAACATATCATTTACAAAATATAGGAATCTAGAAGATCATGAAAATTAGTAACCAAGATGCTCTGGAACACACAGCCTTAATCACAGGGAAACATTCCTAATACAAATGAATTGATATTCTCTTATAAAAAGTGCTTAGTTCAGATATTATCTTCTGTGATAAACATCGTTTGCTGCAACTATCCATGCTATTTTTGTGGACTTTTGCTGTGAACAGGAACATTAAATGATATGGTCAAGCTTCAATCTCATGCTAGGCCAATTTATACCATGTTTATTGTGGTAAACATTTTGAGGTAAAGTTCTTGATAGACTATGAAATAAAGCAATCTAGTTTACAGTTCAGCCATTCATCAGTGCTTGAAGGCTTGAATCCAATACAAAGTGTTCAGCTGTGTATCTCTGGATATAAAATGTCACTGTGACACGTTGTCTTCATAGCATAGTTCATGCAAAATGGTGTTGACTCTGTCACAACAATGGTAGACCTTCCATTGTACACAGACTCAGTCTTGCCACCAGCTTTGGATGGAACCTTTTTGAAGTGCCTTTGCGCGAAGTAAGTTTCTCCTGAGAAACGACATGGCGAGAATAACTTCCTAACAGAATCCATTTTAGTTAATGTCAGGACATGTTTTGAACCATCAGCCTTTGTGTCCACATCTCCCGAATATCCTCGAACCAGAACAAGAATGTGACTAAACACTGTCTAAGGGACAAACAAATTAGCTGGATTCACTAGTCCAGTTGCTTTGGACCTCGATAGCTTGCATTTCATCGTCTTCCCTATTTCTTCTAGGTATGAATCGATCATAGGGCCGACCAATTCAAGCTTGTTTCCCACAATTTCCTCCAATTGCAAATCCATATTTAACATACCATAATTTGGTTTTCTCTTTGCTTTGCGAACAGCTTTTATCCACTGTCGTTCCACGGAAAACTTCATTTCCACTTGTGAAACATTCCAGAAAGAATTGCCACGTTCTGAACCGTCACAGGCCCGTAAATCTAAGTCAAGATTACAACTTTCCGTCGCCATTTTACCACAAGGTTACCATTGTTTATACTGATTTCAGTAAGGCGACCGCAGACCTATGTGAGCCCGCCTACCTTTTCAAATGAACACCACTGACATTTATGAGCCCGCACGAGTGGAAGATTTTTGCCGCTGAAATGCCAACGTGGAGGAATTCGAGAGGTCAAGGACTGCAAAAATTCCCAGGGAAGCCGTCCACCCCAAGTGGCTTCCTCCTCTCTCACTGCGTGTAGATCTTTGAAAAGATTTTGCTTTGAAAAGTGGCCTATATCCTTTGATCTGTTGTGAGTGTAGAATAATATACAAAGCACAAAAACATAGATAATGAATCAAGATTTCATTGTTGGAAAAAAAGCAATATTTGTCTGAAAAAAAAAAATTCGTGCAGAGGGCTTCAGCTGCAAAAAATATTCCTGCACAAGCAGGGAGTGAAAAAAAAAATTCGTGCAAGCGGAAAATTCCCCACCCCCCCCCCCCCCATCACTTTTCTAATGGTCCATCCCTTAGGATAGTCCTTAGGATATAGTAATTAGTGTCCTCTAACTTGTTTTTGAGTCCACTGCTTATTCCTAACAGGAGTGGGCTACAATACTCTAGATGAGGTAGTACATATGCTTTGTAAAGGCGAATCATAACATCTTGTGGTATAAACCTACACAGTTTGCGCAGGGCAGCTGCCTTAGCACATGCCTTCTTAAGTTGTTCTTGTATATAAGGCTTAAATGTTATTCTTTTGTTTAAAGTGACACCAAGAATCTTCAAACTATCAGTCAGCTCTATATTATTATCTTGCAGATTAATAGTAAAGCTATAATTTACTGGGCCAATGACCATGGCTTGGGTCTTTGTTGCATTGATTTGTAAGTAATTATGCTGGAGCCATGTACACACTACTTGAAGATCTGAGTTAATAATGTATTCTAAAACAACAGGAGATATATCTGAGGCATAAGCAGTTGTGTCATCAGCATATAATCGCAATGAAGTACCTTCTATAAAATAATTTAAATCGTTCATGTATATGTTAAACAACAAAGGACCTAAAAGGCTCCCCTGAGGGACCCCAGTCATAACAGTTCTCCACTGAGAATAAGTATTGTCAAGTTTAACAGGCTGTTTCCTTTCACATAGATATGCAGTCATGAGTAGTAATGCCCTCCCTGAAAAACCATAGGCTGTCAATTTAGCTAGAATAAGTGAATGACACACAGAATCAAAAGCTTTACTTAGATCCACCGCGACAGCGGCAACAGCTTCCCGCCTGTCAAGGCTTGCCCTCCAGTCCTCCGTCATCTTAAGGAGAGCTGAACAACAAGAGTGTCCTCTTAAATAACCAGATAAATTATGAGACAGCTTACATTGAAAGGCCTCATACATCTGATCAAACATGACTCTTTCAAAAACTTTGGACAAAGCAGTCAATATTGAAACTGGCTGATAGTTGGCCTTATCAGTCTCTTCCGACTTCTTGTGTATGGGAGAAACATTACTGCACTTCCAAACCGTAGGCAAAGAAGAAGCCTTATATTTACGGTTCTTTACGCAAGAGTTAAAGATGCGTAAATTTTGGATTTCATGCTGTGCTTGGATCGTGTTTGTGAAAAGCTTCCAACAGCTTAAAATCCACACGAAAATGTAGCAAAATAACATGACTCTAAAAGGAAATGATATAGTTAGTAAGTTACACTGTTTACAGTCCTCTATTTTTCCATTGAATCGAAGATGTTGATCGTTGAGTTCGACGGGCCGCCATTTCGGTCTCTCGATGCAAGCAAAACTGGGGAGAGTACAAAATACCTGTGGGTAGGAGTGGTAGAGGGCATCTACCACCCCTGCACGCGGAAGTTTTGTACTCTCCCCAGTTTCGCTCACATCAAGAGACCAAAATGCCGGACTGTCGAACTTAACGACCAACGATCCGTGAGATCAAGGTTCTCACAGAAAAATGGGGGACTGTGGACAGTCTATTAATAAGTTAACTGTTAGTCTCGTACCAGGGCCTAGCGTTGAAGGGGCATTGAAAGTAACCAGAGGACACTGGATCTATCGATCTAGCGATCCAATCAATCTAGCGAAAGCAATCCATCGCTCCGTCGATCTATTGATCCATCGATCCATCGCTCCATCGATCTATCGATCCATCGATCTATCGATCCATCACTCCATCAATCTATCGATCCAAATCAACGATCAAACAAACCATCGATCTATCGATTAGTGGATCATAGATGTGAAGTCAACGGTCCGTTGAAACGGTTATTAGTTGGTCATAAAATTGACGTCACCGGTGACTTGGTATATGGTGCACCAGCCCATGTTTGTGTCCCTCTGGCGAGGTTGTTTATATATCAATCATCTATCATATCCCAAAGTCTTGACTTTTTTCATTGAATGGTTACGATTTTTAGTTTTGATCACATGACTGGTGAAAACCGAGAATAATAATAATAGAAATAAAAAAAGAAATAGAAATACAAAATAATGTATACAGTCTCATTGCATGACCAGAAGAGTACGTGTATTTTGGAAACAAATTGCTATTCCCATTCCTGGGGCACTACGGGAAGGTAAACAGGTTTGGATTACCCCAAAAAATACATTTTCGCCCTTGGAGTACTCAACGTACAATTTTCTCTTTTTTGAGGGACAGAAGTACAGGATTTGTTACTTAGCTTATTTCCTTTCTTTTGACAGAACACAAAACCCATGTTGACAGCTTTTTGCTTGTCTTAGAAATTACTTACAGGTGGAACCAGTCATCACATGTGTCACACTGCACCCGTTGTATTCCTTTTTTGGAGCATTTCTTTTTACTGCCAGGGGGTGTACTCAGTGTGCACACTTTGCATCTATCGTCATCTGTCACTGTTTGAAAAAAGGCTGTTAGTATAGAATCCCTACAAGTTTAAATCATCATCGTTCAGTTCTATGCTATCAGAATATTGATTTGACTTTTTATTGACTGACAATCGTTATTAATCATGTTTACTTTCCATAATTATAAGGCACACTGTATTTATGAAACTTTGCTGGTTTGTGGCTAGCCCATTGGATGGGGCTGGAATCTTGACTTGATGTGCATGCATAAGTGCTGTAGTAAAACATCTAGTTGCATTAGCATGATGGGTAAGAGTCTGTACAGTTCACTTCGAAATTATGCCAGTAGACGATGTTCTAGTTCAATAGCTACATCTCAAAGCCCTTTAAATGGTTTCGCTTTACCACACACTTTTAGAACTGTTTCAAATGTGCACAAAAGGCCTGAATTTTCGATTCTCGTATTTACTCGAATAAGCGCCGCTCCCGAATAAGGGCCGCCCTCGATTAAGCGTAGTAGTAGTAATAATAGTTGTATTGGTGTATTGTTTGTTGTGTTCGTACAAGTGCTCGAGGGAAACTAAAATACTAAGATAAAGTGCATCCTGTGTTAGATCTTGTGAACTTTCAGCAACAGTCAGGACATTAACCTAGTAAAGCGTTGTCGAGAACCTGCAGAAAAGTTTTTACAGGACTATCATGAAAGCCAATACTTAGGTTAGCTTCAAACCTGTAAGCCATGAAAATTACTCATGAAGTAGTTTTGTCTTTGTGAGATGAGCCTTTCAAAGAAGCGCCGTTTGCGATTAAGCGCCGCTCCGGACACGAAAAATTAAATGAGCGCCGCAGCACTTATTCGAGTAAAGATGGTATTTATTCATCCACTTTTCCCATGTGACATGTTTTTTTAACACCAAGACAACCACTGACAGAGTGTTCAGATGCTACTTTCGTTGCATTGTCTTCTTCGAAATCTAATTCCAATACAAGATTGTAATGTTAGTATCGAAAGCATTTAAAGTGCTACTATGATCAAATTTTCGATATCCATTTTTTTTTACATTTTCGTACAATAGGTCTTCCGTGGATATCTTGCCAAATTTCAATCTTGAATTACAAGAATAAGGCACTACAACAACTGTATGTCTTGCCCTCAGAATGCAGGTTCGTCAGGAAGATGCCTACAGCTTTTGGTGGTCCATATCTTAATCCCCCTCCTTTATTAGAATCCTGTCTCTACCCCATATACAAAACATGATAACATAGATTAAAAGAATAGGTATAGTTCTCTTTCAGAATTATTGCCCACAGGTATTTGATATTCAAAGTTCTGTCTACTAGATTCAGGTCATTTTTGATTACCAAAATGTGTAGTATCAACTCTTTTTTCGATTCCATACTTGCAGTACTGATTTCCTCCTTAAACCGTCGACAGTTGATTCAAATCATACCATATCTGATAAAACCTGTCTCATCTACGTCATAATTTTCACCCGACATGCTGCATTCTCCTGTATAATGTGATCAAGGGAATCATGTTAGTCTCAGTAGAGAATCAAATTAAAAGTAAATCATATTCAACTGACAACATTATCAACATTACCAATTGTTTCATCATCTTCCAAGCTGATCCTGTGTTTTGCTCCTGCTGCATAACCCTATAATAATATACATGTAAAGAGTTTGTTAACAGTAAACTACTTTACACCAACTTCAAATTTAATTTAAAATTTTACAGAAGATGTTATGGTGGCTGAAAAAAGTTTCCAGCTCACTTTCCAAGACATAGATTTTGATGGGTCATTATTACCATTCTTTATCAATTGATGCTACAATCTTGATATAAAAAAGTTGCCCAATCAGTGATGAACACGGTGGTATTATTTTTGACACAATAGATTACCATACGGCACGGTAAAATTTTTTATTATAGAATTTTGACAAGCAGGCTAAGATGCAACTTTCGGCAATGTTTACAAAAATTCTGTAAATGGGATTCAGAGCCACCTTCAATTTTCGAAAATTTAAGGTGGCTCTGAACCCCATGTACAGAATATTTTTAAACTTTGCCAAAAGTTGAAACTTATCCTTCTTAACAAAATTCTATAAAAAGAAAAATAATTACTATGCTGTTTTTG
The DNA here is from genome assembly GCA_964020085.1 of Micromussa lordhowensis. Classification (NCBI taxonomy): domain Eukaryota; kingdom Metazoa; phylum Cnidaria; class Anthozoa; order Scleractinia; family Lobophylliidae; genus Micromussa; species Micromussa lordhowensis. The sequence goes on from OZ026598.1 coordinate 24,365,599, forward strand.
AAATAGAAGTACTGAGAGCTAAAACTAAGGGTGTTTTTAGGAGGTCATAGTGTTGCTATGGTAACATATAGTGTAATGAAAATGATGACATGTTAACCAATGATTGGGCAGTTTTGTGATACCATGATTGTAGCATCCATTGATAAAGTCTGGTTATAATGACACAGCTACATCTATATAATGACAAATCTACATCTTGGAAAGTAATCTGGAAACTGTTTTGAGCCACCTTAAGTCATCTCCTTTCAAAATCATAAAAATACTTTGAATATATTTACCATTTCAAAAGCTTTCTTCCTCCTAGGAGTGAGTGCATTCATTGCCCTTTTTGATGTTGGAGTCATCTTTTAAAATCACATATTAAAAGGAAAAGGATTACAAAAGTGACATAACCTGTTGGCAAGCATTCGATAATCTTCTAGCCCTTTGATCGTAAATGTTCCCCAAATCACTTAGTAGGTGGTGGATTTTTTCCGACACATGTAATAAATATTGCAGCATACATGTACACTGGATGTGCCAATAAAGGCTTCACACAGTCACTGGCTCATGGTCCATCAATAAATGTGGATGCTATTATATGATTCAGAGTAACCTGTGATCAGACATTCCTTGTTTATCCTGAGCACAAATAAGTTTCCTGTACACACTTGTACGTTTCACTGTGCCTTTCCTCTTGATGACTAGAAAATAAAGTCACTAACCTAATTCATTCTGTAATGTTATTAAAACAACACTATTGTTTTTGACTTACCAGACTGGTGGCTGACATAGGATCTTTTGCATCGCAATACTCATTATCATAATCTGAAAAATCTGGGAAATCTGAGAAAAAAGGTTTTTGTCACACCATTGCATACCCCTGGTAGTCAATTACTTTTTTATGTTCAGTCAAATGATATTAGCGGAGCTCCGGCGGCCGAAGGCCGCCAAGCGGAGCCCCATACCCATATTAGGAAACTGAAGGGAACCCATGAACTGATTTTCTCATGTGTATCATGGCTAGCGGTATTGCTTGTGGGCGCGTACGCACAACGACGACGACGACGACGACGACGGTGGTGGAGTCGCGCAACATGGCGGCCACAATTGACACGTAAACCAAAACGAGGCTTCAGTTTTCGCGGGCTTTCCTTGTAGGTTGACAGAGCACATGTACCCTTGGTTTAAAGCGTCCTTTGGACATCCATGTTGCAGTCAATTGACACCTGTCAAAACAAGGAATCCGCTGACCAGTATCACGTGACCATATCGCGGGCTCAAGTTCAGGGCTCATGGAGGTCACGTGTGTTTTTAAAGTTGACCGCTGCCCAAGTGCTGCTTTTTTCGATCAGATCGCGGGCTCATGTCAGGATTAACTTGCTGTAAACAGCGTAGGGTTGGTAGGAAGCCGGTTAACGCTAACCCAGGATTAAAATTTAACCGAATTATAACCTTTTCTTTTGTACAAAGTTTTTTCACTGCTTTTGTTTTGCGTATTTTGCTTTCATTAAAATTCAAAACACAAAAACAATATACAGAAAATCTCACCGCAAAGTTACAAAACTCAAATCAAAATTCTACTTTATCCTCGGCTAGTTTGATCGGGCTCTGAACAACCCGGCCCAGGAGCTACGCTTTTAGGCTGGCCTAAATCTATATATTATTATATAATTTTAACCAAGCCCAATAGCAGAGCTCCTGGGACGGTTGTTCAAAGCCTAACTTACATGTAGCTACGCTGAATAAATGAGAATTTCTGATAAAGTTTTGGTTCATGTAACTTTGTGGTGTGGTATTAAATGTTTTTGTTTTTTTGTTTTTCTACTGTTTGGCCTTTTGGTTTTGAAATTGAATAATCTCAAACCACATAATTGACCACACAGTTGGTCGATTTATTAGCTTAAGTATGGCTGCCATGTTCTGCGACAGCATAATTTTCTCAAAGTCTTGCGTGGTTTCCTATTTGTATGCAAGCATGTGGCTCTGTTTCAATAGATGCAGGCTCCACATGGCAGCCAGCTTGAGCTGCTCGTGCAGCAGTTGTAGATTGAACAGTACTCTCCTCAGCATTCTCATCAGCATCACTTATACAAGCTGTGGAAAATAAGTCCAGGTCAGGTTTCTCTGTGTCAAAATCAGTTTCTGTTTAATTTTAACAACTTACTCTTTCCCACAATATCTAGCATGGTCTGACTAAAAGGCTGGTTGGGAACTTGGGTGCCTTCTTGAATTTGTTTTCATTTGCCATTGTTGGTGATATGTTGACCACAGACTGCCCATGCTTCTCTGCCTCATCTAGGAGCCAAGTCCGGTAAAAGTTCGATTCGTTGCACCCCCCTGCTATATTTGTTTGAATAGCAAAACATGATAGGTTAACATCCAAGGAATTCAGAAACATAATTTTTATTATTGAGCTAGTGGGACATCACTCCGATATCTGGCATTTTTAACTGCACACCACTTTACCCAGTTATGCTAATTATGCAAACCCAAATTCTGTCAGTAATTTTCAAACATTTTTAGACTGTACAATTTTTGGTTGAAATACTTCAAACTTGGACACAGAATTGAACGCACGTTTCCATTATATTGAAGTTTATTTAAATGATGTATCCATGGTAACTGTTGCTAGGAGACGCAATTATTTCTGTACATAGAGTATCTTCAATTTTTTAACCTTCAAACAGCAAATAATGTCACGAAAAATTGTCTGCCTGAGCTTTGTAACATTACTTTTTCAGATTTTCTTAGCTAAAATGTTTTATTTTTATTTCAAAAAAACAAAGCGTTTCCAAGCCTCAAAACTCTACTATTTTTAACAAAAAGAAAAAGCAATTTAAGATGGATAACGGACATTATGCATCACTTAATCTTCCCTGTAACAGGATCCAGGGCCTTACGAACTTCAATCCTTATAAAAAGCACAGCCCTCCAGACGGAAAGAATTCTGGCAGGTTTCGTCGTTCATACACAAACAGGCTTCAGTGCAGGGTAAGCAGTTTGCCCTGCGCTGGCACCAGTTGTCGCTTTTGCACGCTGAACGTTTGCACTTGCAGATTGTCAGCTCTAAAACACTTGCTGGTGCGGGATCTTTAGACATCAATGTTGGTCTCAAGTCTTGCTCTTGTATTGACCATCCATTAGTTTCCGGCGAAGGGAGGTTTTGCAAATTACACAAAGACTTCTTCCAAACATGTGCTTGGTAATTTGCCCTTTTAATGTCATACTTGTCCAATACTCCGACAAATTTATGCAAAGCATTGCATTGTATTTTATTGTATTGCGTCGTTCTCAATTGTATTGTATTGTTAATCTATTGTTATGTGGATACAATACAATACAATGCTATGCATAAATTTGTCGGAGTATTGGACAACCCTCTTTAATGTGGTTTGCAAGACTGTCACTGGTGGGTGGAAGTCGTTCGTTTTTCTGTTTTTTTTTTTGGCAAAACAGCCAATACCTTAGAGCATCTGCTGTTGTTCCAGCTCTCCTGTGACTGGTGTAAAGGGAACAAATAAATGCTTCGCATGATTCCACGGTTCGTTCTGTTGGAGGGATGTCATCGCCCAAAGTAACTAGCTTTTCTTGGAAACTTGTACTACTGCGAAGTGCTTTCAGTGCCTTTTTCTTCCCGATGGAAGCTAACCCGCTCGTGGTGTCGCATCCTGTGACAGCATGGAAACCTAGAAGAGAATCCCAGACTGAACGGCCAAGTTTATGCTGGACACCGTGGATTGGTATATAATGGAGTTTGTCTCTTGTACCAGTCTTGAACCACAGCTCATTGCCCGACAGGGTTGAAAAGAAGTACACAGAAAGCACTGCGACGTCTGTGTCTGGGGACTGAATGATTAGTCTTCCACAAGTAATTGAAGCGTGCTTAGCATGTAGAAGAATTCTTGTATCAGCCTGTTCGTGATCGGCGTGAAGTTCTGGCAAGGACATACTGTTGCCGTGCACTATTTTGACTGCGTCGGACGGTTCACGAAAGCCCTCGCCGATAAAGAACCTCTCTCCAGGTTTCAACTCAGACTTTCCCATTTTAACCCACGTCTCGCACAGGAAATGCACCATCGATGTCTTGTTAACTGGATTACTCATAAATTTAGCCCACTGCTTCAGAATCGGAGTCTTGCAAGAGTTGATATGTATTTGAAGCGCACTGCTTACCCCTCGGTTTTCTCTTTCTCCTCCCTTGATGGAATAAGGGTTGTCATACCGGTCAAATACAACATCAACTCTTGAGCAATTCTCTTGCCTGAGTGTTGTTGTGATTGCTTCAAATAGCTTTTGCGCAAGCTCTCCAAACGTGGTACATCCCGCTGTCCTCCAGGATTGTAGCAAAGCCATTCCATCTAAGATCAAAGCCGCCTCTTTATTACTTCTAGGGAGTCTTCCCACCGATGGTGATACGCTTTCCAGTTCTGCCAAAAGCACACTTTTGGTTGTCTTCCTCAGTGAGCTATCTGGATGTGCCAATGCATACGGGACGCTTGACATTTCATAACTTAGAACCTCCCTTAAGTCAATGTGACGGTTCTTTGCCACCACTAGTAGGCGTCCAAACAAGCTTCTGTCTGCATTGATGGTTACTTCCTTTTCTTCAGCACTTCTGACCTTGATCTTCTTGGATAACGAGGCAAATGTCGTCACGTTAGCCTTTGTGACTTTGTCCCAGAAGCCAATGGCATTACTGTCAAGTCTTTTGGACACAAATTCTTCCACTCTGGCCTCCCCCGTCTGTTTGGCATGTAAAAGTTGGTCTGCTTTGTCAGGCGGCATCACCACACCGGTCACAATATTAAGGAGTGGTGCTGGTTCTTCGTCTTCCCAAGTCGGCTTGAAGGGGTTTACCATGGATTCCTTGATTACTGTTACTACTTTGTGGACATCCATCTCATCTCCTATCTTCCTAGCTTTTCCTGACTCCTTATGGCTTGCAGTTCGACTGCTGTCATCAATTCCGCACATCTGCTTGGTAGCAGTAGTCACTGCTATCCTTTCGTGACCTGTTAAAAACCACCTTTCGAGTGCTGAATGATTCAAGGAAATGCCAATTATCCCTCCTCGCCTCTTGCTGTCAAGATTAATGATCTGCTCAAGGGCCATATCGGTCCATACTTGCGAGAAAGGTTTTTTCGATCTGCTGACGGGGTGATTTCCATTCTCAAATTCTTTATGTACTTCAGGAGCTAGAGTTGGTAGTAGCATCATGTCGGCAATGTATACTGGAAGCCATCTAAGAAAACAAAGAAAAAGATTTTAACATCGCCCACGCATATTAACAATTAACAGAACTATCCGATCCATCACATGCTCAGAACTATTTTCACATTTGGCCCAATGAATGAGTTATAAACTAAATAGTATTTTATGCAACTTTTACCCCAAAATGTTTATTACCTTGCATAGTTAACGCGGTCCATCACAGAGAAATATGGAATCATTTCAGCCACGGCGTTTAGGTGCAAAGACCAAACTCCTTCTCGTTCAGCTCTTATAATTTTTTTTTTTTTTTTTTTTTTTTAAAGCTTTATTGGCATTCTACTCGGTTACAATGGTAATAAACAAAAAGTTACACATACATAATTGTGAGGGGAAAAATAAATAAATTTAACACGGTAAGGATAGCCAAAAGGGAGTGACGAACGGGACGTGAGTACCCATGCAAGGAAACTCCCTACAGAAAGAAAAAATAAAAATTACAAAGTGATAAATCAGTGCGAATGAATTCTATGGCAAGAACAGTCAATAAAAGCTGACCAGGTACACGGTTGGACGCAATAGGAGCATAACCATCTCAATATAGATACTCCAGAAATGGAACAACTTCGAGTGCTTTTTCCCCTGTTCGCAGAAAGAGATAAACAGCTCTTGAAGGGGCCCTGTACTATCAAGAAGGCGCTGAAAATTGGGTCCGAGCTCATTGTTTTCGAATGACTGCTGGCATGCCTCAGCTACCTGGGAGTACTTAGCATCCGCCTGGATGCCTTGACGCGCCATCCAAATCAAGAAGGCTTCCCATTGCATCCTGAGAAGACCTTCCAATACTATCTTGTGTGCCCTCACCCCTCTATTGTAAGACTTTCCTTGCAGGAGTACTGATGCCGCGTGATTTCCATAGATTTCGGACTCCACCATGATATCGTGCAAGCCACTATCTTGAAACATTTTGCCAATCACAGCAAGGTAATTGAGCGCAATATGAAAGCCTCCCAAACGCAGAATGGTATCCTTAAATTCTTCATGCTGTCTCCACTGTATTTCCTTAGCTTTAGAATAAATCGCCACATCAAAGGTAATAACGCTGTGTTTCTGTTGTAGACTGGCCATCATCTGGGCATTCTTCATCACAGTATAAATGGTGCTGTATTCTGCAGATGAGGCATTGATCATAGGACAATACCCAACAGATGTTACTGGTGGAGACACAGTAGAAATTCTGCTATTGAATGCACTCCATCCTGGAAGGAGCTGGCCGTCACATTGGTACATTAGACCATTATTAAATGGCGCAGTCGTATTTAGACGACAAAGAAACCAAAGTCGGTTTGGATGGCCATCTTGCGGAGTGGGTTGTTTAACCACTTATACCATTTCTCCTGGACTTTTCCCCTGTAAGTTTCCACTGCTGGCCGTCGTCCATGTGCACTGAACTCGAGCACAGACTCCGCAAGTAAGTTACCCGACAGAGACCGCTTTTTATGTGAATGATCGCCATACACTTCCTGCTTTGGCTTCGGACCATATTGCTTCCTTTGAAACAATACCATAGTTGTGGCATGCGTTGTCCCTTTGCCATCAAGTGTTTCCTCATTTAAGTCGTTGTTGTCTGCGGCAATCTGTATAAATGGCCCAGGAGTAATATTAGAGGGAATTACGACTCCCCGCTGTGATGACTTGGCAATAATTTCATTGGCAATGCTGGTGTCCATGATTTCTGTGATGTCGTAAGATGAACAATGCCCAAAGTGATTAAGCATTGTCACTAACTGCTTGGAACCGGTGAGGTGGCGCACAGACATAGCCAAAGCAACATGTTTCGGCGTTTTAACTCTTCCACGTGTTGTTGCATGTATCATGTCCTGCGCAATGGCACAAATATGCCTGTCATCCTCCTCACCAACTGGATCCTGGGTGGTTTCGTTTACTATGTCCTTGCTTGAAATGAGAACTTGCAAGAACTTGTATAGTGTGGTTGGAATGCTTGATCGCACTTTGCTAGTGGTCAGGTCATCTGTGTCGATGGGCTGGATTGCTACACTTTTACAATCTTTCTTGATGCTTCGGCGTATAATTGTTGCTGCATAATACAGTGTTGGAAAGTCATCTTCGTGTCGCACCGGTTCAGTACTGTCCGGTTGATGATAAGCATCATTCTTTTCAGTTTCTGCTAACTTGCTTAATACATCAGACACTGATATAGCGCTTGAGTACACCCATTCTGACTGAGATGGATTTCGACGTTTCTGAAATACTATTGTATTACGAAACCTATGTTCAAGTCGGCGTTTAAGTTTTTCTGCTCGGTATGTGTAAGCACTCATACATCCATGGTTTTCCAGTTTTGTTCGGTATCTTTGAAGAAGGGACGTCATATTTAAAACTTTTCCGCTGATAATTTCAATCTCGATCTCTCGGGCTAGAACATCAAACGCACGTACATAAACGTCTTCCACATTACTTGCAGATTGATTCGTACTTCTAACGGTTGCATACTGAGATCGACAGCTGCTATGGTATCTTGCACCTGCTGCAATAAGGTCGACTCCCTTTATCTGTCGAAGCAATCTTTCATCCCCTCTCTTTTCTGCGGCATTTTCTATGACTTTGCAAGAATCTGCTGTGGAAACATTGAAAAGCTTTCTCACTGCTTGCTGGCAGAAATGACATATTGACCAATTAAATGGTTTGCTCGATGATCTCGTTTTCCGTTTGCTGACCTGGCTGCCATCAACGTTCTCTGCTGAACTTTGTGGGGAAAGTCTCTGGACAAGTGAATCACTACACTCCGCCCCATAAGATTCACGTCTTGATTTTTTCTGTGGTGGAACCGCGAGATTAATTTTGTCTTCTTCAAGATCGTTTTCTACCTCCATGTCAAAAAAACTACATGAACATAAACAGAGATATAACATCTTCATTTAACAAGGAGGATATTTTCTGTTTGCAGCTGTGGTCAACTGCACCCCAGCTAAATCCAATTCTGAGTTCCAAGAAATAAAATAAAACGCGGAAACACATTCAATGTTTAGGAATACTACAACAATTTAATAAAAGAGTGCAATTTTTTGCACGTGAAAACTCTGTAATTGTACCATAGTCATTTTTAATATCAGCTTTCAACACTGCAAACACGTCAACAAAAAGTGGGCCAACATATCAAATTACAGAACAGATGAGTGCATTAAGTTCTTGTAATAATAAAGGTAAATTAAAGTTTTAATCTTAATAGTCACTCTTCTGATTTGCGGTTCCTGGAGTTATTATCCTAGCGAGTGTAACACAGCGCCACGTGTGGAAAAATTGGATATAGAAATTACGATACTTCGCTATAAATATAATTTACAAATTATTATCACTCACCGCTAAACTTGACCTTTCTTGTTTACGTTACCCATAACCCAGTATAACATCTTTGACACTGATTCCTCGGTAAAAATCTTAAAGCCAATATCGAACAGGAATTAACTGCACTCTAATACGGATTTGACTGTAAACGACTTTCTCAAAAGAATGATTAATTTACATAAGCTTACACCACGGCGTGATGAAACATTAAATTTGCAAGAATAGTCTAATTAATTACCGAGCGTGAAAAGTAGCAAATAAAATAAATAAAAGTGAATATCTAAGTAAATATAATATGATATACTCACGCTAAACATCTCTGATCGCCGCAGTTTAAGGAAATTATTTCCAGTCGGAACATAGAAAATTAATGCATTGCCGTAACGTAAGTTAATCCCGTTTCCTAGCAACAGCTGCCATGGTTACAGCCTTTAAACACACTCCACTGCAAGATTGTGTCTTGTTTAATGCTGTGCCCAGGTTGATGGTATTTTGCCTCAATATTGTACACCCCATAATGATTTGAAAAGCAGTACCCGAATTAACATTTGCAAAACTAACGTACAGGGTAATTTCCATACCCGGTAGAAAATGTCCGATATCGGAGGGATGTCCCACAGAAGGAACGATAAAATAGATCTTTTCATATTCCTTAAACATTTTCCTATCATGTTATGCCATTTAGAAAAATATAGCGGGGGGTGCAACGAAATCTATTTTCTAGGCCACTTTTCAGACTTGGCTCCTAGACTAATCAGCCAGCTCCTAAGTTTCAACAAAAAACACATCACACATAGAGAATAATGCAGCAATACTTTTAATATGTTACATATTTGGTGATCCCAGATGGACGTTATCATTATTATTGTGATTGATATAAATTTTTAAGGGGGATGCTTAAGAGTTGAGCATGTACTAATTTTTGTATGCTAAGTGAAGTAATGCTCCAGTTGGTTCACCTGACTATCCTTTTTCATACTAATAAGATTTGTATGTAATGGTGACTCACCTTTCTTCCAATTTGAGGCCAATTTACAAGCTGACTGGACTTTATTGCCAATCCCTTGACCATTCTTCCATTTTGATTCACCTTTACCGTCAAGTTTAACCAAGTCTTTACCTATATACACCTAGGACGAGAGTAATTTGGATCCTTCAATTTTCAAGTTTTGATTTTTTCTGCTTCAACATGAATTCAAGGAGATTTAGGTTACATTTGTATTGAACTATAACTGTACGAGTTTTTATACTAGTAACATCAAGAACTTAAAATTATGAGTTCTGATTGTGACGTTTTTAGGATCATTTCAAACTGCATGCAGATTGCGCCAATTTCTAAACACTCTTAAAAAAATTACTTAAATTTATTGACTTAAGAAATTATAATCATTTACATGTACCTTTTCTCTAGCATCTTGCTTTTGGCATTCTTGAACAATTGTTTGTTCCAATTTTTCAAGAACACACTGTTCTCTTGATGTTGCACACTCTTTGTAGTGTACAATGTATTCCTTCACCAGCTCAACCAATTGATCTGCTTCAATCAGTAGTCCACAACTCATGTAAAGCTGAACAACGAAAACAAAATCAGTGCTTGAGGTATAGCAATGAGTTATGAAACAGCAATACCAAACAGGGGCCACACTTTCAACCACAATCTTTCTGCCAACCATTCAAAACTCACCATTGTGTGGACAAGAAGCACTGAGGCCACACCTTTGTACCACCGTGCCTGCTGGCCAGGGATGGTAGCGATTAGAATGTCAATCAGTCGACCAAGCACGACACCTTCATGAAGAAATGCTGTCAAACAGTCTGTGTATCTCATTTACCAATCTGTCAGGAACCCCTTTGAAACTAATTACGAGGAAATAAATGTTCAAAAGACGTCTTGAGTTAGTGGTTTAAGTGCCCTCCATGTCAGTATATTTACTTATTTAGCTAGTTCTAAATGTTAAGTCATTTAAAAGCACACAGACATAAGCTTGATGAAGAAGAACTCATGATGTATTATCCCCGCAAATTTTTAGTAATCCCTGTTCTGGAATTTGACTCATTATAGCGTACAAATGCACAAAAAAATGCAGAGCTCTTCTATTATTTTCACAAATGTTTACCCTAGGTTTACCATCCACAAATTAAATTTCAGTCAGTTTCATTCATCAAAAAGGCGATTTTTCCATTGCATAATCTTTGACATCACACCACAACTGTTAACTAAAAACATAACACATGTTGACTCACCCTATTGTTGCAGATGAGACTCGTAAGTTCTTTTATGGCCTGTTCCTTGGTGGCTGAAAATTTGTCTTCTTTCTTATACACAAAGTGTATAACCCTGCCATTTAATCTGTACAATCAAATGTAAACATAAGGTTTTACATAACAGCTTTCCATTGTTTTAAATACCTCATTACATTTTAAGTTTTTGGGTTGTTTTCTTTTCTTTAGTTCTTTCCACAAAATAACAATTCATTACAAAATATTGGTGAATAAACTGTTATTATTATTCAAATTTCATACACTGTACGAAATCAGATTTTCTCATTGGTTGATTTGTACCATGTGACAGTGGGTTGTGACAAAACAACTTCCTTGACGTCATTATCGTGGTGTAATAGTCGTGGTGTAAATTCAATAAACCACTGTCATTACACCATGGCTTCGGCTGACTCAAAGTTTGACGATTTTTGTTTGCAATGTATTCAATTTGAATAATAAAAATGTTAGCGCACTCATTGCTCGTGAATTATCGGGATTTAACTGCAGTTGTTCACTAACAATAAACTTCAAATTTTCAATGAAATTTCTCGTTCATTGTTAGTGAACTCAGGCAGGTAAATCCCGATAACTCACTTGCTGAGTGCGTCAACCTGTAATTATATCATACTTTTACCCTTTGCTTGTCTGGTCAACAGACCTTATGAGTCACATTAATTGATCATGTTAAGACATTGCTCATCAACATGCGAAGAACTTGTTAACATGAACAGGAAAATGATTGCCATTGAATCCTTTTATCAATGTTTTAAGAGTGCTGATTCTATATGAGTATATTATATTCCAGCTCCTGCTTGTCAAAGGCGTGCAAGCAGAACACATTAAATATTATACATGTTTAGCTTAGGAGAGGCGTGGTGGCCTCATGGTTAGTGCGCTCGACTCCGGAGCGAGCGCTCCGGGTTCGAGCCCTGGCCTGGGACATTGCGTTGTGTTCTTAGGCAAGACACTTTACTCTCACGGTGCCTCTCTCCACCCAGGTGTATAAATGGGTATCGGCGAATTTAATGCTGGGGGTAACCCTGTGATGGACTGGCATCCCATCCAGGGGGGAGTAGAAATATTCCTAGTCGCTTCATGCCACGGAAACCGGGATAAGCTCCGGCCTGGTGGGCCACTTGGCTCGTATGCAGACTTTACCTTACTTTACCTTAGCTTAGAAAACTACCTACATGTAGTATCAATCTCAAAAAGGGTACATATGAATGTTGTGCCGCATAGTACTAAGAACACAAATGATGGCACAGAGAATTAACTCTGAAGTGTAAATTTAAGTGCTAAATAAACCCGTGAATAACCCACTGGGCCTTAGCCCTAGTAAAGGGAATCAGGAAACCACACGAGGTAAAGACAATATCTTTTGACCTCGGTGGGAATCGAATCCACGACCTCCGGATTAGATCTACCGTTACTCTGCCGACTGAGCTACGAGGTCGGACAGAGAAAGTCGGAGGTCGTGGGTTCGATTCCCACCGAGGTCAAAAGATATTTTCTTTACCTCGTGTGGTTCCCTGATTCCCTTTACTAGGGCTAACGCCCAGTGGGTTATTCACGGGTTTCTTTAGCACTTAAATTTACACTTCAGAGTTAATTCTCTGTGTCATCATCAATCTCAAAAAATCTGGTTTCCATGTAACTGTATCTTAATCCATAAATACGTACATTTATCACATGACCCGTACGGCCCCGCGCACAGTTTCCTTGCAAAACCATAAGAGAAAAGGTCCCGTATGAGGGCCGTACGCGTCGAAGTGATAGGGCCAGAAAAACATGTACGGCCCTACTAGAAATGAGTGCGGCAAAATCGATGCGTGTTAATGGCAAAAACAATATTTTGTTGCTGCCAAAGTTTGTTCTCTCCGCAATGAGTCATGAAAGTGAATATTCTGAGAGCAAATTTTACTATCCGGGCGAATTGTCCCATGCAGAAGTACTTCAGTCGCCAACTCACTCCGAAAGCAAAGAAAGAAATTTAACACTCCTCGCAAATGAAGAAGCTCACAACTTTCTCAGAAACCAACAAGCAAACAGGCGGTCAAGGAAACAACTTTTCCGGATAAACTGTCCAATAATTAACCTTTCAAATAAGCAAACAGTCGGCGAAACTTCTTTCCTTAAAGGCATCAAAGAAGTCATCGTGGGTCAAAAGAAAGAAAACCGAAGAAGTAAACAAAGTACGATATAAATGTTTTCTTCGAGTTTCAGAGTTTCTGGGAGAAGTTGGTTGAGCCAGAAAAATCACAAACATACCTTGTGTGCAGTAGGATAAACTGCTCTGTAGTTTCTACGTCAGTGTTGTTTGAAGAGACAAAACTGAATGCGAATACAAGTTCATTACCACACGGTTCATCCAAAAAAACTCGCTTGCGTTTAACCATGTAATTTCCACTACACCAACAAAGTCGGCAAACCCAGGCACTGTTTGCAGGAGCCAACATGTGTCATAAATATTCAGTTGCCCGGTTGTCCCTTGTTTTAGAGAATCCAAGAGGTCGACAAATAGCTTGAAACGATGCCAACGTTTTCGTGAGTCTTCAAGATTTGTAAACAATTTCAGTGAGGCGTGAAGCGACCTTTTGTCACTCACTAAGTTTTTGATAGCTTGACATATTTTTGACAGCTTTATGTCAACTTTCTGTTGGCTTTTTACCATGAACAAAAATGAGAATGTGAATTGTGTTTTTCGATGAATTGTGAGTTTCTTGTTCAACGCGAAGAAACTGATAAATGACAAAGTTTTGTTGTAGAAACTTTCATGTAATTGTTCCGCACACGCAGCCGTCTGATCTTATGTAATCGCGTCCTATTTAGGCTCGAACAGAATTTTCAAAATTTTCAACAGTAAGTGGTCATATGATAAAATGCTTATTGACTGAGTAAGGTTGGGCCGGACGGGAAAATATTTGGCTCTCGGTCAGGACGTACGGACCGAGTGCATCCATATTACATGTGTAATCAATTGACACATGTCAGGACAAGGTATTCACTGACCAGTATCGAGTGACCACATCGTATTTACATAGGACTTATCAAGGTCAATTGCTTTTTGAAGTTAACTGCTTCCAAGGTACAGGTTTTCAATACGATCATAGGCTTAAGCTATCAGACACTCTGCTTTTAGGCTTGCCTAAATCTATATATCATCATGCATATGATAAGGTAATATTTATTCTGAACTTTACCAACCTTTCATTTTCTTTTACGTTTGATGTCAGCAAGACACCTCCCAAAGGGGAAGCAATGCCTGCTTGGGAAGAGCCCTGCATAAGTCCACCTTGCACTTGCAAAAGAAATTCTGACAAACTGTCACTCATTCTCACATCATCGATGACTACAACAAATGTGGTCTTCGTCAATGCCTCCAATAATTTCTTTCTAAGAAGAAAGTGAACAGTGCCATAATATGGGAATTCATATTGAGGCAACGAAGTAATAATGCTAAAGGAGCCGCATCACGGTTAAACGGTTTGAAAAAATTAGCCTAAATTTTTCAATTTTGTTGTTTGTAATCCGTGTCAATCTTCTCCATCCTTAAGGTGTATATTATTATGCCAAGCCTGTAAATGATGATCACTAAAACCCGGTTCATATACTCAATTGCATTGAATTCGACACGGCAGAAATGCGACAGCTGATTCATACATCTAATTTCTGCTATATTTAAGGTGTTGAAGTGAATTCGACATGGCAGAAATGCGATCTACATGTATGAACCAGGCCTTAACTGTTTGTTTTCTTGGGAAATAAGACCATTGTGAATGTAATCTATACAACTAGCTCTGACTTCCAGATTACCTAACTTACAATGTTTAAAATCAAATTAAAACCAAATCAAGTCTTACGAAGAGACTCCAGACAGTGCTTGATCGCCGCCTGCCAGAAGCTGGTTGTGTTTCACACCTGGTACTCCTTGAGCATAGGCCAACATCTTGGCAGAGAGTGATTTCCCCACTGATTTAACAGGGCTCAATATCATCCCCAAATTTGCTTGATCTGTAATAATTAGTTCCAATTATAAAAGTTAATACATAAAGTGTCAAGTAAAGACTAATATTATAACTTTTGGTCTTCTCAGTTATAAACCTGCACATAAAATGTTTGCTTTTTTGTTAATCAGTCTGACAATGACAAATTATATGCACAAACAGAGTTGTTCTTTTTAAAATGTTGGATTGCTTTAAAGTGGACGTTGTAGCTCCCTCAATATGAAGTGAAAAAAGAATCCCAGGTTAAAGTACATTAAATGGTCCATTGCATCACTCAATTGAATTGGAAAAAACAAAAACAAAATCTTATTGTAAATTCAAGTCTAGCATCCAACATTTGCTGCACACGAGACAAATACTATTTAAATACCTGCATTATCAAACGTTTGCCCTTTCTTCATGAGATGCTGGCAAATAAATGCAGCAGCTGCCAGAAAAGGTACTTTGTTAACCCCCCAGCAGCTGGCAAGGGATATACATCTGTGAAAGGTACATGTAGCAGTATGCATGTGTTATTAGTATACATGTACCTACAGTACATGTATACAGTACCGATCAAAAGAAACCTAACAGGGTATGCATTTGTGAACGGGAACAAAACACCTTCTGTCAAGCATTCCCTGTTACATTTCTTCTGATTGGTACTGTAATAGATGATCATAAAAAGTATGTACGTCTCATAGATTTGAGACCCCTGAAAAATTCACAAGATGCACTTTTGATTGCATAATGGAAGGGTTGCATTGGAAAAGACAATGTTCGCCTAACAAATTGCTATTTGTCTCCTTCTGTGAAAAGAGGAGAATTTGGTGCAAGATCAAGAGTCACGCTTTTTTTCCATGCACCCCTTCAATTATACAAATGCTATCAATGTGAGATAGGACTAAATAAATCCTTTTGGGGGTTTAATTGGCCAAAAAAAATACAATTTTGAAACCGCACGTGCAAGGATAATCTTTACAAGGGCGTGTTACGCGAGGTGCAACAACAAGAAGAGGGCTATACTCTGGGTCAGGAGGGGAGTACTAACAAAACAAAGCAATAACATTATACCTTCTCATAACATCACAGAGATATCAATTTCTTTTCAAGAGTGTTATTGTAAAGAGTCAAATCCCTCTTGTCTGGAATGATCAAGCAATAGTAGGTTGTTAACAACTGCATTTTTAAAATGTAGGTCAAGTGTCTGCAACATCCACAAGCTTTAACTGTTTGCAGCCTGTAGCTCCTAGCTGAAGACTGCACCCATGGCTGGCAAATCCTGGCAACAAAGCCATTACCTTCCCCCCCCCCCCCCCCACACACACACACAAACAGTAAGATGTACAGGCACCTATCACACTGTCAAAACAATGGATAGAGGTAGGGAAAAGCATTGTAGGGGAACTGCTTGGGCAATGAGATGCCACACTAAAGCAAATGTACAATGCCAGAAGAAACACCTCCTGTGCGAATTTATGATACAATCCACAAGCACATGGAACTCTGACACATACCTATATGTGTCGATACCGCTGGCTACCAGGGAATGCAAGGGCTTTTTGTTGTTTACTCTGTTAAGGTGCATTTCACTGCATTTATAACCTAAAAAGATTATTCGATAGTTAGCAATTATTGAACGAGGCTGGGTAAGATAAGAAGAATTCTCCTGATCAAGGAGGGTGTTAACCAGAGGCCGGAGGCTGAAGGCCCAGGTGGATAATACCATCGGAGATCTGCAGAATTCTTCATATATCCTAAGAAAGCGGAATCCAATAATAATGCTTTATTATTCATTCAAAATATTTCCCCATTCTTAAAGGAGTTTCGCCATTTTGCTGTTTGTTTTTTACCTCACTAAAAATAACAAAATCTCGTCCCCAGGTTTTCTTGGTCAATGGTTCAATAATCTTCAGCGGGCTGCACTTTTGAAGTCATTTAGATGTCACCGGTTCAATAATCTGAAGCAGGCTGCACTTTTGACGTCATTGATTCAATATGGCGAAGATTGTTTCCAAATTTGGTGAACAGCATCTGGTTATGGTAAATTATGCGTATGGTTTTAATCAATCAGAAACCAGGGAGTATTTTGAATGAATAATAATAAATGTAACCAGCAGTCCGTGGTGCAAAAATGCTACATATGAATGTAAGTTATGACAAACCTCTTTGGACAAGCACCAATAACCTCTTTGCAACCCAAGGTGCACCATTAGGTTGCATTGCTGTTGGTCCCCAGCCTCAAAATCTCGCTTCAGATGCTGGTAGTATTCCATTACATCTTTATTTGTGCAGGATGGAAAGAGGCTGAACGTTCCACCCTGGAAGGCCTGCCTCAGAGCATTGATGAACTTTTGTTTCGAATCAAAACAACTGGTTGCCAATACTATCTCTCTAAAATTCAGCAAATATAGCATGTATTAATTATGTATTAAATATATATATTAGCCAGGGTTGTATTTTCGATGAGGGGGGATGAGTGGTTAGGTTGGTTAGCAACCCCCTTTTGGAGAGGAAAACAATCAAAATAATTCTCGACTATTATATGACACTTAAGCCAGGCACTGTGATGGACAGATACATTTTTTATGTGACATTGCTAGAATTTCTGGTCTTGTAGTTTTGAATTGGGGCACAACTCTAAAATTGCAACATTTCGGGGGACACATCCTGTTGAGTATCCAACTCCAAAGGTACCCTTTAACCTTGAGAAAATCCTGCAGGGGCCCGCTTCTCGAAAGTCGCACCGCAAAAGCCGTAATTTACTTAGCAACATTTCAAACCTTATGCCTGTTCTTTCACATATCCCTAATACATAGAGAGGTTCCCTGCATACAAGACGTTTCAGGCATAAACACTTCGTTGTTTTCAAAGAAGCTTACGAACAAGCAAAGCCCCAAACAGTTTCAGCGGATCAAGGGTCCCTGATTTGGATAAACTATGACAGAACTTCGTCTCCCAGTTGGAATTTTTAAGTCAACAAGGTACAATACAATTTACACTTATAACTGGTCCGGTTTATGGTTACCTTGACACATGCTGTCTGTTTATAAAACAACCACATTTTCCTATCCAGTAGCCCTCGCTGGTGTGGCCAGTCAACTCTGACACAAATCGCAAAGTGAAATCTCCAAACGTTATCTCCTCTTCAGCGTCTTCTCTAAAACTTGTATAAGTCTTTCCTTTTCTTACTCTAAAGGCACTCTGAAACTTATGCAGTAGTAAATGTGTTCAGCTTCTTGCTCATAACCATATGGTCGTTCTTTACACCGCCATGAACACATGTTGATATTAGCATTCTGGTGTTTTCGACCACCTTCGTCCAACCTTTCTCCCAGGCTGCGCTCCTTTTTGGTCAGCACCAAGAAGCTGACAAAGGAGCGCGGCCTCTGGGGGACGACATTGCGAACTCGATCCCAGGGACTCTCTAAAGCACTCTGCCTAACTCAATCCATGGATTGGGTTCGATTGAATTCGGCAATCGAACCAAATCGAACACCGAACTTTGTGTGAGCTCGATTTCCTAACCAATCGAACTTAATCGAACAAATGGAACTACATCTTGCATTCCTTCACTCACTCAAACAATAACAACCGTGAACTATGCCTAAGTTTGTCATTTAAATCGTTATATAACAGCGTTTAGTGGGCAGTTTCTGGAAAGTAACAAAAGAACACCATGTCCTAATACCCTACTGAGATTAAAAATGACTCTGCACGCAGAACTTTCAGACCTTTAAAAGTTTCACTGTACTTTGTTGCACGACAGCAATGTCTTCAACATTATCCACAGCCTAAGAATAGAGGTAGATCGAAATATGTTCAGACTTACCCGGTCCTGGCTAATCTGAAGTGAGTCCTCCATGCTGCTCAACATGCTATCCAGCAATAAAATAAATGATACACCGCTCACTTTGTGAAATGGTAATTGTTTTTCCTTGGGCAACCTCTGATTCATTACCTAATTATAACAGTCCCTTGATTGTTTGTCGTGATAATTTCTGTAGAGTGTTTCCGATTTCGTGATTGATGGATAGCGTACGTTGTGCCGCCAGGGAGAAAATAGGTCTTTTGTAAAAAAACTATTATTTCCCAAGAAGCTGCTTCTGGTATAAGGGTTATGGTCTTTCGATGAACCAAGGAAATTTTAAGCCATATGCAGTTCGCTTCCAATGTATGTAAACGATTTGAGTAACACTGAGACTGTCATTGTTGCATCCGAGATACTTGGTACTGGATATACTTATTTCCAGATGTTTTTTTCTTGCACACGGCAGGCGGAAATACTTTTTCGGGACTAAAATCTGTGTTAAAACGGCGAAAACACCCTTGCTGCGAATAAAGTTCACAATTCATCCCTTTGGTCGGCGTTTTAAAAAGTTTTTAACATCGTCGAACGTTTTGAGGAACTTTTGTTATGGCTTTGACCAGATATTGATCTTTCACAAACCGTACAGCTTGCGAACAAACATTGACATCAAAATGCGACATCCAAGATCATCGCGTCTCCAAGGGAATTCTCACAGGCTCACATTCTCTATTTATAGAAAACAAACACCGTGTCTTTTAGATTAGAAAACCCTAGGGAGGTTGTTAGGAGCCAATCAGCTTTTTAGTCCAGATTCTGGATGGACTACACACATTGAAACTGGCTTGTCATTGGCTCGGCGCTGTCAAAGGCTCCACGCTCTGCTTCAGAGGTTTTTCGCGCCTGTCACAATAGAGACATGACAGACAACGGAAACCGCGCAAGAAAAACGTCTGGCACCCAGGGTACTATATAGCGAGAGTGTTGTATTGTGAATCGTTTCACTTGTTAATACTGGTAAATATGACGTCCATGCTTTTATCCTTGATGTTGGAACTCTTTTTTCACTCTTTTAGTTTATGTCGCATTCAGAGAAAGATTCCAGCTACGGATTGTCTGTCGAAGCTGGAATCGATTGCTGATTCATCCAGTTTTACTGCAACATTTGGATTTCAGTCGCTTGGGAGGAAGAAAATTGATGCACGGACTCCGTGCATGCTTTAATCACGCCACCCAAGTACTTTCGCTGGACCTGTCGCATATCCCCGGGCGTTGTGTTTATTTGCGGACTCTCTCAGATGGAAAACTGACCAATCTGAAGCGCCTTAGCATTGCCTATAGCAGGATAAATACCGAAATTATGACTATACTGTTACAGAGAACACGTTGTCTCCAGGACTTGGACATGTCACACGTCAGCAAAATTTGTGACGACGTTTGCGAAGTCATAACCAAGTTTGCTTCCCATTCTCTTAAAGTCTTCTATCTTCCAGATCGTATCAGTTACTGGTGCCCGTTTACGAATTTCAGCCATGCTAGACAGCTGCCAAGAGCTGGTTACATTAGGAGTTGATGGCGATATGGTTGATGCTCAAATTATTGGGGACATTTTTAACAGCCTGAAATTGAAGAAACTACGCAAGCTAAGACTGACGGGTGTTAAGGACAACTACGTCATCAAGGTGCTGCCAACCATCAATTCAAACAACTCAATCAGGATAGAGCTGTGCATCTGTCGCTGCCTTTTTTGACAGAGTCCACTACAGAACTTTTGAGAAGCTTAAGCATTCCTTTGTGTGCACAGTGTGAATTTGACATCGCAACGTTTTATTGGAAATAGAAAAAAATTTACGCAAGAGAACGCTTCGTCATTCGCTTTGCCAATTTCATTTCTTGCTCCATTTTATTGTCATTTTATGACTATAAAATCGCTGTCTCTTTGAACTGTTGAGATGAAATTTAAAAATGCCAGACACCGAACTGTCATCATCCTTCTCAGTGTCTGTCAGGTGTTTGTTATTTCAATTGTTCTGTTACGTTTCAAGATTATAACTTACACTCTCTTTCATTGTAACTAAAATTTAGAATTTGAACACTTTTAAGAATGGGGGCATAACAAAATGTACGCCATTTGCATTATAGAGTAAATTCGAAGCCAAAAATAAACACGAATCTTGTATTTATTACTCTATTCCCGTCTATTACGATAGAATGTGAACATCTGCTCATCCGAGAACGCAGATATACACATTTACAATCCTCTTTTCCATGATCCGGATCTTCAACGCGCTATGACTAACGCAGACAACCCTGACACCCCTCATAACCCTGACAACCCTCACAACACTCACAACCCTGACAACCCTGACAACCCTGACAACCCCCACAACCCTGACAACCCTGACAACCCTGACAAGCCCCACAACCCTGACAACCCCCACAACCCCATTTTTGTGGCTGCACAGTAAGCTCCATGAGTTTCAATATTCACCAATAAAACATTTTGTTTGTGCGGCAACAATAAGCAAACAAATCTCGCAGTTTTTCACTGTAGCCAATCACATAGGTCGTTCCGAGAGGTGCGTACTGCCTCGGCTATGTGATTGGCTACAGCGAAAAACTGCGAGATTTTTTTTATTATTCTTGCTGCACAAAGAAAATCTGTTTTATTGGTGAATATTGAAACTCATGGAGCTTACTGTGTAGCCAACAAAATGGGGTTGTCAGGGTTGTCAGGGTTGTCAGGGTTATGAGGGTTGTCAGGGTTATGAGGGTTGTGTGGGTTGTGGGGGTTGTCAGGGTTGTGAGAGTTGTGAGGGTTATGAGGGTTGTCAGGGTTGTGGGGGTTGTCAGGGTTGTGAGAGTTGTCAGGGTTATGAGGGTTGTCAGGGTTGTGGGGGTTATGAGGGTTGTGGGGGTTGTGAGTGTTGTGGGGGTTGTCAGGGTTGTGAGTGTTGTGGGGGTTGTCAGGGTTGTCAGGGTTGTGAGTGTTGTCAGGGTTGTGAAGGTTGTCGGGGTTGTGGGTGTTGTGAGTGTTGTCAGGGTTACCTTCATGGTTGAGTTCCGCTCACAAAATGTTGAGTCACGCTCCCAGTGGGCTGAGCCGCCCTCTCGACATGTGATTTCCCCTCTTCAGAGACTGAGCTTGTTTGTGGGGCACTCCCCGGGGGTTGGCTACCCCAGCTCGCGTTTTATCCCTGACAAACTGCTCAGTCCCTGGAGGGTATCATTGGGTCACCAGCCCGACTAATTGTCGCCAGGATCTATTTACAATATGTACAATTTTCTATTTGCAATTAAAATATTTACAATACTATTTACAATGTTATATACAATAAATAAAAATACATTAGATTTTGTTTTGATACAATTATATCTACAATGATTTGTACAAAAGTCCAGCTTGGCTGCACTATCATATTGATATGAACTTCTTTTTGTATTTTCTTTTTCTGTAGAATATCAACTTTTGGGAACTCAGTGGCACAAATAGCAGGGAAGACCCCTTGTCAGTTGTGTAGCTTCGTGCATTGCACACAAAGTTCAAACTTTTAGAACTCAACAGCACTAATAGCAGGGAAGACCCTCTGTCAGTTGTGTAGCTTCGTGCATTGCGCACAAAGTTCAGCTTCGTGCATTAGGCACAAAGTTCAGTTCTTGAGTTTTCGAAACTCGTTTTTCACCTTGTTCCAGATGCGCCCAAAGGTGTTGCTCTTGAAGATTGCAATCAGCTCACTACTTCGTTTGAAAAGTGCTCTGATTTCATCATTGGTAGGGCACTTGTCGTAACAAAGGGTCAATACTTCACGGATGGCCATGGTCTCGTCTTCTGACCACTCAACTCTTCCAGACTCGATAGAAGATGGAGGCTTGTCTGGAACGGTTTGGACAAATGCAGCAATCCTAGTGGAAGCAGGTTCTTCAGGTAGTTCTTCTGGCATCATTGTCGGACGCCGTTGAACAAGGTAGCGAACACGGTCACTAACTTTCTTCACAAGAGACTCCGAGTTCACCAGGGCACGCAAAACAAGGTCTGACTTCATCACTGCAACCACATGGTTCTTCCTTGGTTCGACTTCATTCACAATGTCTTCAGCAAAGGCCTCTTTAATTGCTGCATGATGCTTTGCTGATAGAGACCTTTTGGAAGAAGCTGAACTTGGTGATACTGCAGACTGGTCTTTGGAATGGTTGTCGTCATCTTCAAAATCCTCTGATACTTTTGTTCCTGATTTCATCGATTTTGTCGAGAGGAATTTGCATTTAAAAGAACCAGCATTCTGCTCTTCTCTCATCATAACCTTCCTGTGTTTATTGTCATCCCACTGTGCGTTTTGAAACATTCTTATAGTGGCATTTTCGAGTGGAGCTGGCCTTGTACCAACTGCTCTGGTCAGAGTTACTATTAAGAAATCTCGTGCGTCGCAGTAGTTTCTGAGCGAAAGGTCCTTAACATCATCCGCCTGGTCTGCTGCTAATAGGGCTGCACGGCCATCAACAGCTGGTTTTGATGTCATGATGTCCTCGACTTCCTCGTTGGTCAGGAGGTGGTCAGCCTCGTCTAGGTAGCAGTCCCATTTGTCTGGCGCTGTTTCTTTTGAAATGCACCTTCTCCATTTGTTAAGGCTGTTTGATAGGTCAAAAAGTTCATTCTTCACTTCAGGGTCCAGGTAAGGAAGGTAGGGTCTTGTGCCCTTCTTTGACACATAGTTGAGAAAAAGCTCAAAGCTAGTTAGGTATGACTTAACTGTCCCGGACTTCCTCTTTCTCAGGTTGGGAATTACCCAGTCAATCCACACTCTATTCCCCTCATCATCTGCGATGAAGTCAATGTCATTCCCATGGGGGTCACTTTTTCTAACAAGCGCTTAACCTGGTTCGCATGTTGGAGCCGATTTCTGTCCTTGTGAAATCCTGCAGCAGGCGTGAAGAGGTGCCGATAAAAGTGTACCAGCCATTTATGCCTGTTGGACCTCGGATTTTTTTCCTCGAAGAAATCAGCTGACATTGGGTATTCATCGTCATCACCAGACTGATCATCACCGTCGTCAACAGGAGGAGAGGCAACACTTTCTGGTTTGTCGTCCTGTGCATGCGATGGACCAGCGACTGCGGTGTCTTCATCAGGTTCCAGTTCTTGGCGTTATTTCTTTGGAGGAGGTGTCGCTTCATCATCATCATCACTCGAGGGGAGCTTTTTTGTTGACGTTTTCAGCAGAGGCCCTCGTAGAGGCCCTTGTAGGGAACTGCTACTTTCAAGGTGGTCTTGTACTTGCTACTGGAAGGCTTGAGATGATGCTTGTTTTGTAGATGATGCGACAAGTAAGCTCCCAAATAACTGCAATCCGGCTCCGGGCACCAGCGTTTCCATCATCCTTTAATCTTAGCTCCCCCTTTGTTCTCTCTGGCGGGTCCTCTCTTCTTATTTCCCCGGAAGCCCATGGCAAGCAATCGATCAACTTCCCTTTCACCTATATGACCTTTCCTGACGTGGAAGTTTCGCAAGTGTCGTTTTAGGTTGGGCCCCTGGTACGTGCAGTGATGACCAACAATACACTTTCGGGCCAAGTGATGACTCGAGGACAATGTTTTTAACGCGCCAACCTTGCTTCCAGCTTGTCCCTCACTGTGTTGCCCGCGTTTCTCAGAATGGGATGTCATCCCCTCGCTCTCTTCTTTGCTCTCCTCAGAGCCCGATGTCTCTCGCTGGCACTCTTCGTCGCTCTCCTCAAGGTCGGAGCTCTCCCCATCGCCCTGAAACTTGCTTTTCTCAAAGTGGGTGGTCTTCCGTTTTTCACTCTTCTTTCTAGCAAGAGATATGGCTATCTCAAACGCCGTTTTCTGGAGCTCGGGTGTGTTCCGTTTTGGACTTTCTGCCTGACTTTCCATAGTGTTCTCTCTAACAGTAATGACTGCTATATCACTGTCGTCTTGAGGTTTCTCAAGCTCAGTCTCTCCCTGGTTTTGGTCTCCGTTTTCGCTGTCTTCCTGGCTGTCATCTTTGGGGCATTGGCGCTGTAGCTCTTCATCGATGAGGCTTAGCATAATTTCAGCGACATCCGTCCCATCAATTTCATGTTGCAGGGTTACCTTCCTGCCCACAGCGATCGCCTGAATGAAGTCCAGGGTCTCCTGACACTGTTTTTCGAGTACACCAAAGCCCAGCTCACGTGCTGCCACAGCAGTGTGAAGGACTTCATTGTATGTAACTTGCAGCGTTGATACGGATGTGTTGTGTGGTTTCGGTCGAGATAACTGATGTTGTCTAGGCCCAGTTGCTGTAGGGCGTCCTCCTGTCCATTGATGACGTTTCGACAAGCCTCTTGAATGTCGTGGATATACATGTCTAATCCTACATGATATGACCATATCATAACATTTGCAATATGAAAGACAATTGTAGTGTTGAAGTTGAAAACAAGGCTAATTTTTAAGTGCTACTTTGCAAGAGAAAAAAGGAAAATTTCCAAAAACAAAAAATTTGGTATCTGTTATTAGCCCCCACTAGGCCTTACTAAATTTACAAGTTGCAAGCCAAATGGTAAAAGTCTCTTGGAGATATGGACAAATTAAGTGTTTGTTCCTTACAGATGTTATAGTGATGAGTGAAACCAACAACTCACTTCAGCGGATAGCTTGTGTTAAAAACTGTTAACCCTCCAAGTTTCAAGTCAAACGGTTAAAACCTCTTGGAGTTATAAGCACATAAAGGTCAGCCTCATTCTCACTTCAAATAATGATAAAAGCATGGTACCGACCAAAATCGGACCGCCATGTTGGAAATTTTTCAACAGCTTATAACTCTGCGAGGATTTGAGCATTACTTTTGAGATTTTGCATGAACAAAGTCTACATTGAGGAGTATCCAACGTAATAAACAAACAGCGATTGCATCAAACCATTGCAAAGTTATAAGCTGCTGAAAGTTCGACCATTTCAGCATCAATTACGTCATAACATGTGAACAAAGGGACCGATGTTCACAAAATCAACACCAATCGGTCCCTTACAACATCAACAGTAATATTAGTACACATAGGGACCTCAAGTTCTATTAACGAGTTCCCAAATAATATAGAAATGCTCAGCAAGCAATTGTTTACTTTCGGAAGAAAATACTCAAGAAAGTTACCCGAATGCCTTCGACGTCTTTTCCGATAGTTGGATTGCCTGTGCCTAGTGTTTTAAGGGTGCCAAATGATAAAAAAACATGGAGCAAAAAAAGCCTGACTTACCCCTTTGAAGACTTGTATGAGAAGGACACGTGACAGTGGTCTGCAAGGCGTACTTATAGTTTTCATATGATAGTGGACACAATGCACTACTTTTGAATAGCTTTGCTGTGTGAAATATCAAGTTATTTGGTTCAGTGATTGCTGAGATACGTTGTCTCAAAGTTGTACACCTCATTTATGCATATTTCAACACAAAAAAATCGTAAAAAAATCAAGAGGACATCTTTGCGAACGCCAATTCAGCTAAACGATTGAAAAAAGTATTATCTTTGCCCTGCTGTCATTGAAATTGTAATTATTAGGAAATATTTTGTTTGAGATATCATGAAAGTTTGCCTTTGACTTTTTTAAGTTTTCATTTTTGGGGTGTTTTCAAATTACTATATCTTCTACGTCCCTGAGGGTTAGGCAGCGAGACTTATGCAAAAGTTAAATGTGGATAAGGTCTATAAGTGTGCAAACTTTTAGCTTGTTTGGTTAAAAATGTGCGAAGTTATGACCTCTCAAGTCTATGATCCTAAAGTAAAAAGACGTGATACCATTGATAGTAGACATTTTCAGAGCCTATAACTTGACATCGTTAAAGGGTTAAGCTGTTATTTTTGACTACAGAAAACACAAAGAAATGGTCTATTTAATCATGCAAACTACACATCTTTAAATTAAATTAAGCTACCTCAGTCAAGTGTCAAACTTCAGGTAAAATTTCAAAAAGCCAATTTTTCCAACATTTTCCTTGTTTTGACCTGCTGTTGCGCCTCTGGATTTTAACCGCTCTAACTGAAAAAAATATATGTTAAATAGCAACTCATGCACTTTCAAACAATACATAAACCAAGTTCTAAAAATGTTTTAAACTGAAGTTATGATGACTTTTGTGAAGTAACCTCGATTTATGCAAAAGTTTGGATTTCCCCTCCTATCAAGACGTTTGGCAGCTTATATCTCCTTAGTAATGTAATTTGAGAACGTCAAATAAATGCCAAAATGTTCCTCTTAATGAGAGCTTTCAAATGGTATATTACTTATTAATTGTTGATAAAACCACGATTTTTAAATTCCAAAAAACTCTTTGTTGGATGTCCCCTCCCAATCAAAATTCACCCCAAGAATTTTTAACCAAATCACGTGAAAATAACGTGAGCAAGTTTTTAATAATGGAGGAATATTCTGTTAAATTTCAGACCTTAACCCTAAAAAAGTCATTTTTGGCCAATTTCATTTTAATGAAAGTTTTCAGTGAGTCAAAAAAAGTGAACCAGAACTAACCCTAGAGTATAATGTATATACCTTTACTAAACTTCTTTGAGATGAAATTTTCGAAGTTGCCAAATGCAAGGGTTAGCAAAAGATCCTCAGAGGATCGAGGGTTAAGCCTAATAAAGCCGCTGACACAAAATTTGAGCCCATTATAACAAAACCAAGTACCATTCCCTCATTTCGGCTGAGCTCCCCTCCTCAACAGTGCTTTGAAGAAATACATCTCAACTGCAGTTTTATTGATTACCTTGAAACTTTCACAGAATTTAGAACTCTGGTTGCTCCAATAGCATGCCAAGTAACAGAGTGTAACATTGAATCTCCATGATTTTGTGATAATTTGAAGAGGTAGAGAGTTAGGGGAGGGGAACTAAGCCATGAATGAAGCTAATTAGGGTTATGAGAGTTGTCAGGGTTGTGAGTGTTGTGGGGGTTGTCAGGGTTGTGAGTGTTGTGGGGGTTGTCAGGGTTGTGGGGGTTGTGAGTGTTGTGGGGGTTGTCAGGGTTGTCAGGGTTGTGAGTGTTGTGGGGGTTTCGGGGGTTGTCAGGGTTGTGGGGGTTGTCAGGGTTGTGAGGGTTGTGAGGGTTGTGGGGGTTGTGAGTGTTGTGGGGGTTGAAGATCCGGATTCGTGTTTATTTTTGGCTTAGAATTTACTCTATAATGCAAATGGCGTATATTTTGTTATGTTGTGAGGGTTGTCAGTGTTGTGGGGGTTGAAGATCCGGATCGTGGCAAAGAGGATTGTAAATGTGTATATCTCATTCTCGGATGGGCGCATGTTCACATTCTATCGTAATAGATGGGAATAGAGTAATAAATACAGGATTCGTGTTTATTTTTGGCTTAGAATTTACTCTATAATGCAAATGGCGTATATTTTGTTATGTTGTGAGGGTTGTGGGGGTTGTGGGGGTTGTGAGTGTTGTGGGGGTTGAAGATCCGGATCGTGGCAAAGAGGATTGTAAATGTGTATATCTCGTTCTCAGATGGGCGGATGTTCACATTCTATCGTAATAGACGGGAATAGAGTAATAAATACAGGATTCGTGTTTATTTTTGGCTTAGAATTTACTCTATAATGCAAATGGCATATATTTTGTTATGCCTCCATCCTTAAAAGTGTTCAAATTCTAAATTTTAGTTACAATGAAAGAGAGCGTATGTTATAATCTTGAAACGTAACAGAACAATTGAATAACCCGGCCCACTTATTTGAATCTCCTTGAATAAGAATAGCAACTTTTGTTATATACCTCGTTCTTCAGAGCACACCAACACATGTAAATGGCTGGGCCGGAAATTTCGCACTTTCGCGCTAAAATGCTCCTTGTGTGCCGAGACACGAGTAAATGCAAAGACTGAAAATTAAGTCGCTCATGGCAAAAATAGTGCCTGTTAAGATATTTTGATGACTCCTGTTGATGTATACATACTGGCTTTGGTAGCTCTGAAGAAAGTCTCCGGTTCGAATTTGTATAGATTCTACAAGAGAAATTTCTGAACTTTATAGTCTTTGTCTCCTAAAGATAGTCAAGTCTCGGGGTCGCAAGGAAAACGGCCTGCTTAAAGACGGTCACGAATTGGCCATCTTTTAATATAATTTCACAAAAATGTCTTTTTTGGTCCTGTTTTCTACAAGTGTCACAAATGTGAATTGATAGTTATGTCAATAATTGCAAATAAGCCCTAGCTAAACCAGTAAACTGCTTCAGAAACATTACCAGCAAGAGCAAAAATGTTGTTTCCAGCAATTCTGCTCAGAAATGAGTGGCGCCAAAATACACTGTATATCAAAGATGCATTTGCTGTCAGCAACGTTGTTTCGTCCGGGATTGCAAACATGCAGCACTCGTGTGCGGAAAAAAACCATCATTGTCTGCTCTTGCTGGCAATATACCCATTTCAAGGGTGTTTTGGATTTACGGTCAAACGTACCCGGCGAAAGTGCTCATCGTTACAAAACATTCAAGTTCAATTTTTTTAAACAATTTTTTTTAAACAAGGACTAGTGAGCAGCACACAGCAACTGTAGATCTTGCTAACTTCTTTATTATCTCCTACTGGTTTCGTCTGAACATACAGACTTCGTCAGGGAGTTTGAACAAGATAGTGTTGGAACTTATTTTATAGCTAATGATTATAGTACAAATCACGTTCCAACGAGGGTGCGAACTGCAAAAACACCCACAAAAACATAACGTACAGGATATGATTAAAATCCTGTGTAACGTCGAAAACGTGCAATGTTTAATTTTGGGGCTCACAGATTTAACATTAAATCCATGAGCCCCAAAAATTTTACTCACATAGATGCGCTAACGTATTGGTAGATTTATAACTAACAATAGAACTAAGGTGAGGTAAATACTTAAGAATAACTGTTTTGATTCTTACGTGACTGCAATTAAATGTGGACTTGAACACCACTCTCCGTTGTGTAGATAACCGATTAGGCTTCGAGAACCACTTAAGCCTGTTGCTATAGTTAATCTCCCTAAAAATAGGTAGTAAAAACTTAGCTGAGTATCCCCGAAGGCGTAAGCGCTTCCAAAAAAGCACACGCATCTCAACAAATGAGGTGAACGTGGAGCTATTTCTGGCATAGCGCATAAGCTCACCCTTGATGAAAGCTCTCTTGTTACTAGTGGGGTGAAAAGACTCAAAAGGTATATACAAATACTTATTAAGCAGTTTCTGAAAGGTAGAGTATTGCAGCGTACTATGAGTAGAATCTTTGAAAAGCAGCAAATCTAGGAAAGAAATCTTGGAATCGCTGATTTCGTAAGTTATCTTAATTCGTACATCCTTAGTATTAACGTCACTGAGAAATTCTAGAAGAGTTTTCCGGGGTCCATCCCATGTCAAAAATATGTCATCGATAAAACGCTTATAGAGGGTCAAGTTTCGAGAATACAATTCAATTATGTCCCTCTTGTGATAGTACATAAATGTGTTAGCAGCTGTTACTGCAAAGGGAGTACCCATAGCGATACCAAAAATTTGATGGTAAATATCGCCACTAAATTCCGATTTGAGGAAATTATTCTTGAAGATTAACCGAGCTAACTGAACCAAGAGAGGTGTTTGCGCCACTTTGCCCTCTCTGAGTAAGAGGTCAAGAGCAGTAATTGCCTTCTTTGTGTCAATGTTAGGATAAAGTGATGACACATCCGCCGTAACGAGAAGACAATTAGCGGGCAGCACAATTTTCTCTAAACATTAGATCAATTCACCCGAGTCACGTAACACCGTAGGCATAGTAATGTTAGGTTTGACTAATTCCTCAACAAAAATACTAATAGGCCTGGTGATGTATGAATGGGAAGCCGCAATTGGCCTCCCAGCTATAGGTGACTTATGAATCTTAGGAATAATATAAAATTTGGCGGGATAAATGCTCCTAGGATTTTTGTCAAGGCTACGGAGAAACTTAAGCGAGTTAGGAGGCAGAAATCTAGAGTAACTATTAACAAGTTTTTCTCTGGTTTCAATTACCTTTTGACGTCTAAGTGTCCAGTCATCTGTTGTGACTTTAGAGTAAGATTTAGTGTCATTAAGGTGTTTGAGAGTTTCATTTTCCACCCATTTGGTAGAAACGAGTGCAGGTCCGAGGTTTTTGTCTGTAGCCTAGACGCGAACCGTGGGGTTTTCCTTAAGGTCACGCAATCCTCTCCGTTCCTCAGAAGTCAAATTGCTTTTCCACCGAGGTGAATTCTGGTTAAAGTTTTCCACTAGCTCTTGACGGATTTTGTACAGGTTTTCTTCGAGGTCATAATCCTCTCGAGGTGGATTCCAACCTGATTTCACATACAGCTTGGGGTTGAAAGCTGGGTCATCGGGCTGATCTGCGTATTTGTAATGCAGACAGACGCTGCAACAGAAATCCTGTACTTGGCATTCAAAAACACGAGCAGTAGGCGGTCTGAGCGAAGGTCTAAATTTGAGACCTAAGCCAAGAGTTCGTGACTGCGCCGGAGTAAGAGTGATGTGTGAAAGATTGTGAAATTCCAAGTTTCGTGGTAGTAGGTCAAAAATCGGTTTCCGTGCCATTTTGTCAAGCCATTTGCAGTAATTGTCTCTTGCGTCTATTTTACGGGGACGTTTTCACGGCCTTTTCCGTTTTTTGACTGCTGGCGATGGCGAGGACGCGAACCAGAAGGCGATCGACCATCGGAGAAACTTACACGCGAACGTCTTCGCTGTCTCGATCGACTTTGTCTCTTTTGTTTGGTCACTGGCACAGAGGTGCGGTCATCCTGGCTTGCATACCGTCGGCGTTGGTTCTGATTGTTAGAGTTGGCTCGCTCTTTACCACGGCATTTGGATTTCTTTCGCGGAGGCTGCTTTGTTTTGCCTGTCAAAGAAAGTGAGCTGAGTTTGGAAACTTCTTTATGCACTGCACGATTAACCATATCTCGAATAGACTGCTCGTCAGGCCTAAATTCCGTCTCCATTTTCTCAGTTCACTTTGCCTCTTTGGTGGCTTTCTTAATAGTCTCGGATACGCATTTTGAAGCTCGTGTCGTGGCACACTCGAAGTAGAAGTTGTCAGCAAAACATTTTGCCGACTTCACAAATTCATCTGCTTCGACTTCTAGCGAGGAAGCACTAGTCTGGAAGGAGTCTCTCCAAGACTCGATAGCAGTGTCGATATTCTTCTTTTCTTCTGTGCACCGTTCCTTTGTTTGCTGTTCTTCGCTGTTCAGCGCCTCAATAGTGGCTTCTAGAAGCTTTATTTCGGCTTCTTTAGTGATGATGATATTAAACTTTTCTTGAAGATTCTGTGCGCTCTGGCCTTTAGCGAGCACATTAATCTTCAAACCACTCGGCACTTTTCCATCGCTCTTGAGGGATTGAAGTCTCTTTTTACGGATTTGTAGACCATATAGCTGGTTTTCAGCATCGATGAAGCTGTGGACAAGTTTCTTTAAGATGCGTTTGAAATGGTCATCGATCCATAGTGCAGATTCAGATGAATCTTCAGTCGTTGCTCTAAGATCATCCACGATTTCTCCACGCACCTCATTCCGCCTTTCTGCAGAATCTTGCCGTCTTCTGAGCTTCAGGGCAGTTTTGCCCATCTTGAGTCCAGAGCGATCTGAAGGGTTGCTGGACATACAGAGTTCGTCAGGGAGTTTGAACAAGTTTGGGGCTCACGGATTTAACGTTAAATCCGTGAGCCCCAAAATTATACATTGCACGTTTTCGACGTTACACAGGATTTTAATCATATCCTGTACGTTATGTTTTTGTGGGTGTTTTTGCAGTTCGCACCCTCGTGGGAACGTGATTTGTACTATAACCATTAGCTATAAAATAAGTTCCAACACTATCTTGTTCAAACTCCCTGACGAAGTCTGTATGTTCAGACGAAACCGGTAGGAGATAATAAAGAAGTTAGCAAGATCTACAGTTGCTGTGTGCTGCTCACTAGTCCTTGTTTAAAAAAAAATTAAAAAATTTTTTTTAAAAAATTGTCATTCGTAGCCTCCTTCATGATTACACGCAATTGGTAATGCTCGCTAGCTCAGTTGTGTGACTGGCTCAATGTGGTGCGAAGTAATACGAAGCGTACTGTATCAGAACAATGGTAGCATGTGTATTTTGACAGCCGGAAGTGTCATGGGAACAGCAACCACTAATTTATCCCATGTAGCATGTACATTTTGCGTGGTTTTCATTTTTGCAAATTTCAGGGGATTTCCTCGATCTGCAAAAATAAGTTCCCGCAGAATAAAGACCTGCAATTTAAAACGTCGCAAAACGTTACTCCATCAAGTCCAATAAGGAACTCCACTCTCAATAAACTTGTGTTAAAAATCGATACTAAGCCTGGCAAAGTAAATACCCAATGGAACTGTACTTCAATCGAACTGAGTTGACTTCCAGTGAGTTCGGCAATCGAACCAAATCGGACTCACACAGAAGCAGTTGGCAGTCGAACTAAGTCAAACTTTTGATTTCTGAACTCTTGTTGTTTTGTCAAACTGGAGTTGAAAATCAATAACAAGTTACTTCAGTTTTACTCGTGTTTTCAAGACCAAATAACAATCTTTGTGCAAGCGAATTTACTCACCGAACACACTCAAACGCAATCCAGTTATCTCGAACCGCAAAAACTTGTTCCCGCAAAGCTAAAAAATATTGGACAATACACAAACTAGAACTCCCGCAAAATTTCCATGCTACCAATCGTAACTTCTGATAAAATCAAACGACAAATTATGAAACATCCCATGTACAGAGCAAATCCGACTCAATGAATAAGAACAGCTGGTTAGGTCCGATGTATATGCCCATGTGGAAGCAGAAGAAATCCGACTCAATAAAGTAGAATGGCTGCTTAGGTCCAATGTATGTGTCCAAGTGTAATACAGAACAAATTGGACTCGAGGAATAAGAATGGCTGGGATATGTCTGTATATGTCCAAGCGGAATGCAGAACAAAATCCGACTCGATGAATGAGAATGGCTATTGGAATTCAATGTATCTGTCGATGTGGAATAAAGACGAAAACCAACTCAATGAATTAGAATGGCTGTTTAAGTCATACTATAACTTAGTCTACCCATATCTTTATTATTGTGCTTGTGTTTGGGGTTTGACTTATCACTCTAAAAAAAATTGATTAAAATGGTGAGAGGTCTTTCGTTGTAATTTCAAGTCTAAATTTCAGATTTGTGACGGAAAATCGAACGTGATCCACCACAGCTAACTTGATCCAAAATTAAAAATTAGTAGACATTGGAATTTATCGTTGTCAATCTTTCCAGGGTCTTTAGATCACCAAATCACTGGGCC
>OZ026598.1:24404505-24419505 GCA_964020085.1 Micromussa lordhowensis
TGGCTAAAGCAGGTCCAGGGTTAAGTTCAATATCCATGCAAATTGTAATTTGTAATTTGTAAATTGTAATTGTAATTATAATTTTTTTATAGCAATAAACCCCAGCTAGCCACACCCTTCTTACTAATGCCCCTACTCTGTAGTAACCCCTGCCTCTCTTGTAGCAATACCCTTGTTACTAATGCCCCTACTCTGTAGTAAACCCTGCCTCTCTTATGACAATAAACCCCAGTAGGCCACACCCTTCTTACTAATGCCCCTTCCATGTAGTAACCCATGTCTCTCTTATCAAAATACACCCTAGTAAGCCACACCTTTCTTACTAATGCCCCTACTCTGTAGTAACCCCTGCCTCTCTTATAGCAATACCCTTGTTACTAATGCCCCTACTCTGTAGTAAACCCTGCCTTTCTTATAACAATAAACCCCAGTAGGCCACACCTTTCTTACTAATGCCCCTACTCTGTAGTAGCCCCTGTGTCTCTTATAGCAATACCCTTCTTACTAATGCCCCTACTCTGTAGTAAACCCTGTCTCTCTTATAGCAAAAAACCCCAGTAAGCCACACCCTTCTTACTGATGCCCCTACTCTGTAGTAACCCCTGTGTCTCTTATAGCAATACCCTTCTTACTAATGCCCCTACTCTGTAGTAAACCGTCTCTCTTATAGCAATAAACCCTAGTAAGCCATACCCTTTTTACTAATGCCCCTACTCTGTAGTAACCCATGTCTCTCTTGTCAAAATAAACCCTAGTAAGCCACACCCTTCTTACTAATGCCCCTACTCTGTAGTAACCCCTGCCTCTCTTATAGCAATAAAACCCAGTAGACCACACCCTTCTTACTAATGCCCCTTCCATGTAGTAACCCATGTCTCTCTTATCAAAATAAACCCTAGTAAGCCACACCTTTCTTACTAATGCCCCTACTCTGTAGTAACCCCTGTCTCTCTTATAGCAATAAACCCCAGTAAGGCACACCCTTCTTACTAATGCCCCTACTCTGTATTAACCCCTGCCTCTCTTATGACAATAAATCCCAGTAGGCCACAAACTTCTTACTAATGCCCCTACTCAGTAGTTATCCCTGCCTCTCTTATAGCAATCAACCCTAGAGTAAGCCACACCTCTTACCTACCCACCCACCTAGCAAGCCATATCCTTCTTACCACCCTTCCAATCTGTAGTAAGCCCTGTCGGTATTATAACAACGGTCCCATCCCAGTGTGCCACACTGTTCTTACTGATCCCTCTACTCTGCAGAAACCCCTTAGACACACTTGATAAATTACATCCTACTCTGGGGTGAAATAAAAGTATTTGGTGCGTAGTACGCCTCTCAGCCCTCTGTAGTAAGGGCTGCACATTTTTTAACACCCCTGTAATTGCACATTTTGGCATTTAAAGGTATTGAATACCGTGATGGGGCTTATTTAAACAGATCTTTTAATAAAAGCTCAATGAATCATGCTTCTGTATTGTCATTCTTCAAACGCTGTGCGTTCATCAAAATTTCATGAAAATTCCATCACTAACCTGAGACTTCCTGGCTTTGGTGTCCATCATTTGCAGGTTCTCGAAAGTTCACACAAGCCTGTTTCACTTCCAGCAAGCTATTTGCCTCCGTATATCTGCTTTTTCAGATTCATCGCTGACTAAAGAGTACCATAGCTCAAGACGGAGCTTGAAATTAAGGAGCTAGGAAGAATTTTCATATTTACGCAACGTTAATTTTTAAAAGTTTACTTTGGTTAAACCAGCAAGCGATGTCCACATAAATTTGCTATAAAGCAATTTTAGCTGATAGCTGATCGGGAATAGTTAAAATAATAATAATAATTTCCTTTCAGAGTTGTTTCTTCTCTAGCTATTTTGCACCTGTATCACATAAATAATTGCAGAAAAGGACTTACCTTCCAACACCATGTACTGAGAGGCCAGGCACATGTAAAGCTACAACCGCAAAGTGCCATGGGTAAACGTCAGGCTTACTTCACAAGGGGGACATGGAGGACTGATCTGCTAGGACAGCGAAAATTTTTTTGCTCATATTGATTTATACCAGCATTGCTATGAGCTGAGGTAAAGCTGCATTAACTAATGTGATAGTGGTATCCAAAAATTTGGAAAATTTGGCTGGAAAAATTTCGGCAAGGTCACAAGGTAAATTTTATTTGTTTCATCCTGCTCAGTGTTCAGTTCAGCAACATCTGTGCGGCATAATCGTGGGATTGGAGTTAAAATTTGAACGTTACTTTCCTTGTAAATCTGACGAAGTGTGGAATATGCGACCTCAAAACACTTGCAACTTATCTCACAGCTCATGGTCTTGACAAAACAGCGCAAAAACATAGCTGAAACACTGCTTTACGGTATCATGGTAAGTGGATTTTGACGAAAAAATAGATTTCGAATTGAGAAGTCTGTGATAAATATTTTGCAAAAAAATGAGCAAAAAAGCTTTTTTACTTTTTGAGATACGGAAAGAAACTATTTTTGAATCTCATTAACCCCTGACGGCGCTGGTTGTCACGTGTAATGCGAATTGCAGTGTAATTTTCATTATACTGGAAACTGATCCGTGCCGACATCTGTCAATGCCTCATCAAATCTTCTTACATGCGGTGATTTTTAACACCTCATCATAGAACTCACAGATTGACAATTGGCAGCCACGTTCTAGGATAATTCGTTCGAAAAAGGGTGTCAGGCTTTGTTAAATTTCGCTTCCGTTTCCAAGTTATGGCCTCTTTTGCAGAAAGGAACGTCGGCATTGACAATATCAAACTTTAGGAGATTGTAAAAAGAAACCAAACCACATCTGGAAAATCGCAGACATCCTCTTTGAGGGTGATGTTTGAGAAAACATTTCCGATGTAAATCTGGCCAATCCGATAATTCACGCGCAGAAGCAAACCAATTTAAGCGAAGCAGTGTTTCTGGGGATTTCTTTTAATATCACTTCGTCATTGTCTTTTTAGAAATTTTTAAAGATATGATTGTATTCTATAACTATTTAGCTTTCAGAAAATGTATAGGTTGATGGGGTTTTCTTTGAAAGCGTCAGCGTAGGGGCGCGATTTCCAAACACTGTCAATCCACCTACCATGATACCTTAAAGGGGCGTTTATGCAGTTACAATGTTGGGTTTCCTTGTTGAAATCTATACAAAATATCTTCACACTTTTGACAAGCGCGCATTAAGTGGACTTAGATACTACTTCTCTTTATCTCTGATATAAATTTGAAGGAAACGATTGAATATACCGTTCGTTATTTTCATTTGACTTCACATTGATCGTTAAATGTAAAGCATTTTATCACGTTTGCAAAAACTCAAGAAAGACATGACTGAAAAAGTTTTGTGGTAAAAGATGAGCTCCGAAAAGGTTAAATGGTATCTAGATAACCCACACAATCTGTCAAAATTGTAGTTTACCACTTAATTTTGATGCTTACCACCACTTTTCTTGACAAAGCGACCGCACCGACTTTTGAAACGGCCTAATAAATGCTTATGTTAATCATTGCTTGCCATATTTATACATAATATAGTATTACTATTGCAGTTAATACCCATGCAGTTAGAATTTAAGAAGATGAAAATTTAGCTCTTAGAAAAATATTTTAACTAAAGGTCGTAAAGTCCAAAAACCATCCGTCTAATGATAATGATGAAGATGATAATGATGATGATGACGATAACGCTTTATTTTAATCACGTCAAACACCCAGGAGCCGGAGGCTTGTTGTAACATGTTCATGAACTAAAAATACAAAAGAAAATTCCTAAACTATTTGCAAGATAAAATTTAGACTGTGAATTAGTAAAATATTTGACAAAAGTTTATTGATATCCGCTACATTCGTTTGCGTGTTTACAGGTCACATATTCACATGCACCTCGGCGACTGTCTTAGGCGTGCAGTAAAATGTGAAGTCAGGGGGTGCAACAATTATTTCACGCTTGGTGCGCATTATAATCATGACCGGGAGTACCAGGAAAGCCACCAGGTTCTCCTGAAGAATGAAGTAGAGAGGCTAAGAGGCGTTTTATTCAACAAGGTACGTGATCTTCATTAAATTAGGTATAGGGCAGCAGGCAAAATTGATGCGAATGTCTTAGCATATTGTCAGTATATTTTTTAACTGAGCAAATGAGTATGGGCGTCGATTTTGAAATTTAGCTGTGATAACGTTCGGAGCGGTAATTGAGTCTACAACCGCAGTCCAGTTCAGAAGTAGGCCGAGTGATGTTAAAGTAGTCAAGGAATATTGTTAAGATTTTAAAATTGTCTATTTAAATAATTTATAGGCAGACGAAAATGTTAACAGAGTCCTTCACAGAAGAAAGAGTTTTCGTTGGACTATAAAACTCGCCGACCTTGAAGATGGCAAAGACTCGGCAACTCCATACTTCAAGGTTGAAGGAGACATGTTCAGATGTATCTGGCTGAAAACGTCCACCTTGCAAAGGATGATGCTTACACTGGTGGTCTCCTCTAAACCACTTACTGTGACAACAAGGTAAGGGTTTTCAACTGAGTGGTGTTTTAGCAGCAAATATGATTTGCGGTGTGAGGAAGAGGAGCACACCATTTTATAATTTGCCCGAATGCAGGACTTTACCTCTGATAGAGTAATCACTTTTAACAATGGAAACTAGCAACCTCATTCCCAGGTGCTCTCTCCTTTGCCTCCTTTGTCAAAGGTAGACCGAGGAGAGAGAGACTGGGAACGAGGTTGGGAAACTAGTACGCTTGTGTTCTTTGTCTGTTTTAGTGTGCAAGGAAGTTAAATGCGTAACCGCTTATGTCATATGCGCCAGTTTATCTAGTACAATCAGGGAAAAATATAAACATACACTTTGTAATTGTATTTATAACTGACGTTCGATGATTTGTTTTTCAGATTCTCATTAATCAGCGATGGCGATGTGACAAAGCAATTTGAAACACGAGTTCCGGAAACTATAAGCGAAGGGATCATCGGCACTGAGGTAGACTTTTGTCCACTTAGGAATGACCAGGAATTACAGATCAAGGTCTCTATTGCCATCTATACCCACATTTAGCTGTATCTCGAGTATCTGCTGTAGGCATGAACTAATTTTACCGTGTGTTGTAAAGAACGTTTACATGTCCATCTCCCTAATTCTTTCCGTTGATTGGCCACCTTTAGTATCATAGACATGCATAGTTAAAACCGCAAATAACTCGCGGTATTTGTGAAAAAAACTTGCTTCCGAAAAGGGCTTCTTTAACGATTTTAAAGTGTACAAAAAATAATTCGATACCTATTTGTACATTTAGATGATAGTCCGAGGAAAATGCCCATGTTGATAGTAGCGATATATATAAATGTATAATTAACTCTCAGTAAGCTGGCCAAGTCCGTAACCCCATGCATATTGTTAAAAATCAGTAACAGTTACCTGGAGCCATGGGCGCTTTGCACAGCAGATTGTAACAGTGTTAATAACACGGAGGCTGGTAACAGTTTCTAGTACTTTCCAAGTATTACAATTTGTTAGATCAATACTTTATTCGTTATTTTTTTTATTGTTATTTTTTATTTTTTAAACAATATCTACATTACCTCAACAATACTTACATATAATGCTTACAATACAATTGAATACAAGAAAAAAAGAAAGATACAGTTACATTCATTATTACAACTTGCAAAAAGTTGTGTTATATCCTACAATAATACAGAGGGGCAAAAAGAGGTGATTAGTTAGCGTATTAAAGTGGTCGTTGTCTAGGATACCACATATATTATATTTTAACTGTTGACAATTCTAGTTTTATTGTTGTATGAGTCTCATACCAATCTAGAAAGATTTTCCAGAACTCTGATACTACCGAACATGAAACTAGCATATGCTTAATATCTTGTTTTGTTTTTGAAAATGTGTTTTTTTTTAATTACAATTAAAAAGACAGTAACTGTCTGTGATGTCAAGCTTAAAAGGTTGGGACATTATCAGCTACTGAACCTGAAAAGCATTGAATAATTCAAGCGACTAACACCGTGCAATAACAACAGACGTTCTTGGGGTCATAACCGAAATGAAAAAAACAAAAAACAAAACTGAGCCGGTCTGATGAAAAATCAATAGAAGTTGTTGTGCGATGAAGCTTGCCGTTCCGAATTAATGACTGCCACAAATCGTATAATTATTGATGTTTAATGATGATTGTATGGACCATTTATTTAGTAAATAAACCCCTTCGGGCGGCTGGTATGTCGGCTGATAATGTCCGCGGCTGAGAGATTGTCCGAAAAATGAACATTTGGCCGAGAAGCGAAGCTTCGAGGGCAAATGTGAAATTTTGAGGACAATCTCTCAGCCAAGGACATTATCAGCCGACATACCAGCAAGCCAGAAAGGGGTTTATTTATTTTATATCCCTCCCATTAATTTTCAGTTCGCAATAAACCGCTCGTGAACATGGTAAAAAAAGCCATTGGTGATCTGATTGCGAATGCGCGTGATTGACATGAGGGAGCAAAGTAAATTTGATTGGTTTAACTCACTTTATTTCCAGTGTGATTGGACCAAATTTGACAAGCTGTCATCTGAAATTAATTCTCGTAACGCCTCTTGGATGAAAAACTCGAAAACTTGGCGCTTTTGGTTCATATATTCCGACGTACTGTTCATAAACTTGACTAGAAAGAAATGTATTTCAGTCTTAGAATTTACATCTGGGAAACACAGAATGTGAAAAATCTGTAGCACTTGAAGGTGGACTGATTTTTCGTCGCTTTCTCGCCTTGAGATGAAGTACTTTAGCCGGTTGTTGTTGTTTTGAGCTAAAGGTCACCGGGTTTCATCTCGCGTTGGTTTTCACGGCCTCTCTTTCCGCCGAATTTGCAAAACTTTCTGGAGCATTCAGACCAAGCTGATTTGCTGCATAGAGGACTTCAAGGTCTTCGCTGGAAATTGGACGCTTGTGCTTTGTGAAAGAAATCAATCCCTGTCGCGCAAGATCTTTCAGTTATGGACCTGGAGCTTCGTTTGCCGGCTTGAATACTTATCCCGAATAATGGAAAACGGCTTTCTTTAAAGGGAACCGGAAAAAAATCTGTCCAGCCCGGAACGAATTGGCTTTCACAGTGTTGCGACTGTATGGTTTTCCTTCCACTGAATTTTCTGGCTTCTGCGTAAAAAAGGTTTCAACATGGTTGACAATTCTGCCGGCTCCATAATTTCAAGTGCGACTGGAATTTTTCTCTCCTTCCTCCACGCTAAAGTCGGACGTGAACGGTTGGTTTATTTTATAGTTAGTTATCACATTGTATTAAATCTTTATTTTGTAAAATGAATCGGTTTAAATTTACGTAGGACTAAATATGAAAAGTCTACTCGTGACTTTCTCCACGTTCAAAGACATTGACAGCGTATTTTGGTGACTTTTTTGTACTTTCCAGAACAGCACTTGCCATCAGCTTTTTAATGTCACCATCGCTACACTCAGTAACACTAGTTTGGTTTCCTTCCATATTAAATAAGAGAAAAGAAAAGTTGAAATTCTTGTGTTGACTATGTTTCTCTTGACGGAAACAATCGGAGGACAAATGTCGACTCGGGCGGGGGTTATTGCGTGATAACTGTCCGGAGATTTATACCGCGTGACGCAAAATAGCCAATAAAATCAATCAAAAATTAATGGGTGGGTTATAAAGACAAATATTCTTAGACAATTATTCGATCTGAAACAGGAGATTGTATTGTAAGTTACTTAAACCTAAATTCGCTTACAAAGATATCTCTAAAAGAAGAATTCGTTCATACAAAGTTCACTTACTTCTGTGGCGGGTCGTCACATACAGGTTAGCAAATATTTCTTTAAACTGGTTAGTCTTTGTTTTCAGGAGAGCGATTGAACCATGTCTTAGCCTTGCGAGGAACTGTTTCAAACTAAGT
Source organism: Micromussa lordhowensis (assembly GCA_964020085.1). Classification (NCBI taxonomy): domain Eukaryota; kingdom Metazoa; phylum Cnidaria; class Anthozoa; order Scleractinia; family Lobophylliidae; genus Micromussa; species Micromussa lordhowensis. The sequence goes on from OZ026598.1 coordinate 24,412,442, forward strand.
ACAGTATTAGTGAAATCGGAGCTCAAAGATCGAAATCAAGGTCAATCAATGCCACAAATACACTGCAGGGTTCTTAATTATTACTTAACTTGACGATAAGCAATACAATTACCGTATTTACTCGCTTGCGCCGGCCCCACCAAGAATAAGTGGCACATCAGGTATTGTCGGCGGCCATTATTTGAGGAAACTAACAGCATTGAAATATTGCCATAGTAAATTTCTTTTTCAGTTTGAAAGGGCTATTGTTATAAATTCCTCTATACCTATTTTTTCAGAGATGTGACGGTTATTGAATAATTTCTGCTCTCTAATGAGCACCCGAAACCAAAAAAAAATGAATAAAACGTGGCGCTTTATAGAGTAAATACGGTAAATAAAGATAATGCATGACCTAGTTCAAGTACTTTTTAAAGTTATTTTTTTAAAGTTATTTTGGGAGGGGTTTTTCCTCGCTTTTTCACCTAATTGCCTATGCGCGATAATCACTTAGCACTTCCCTGCATTTAGACTCAATTGTAGTCCATGGGCCAAGACCCCCAAAATAGGTTTTTATGTTTTTTTCCTCTGGCCTTTTCTTGTAAGCATGTTGTGAAGTTGTCATTTCTTACGCTTCAGAAGACTCAGAGACTCTAACAACAAGCGACCATGTTTATTACACACTCTCTTACCACGTGACATTCTCTTTTCTAAGGGGGGTTTGGTCGGACCTAAATGTGCTCTATAACTTATGCTACACAGCCCCCCCTTTAAGCTCACTGTCCTCAGTGTCACAAGTTCAATGACAAAATTAAAACACGAACAAAGAACAACAGTCAAATCTTAGCAAATCTGTCTAGTTCAATTGAACAACAGTCAGCACTCGCTTGAAACAACTCGCTTTTCGCGTAACAACTCTTAAAGTTCATGAACCTCAGCACCTCAGGACTACTGTACTGAGCGGAATTCAGGGACTTGGTTGCATCATCCAACATGCCCTCCCCCAGTACAGGTTCGACAGAGTCACTAACAGGCCCAACTTCTCCAGCTGTCACAACATGGGATTCATCCGGCATAACAGTCTCCTCCCTCTCTACAATCCAACTCTTAAGTGCAGGTCCAAGGTACGGCTTAAGACGATCTGCGTGAATCACTTTAGGCTTCGCTCTTCGACTTCTCTGGATTCGATAAGTCACATCTGATAGCACAGACACCACTAAGTAAGGGCCTTCCCAAGGACAATCCAGTTTGGGGTTCCTCCCCTTCTTTCGGCGAATGTTGTGCAACCAAACGCTGTCCCCAACCCGGAATGGCTTACTGGACACTCGCTTGTCATAATTTCTCTTCTGCCGTTCTGCTGCTTTTCCTAGATGTCTCCTGGCCACCTCATGTGCGCCGGCAAGCCTCTGTTGCAGAGCCAAGGCATACTCGGTTGCCAATGGCGGTGTGTCTGGAGTTGGCTCAGTCATCACATCTAATGGGACCTCAATTTCTCGCCCTAACATCGGCATGTTTGGTGTCTCTCCTGTGGACTCGTGAACAGAACTTCTGTAAGCCATCATACATGGCTGGAGTTGTAGGTCCCAATCCTCCTGACTGTCCCTCAACTTGCCTAGAAGCATTTCGATTGATGTTAGATTGTATTGTTCCACCTGACCGTCTGACTGAGGATGTAGGGGCGTGGTCCTTGTTTTCTCAATGTCCAGTAGTTTACACACTTCAGTCATCACCTTGGACTCAAAATTGCTACCTTGATCACTGTGTATCTCCCGAGGAACTCCAAAACGACACCCAAATTCGCTCATTAGTTTCTCGGCTACTGTGGTAGCTTCCTGGTTCGGGATGGCATAACTCTCGGTCCACTTGGTAAAATAGTCTGTTACGGCAAGGACGAATGTATTGCCACGAGGGATCAGAGGAAGTGGTCCTAGTATGTCCATAGCTAGGCATTCCATTGGAGCACCAACAACATACTGCTGCAATGGTGATCGCCGTTTCTTTCCCCAGTTCTTTTTAGCACCGCAATCGTGACAAACTCTGACCCACTTCTTGACTTGGGAGGTCAATCCGGGCCTGTAGTATCATGCTCTGATTGCTCCCAGTGTCTTATTAACACCACGGTGACTGGCAGTGGTGTGATCATCAGTGATCATAATCAGTAACAGTTACCTGGAGCCATGGGTGCTTTGCACAGCAGATTGTAACAGTGTTAATAACACGGAGGCTGGTAACAGTTTCTAGTACTTTCCAAGTATTACAATTTGTTAGATCAATACTTTATTCGCAGCCTCGTACCCAGGACTGTTCGCGCTATCCCAGTGACCAGCAGAGGCTTGGAACCGAGCGCGATAGCGCGAGGCCTGGCAAAAAATGGCAAAAAAGTCCCAGATCAGCGAGAAAAAGTCCCAGATGATTTCTTGACGAAACCCTCTGTTTTCTGCGACAATCATGGAATATTTCGGACGTATGAGATTAATACATCTCTTCCGAGCATCTGTGGACCGTTTTATCGGATAGCAACGAAGTGTGGTGGGCGTTTTTTCCCCATAAACCCTGGTAAGTAAGCTACATATTATTTACAGTCTATATCGGCCCAGTCCAGAAAAGTCGGCCAGTCGGCCCAGTTGAGTTCCGTTGGAACTGGGCATGTGACGAGTTTATTATCACTATACACTGTATGTACAGTAGTTCGCTTCATTTTCATTGGAGAAAAAAAGAAAATGGGCGTGGATCTTTTAGTGTATAGAGTTAGAGTGGGCTTATTTTGCCTTGGCTGCTCGACTAGGACAAAATTGCAATCTAGTAAACGGTTTCTCTGAAAAACCAGAATAATCCCTAGATGCATGTTAGTTTGTATGAAATAGTTTATTTCGGATTTAAGGCTAATTTTGTTTTCTGTCAGACTTCAAGTAAATTGCACTTCTCGTTCGCCTTTCATTAACCTACACTTAATCTATTTTGTTATAGCCTGGCTTGTAATTGCATCCTGTTAATATGCTTGGTGTTAGCAGGGAATATTCACCCTAATCCTGGTCCAAATTCAGGTAGAGAAAATATGCTTTACCTTGATGTTAATCTTTTTTTTTCATTGCTTAGTTAAGATGATTATATTATATTAATTTGCATGCTGCTCTTGACTTTTAGATTCTGAGAATGAATTGCTAACAGACCCATTGTGTAGTGGTCCCGTTAGTCTACAAGGTATGCATTATTTGGTATATTTCCCTTAGTTGCATAGTAAGCATTCAAACGTGTCATTTGCTGTCAATTTAGGTGAAGCTTTGAGGAAGGCACAGGATGTTTTTTGCTCCATAAAGAAACAGAAGTATAGGGGTTCCCCATTTAAACAAGGTATAACTCAGTTTAAATATCATTAATTCTACAAGTATGGTTGTGTCGTTCTCTTTGACAGTCACTTGCATTCACAAAAACCCTAACACAGCACATTAAATATGCACGTTTGGAGAAGCCATTAGCAGGTCTGATCACTAGAAATTTTTGCAGATGATTCACGTTTTATTTACTTTTAACCCATTCCCAAGTGCACGAAAGCCATGTGAACTATTACATACTTCTCCAAGCATTGGTACATTCAGTGGATAAATTTTATCCTCTCCAAAATTTGAATTATATTATTGTCTTCGTTGACTATATACTTACAGAGATCTTAAATATGTAAGCTAACACAAAAGTGAACATGTATTCACACATGCCCAGTTTTTGCATTACTAAAAAACTAGCAGATAGATAATAGTTTGTAATATTACGCTGTGAATAATATCTATTGTTTTAAATTAATTATTTTAGTGCAAACCTCTCCCAGAAAGGTTGTATCAAGTGCTGCAAAAAGGCAGATGACATTTTCTCCAAGTCCACTTAAAAAGACATGCAAGAGGACAAAGTTTGAAAAAATGGAGCATTAGGTACAGTAGATCACTTAAGGTCTTGATTTGTGTAATTAATGAGATCTATAGCAAACCCGGTGTTAAGACATCCCAGTGTCAGTTGATAGTGGTGGGGAGAGAACCCTCTTTTCAATAGCCCATTTCCGATATATTCAGGCGCGTAAGACTGGTACCAAATAAAGGCGCGAAAACGAGGCTTGGGGGAATAGAAATCTAAACAAACCGCAAAGAAAATGGACTTCGATAGGAAGACCGTTCCATGGTTAAAGGACTATTTAACAAGGAGAGGGATACAGGTGACTGACCAAGGACGCGGTAAACGTAAGGCTGAACTGCTGGAGCTCGCAGTAAAGGGGCATGAAATGAAGTTACAAAGGATTGACGAAGACGACGAAGAACCCACAGATGTGATAGCCAGTAAACTGTCAACTGAAAAGGGAGCAATCCCTCGCCCGGAAAATATCCAGAGCTGGAGCTACGACTTTTCTAAGATGCCTCCATTCACTTTCGCTGATTTGTATATGTACTTAATTGGCTCTGGAGAATACACTGCCGAGAACCTCAAGTCATTTAAGAGTCTGCTTGGGTACAAGTTATTTTCAGATGGTCACGTTCAAGATTGTATGATGCACTGTGTCACGGACATGAGTTACACTTTATTCAAATTCAAGGTGTTACCAACGGAGAGGTCCAAAACTGACGATAATAAACTGACTTACAATGGATTTTTAATCATGGAAAAATCTGGTGTAATTAAAGATGGATTTTGTCCATGTAAGGGAGGGTAAGTACTCAGTAACCAGCATTGGATACTATGAAGTCTTGTATTAAAGGATGTAAGCTGAAATGTAGTGGCTGGCAAAAATAAAATGTTCGGAATATTCCTCGGTGAAAGTGGTGGCTAGTACAGTTTTCTATATGAAATTTCTTTGGAAGTGGAGGGGGGGGGGGGGAAGAAAACACCTTTCTTACATTTTTGTTTTGATTGTTTGTTCTTGAACTACATTTCACCCCAAGAGTCAACCCTTTCATTAAAATTTTTCTTTTTCTTTGGGTGTAGATTAGATGGAACTTGTCGTCACATCGCAGCTGTTTTGTTTGACCTAGAACATACTGTACGCATCAATGATGTAAGATCCTGTACGTCAGGTCAGTGCCAGTGGATAAGACGGGCCAAGCCTAACACCAACTCATGTTTGCTACAAGACCTAAAGCTAGCGAAGTGTGAATATGGCAAGCAAGAAAAAGTGTATGCAGATATCAATAAATTTGGTCCAAGGTCAATAATACCTGATCCTAATGCATTGAATAGACAACTCAGAGAAGGCTTGCAGCAGGTTTGCAGTAATGCTGTTGGACTTCATGTGCCTTCTCATTGTCCACCTTCAACTGTTGATGAAGGTAGTCTACAATCTTTCATTGCCTGTGATGAAAATGTTGAATCTGTTGAAGAAGTGGAGGCTGTTGAAATATTCTCTATCTCTAACATTAGAGATAACTTTGTCTCCTTACACAACATTCAAACCAGTGCTGTTGAATCGGTTGACCCTCAGTTAGTGCCACAGTTTTTTGAAGCTATTTCAATTACTCAGGAACAAGCTGACATGATAAATGAAAAAACCAAGGGCCAAGGGGAAACTCAGTTTTGGTCCAAACAGAGAGTTGGAAGGGTCACTGCCTCCAACTTCTATAAAATATGTCACCTTAGAGAAGCTACAAATAAAGATAACACAATAAAAGAACTTCTAAATTACTGTCCACTGCCACCAGAGAAAACACCAGTGCAGTTTCAGTGGGGGCATGACAAAGAAAAGGCAGCAATAGACTTATACGTCAACAAATGTCAAAAAAAGCACCAAGGTCTATGTGTTAATAAAAGTGGACTTGTAATCAATACATCATGGCCACACCTAGGAGCCAGCCCTGATGGTATCCGATATTGTGAGTGCTGTGGTAAGAAGGTAGTGGAGATCAAGAGCCTGTATTCAAAAAGAAACCTCCCTCCACATATTGCTGCATCAGACTACATCATTAAAGTTAATGGAAAGTACCAACTGAAGACTGAAACAAGATGGTACTACCAGATACAGGGTGAGCTTGCCATGACTTGTTTGAAGAATGCAGATTTGATTATATACACAAACAAAGGAATTCTAATCGTAGAAGTGGAGTTTAATATGGAATTTTGGAAAGCAATGCTGAAAAAATTGACAGACTTTTATATTGGTTTCATGATTCCTGAATTACTGACTCAAAAAATACTTCACAAACTACCTAACCTTGGCTAAGTTTTAGTTTAGTCTGAAATGAGGGGTCAGCCCTTGTCATTTTCATCTGTCCTCTGTAATTACATTCCATGTGCCTTTACTGGGAACTCCACCAGTTCAGTTTTACTTTTACAGTGTCCTTAATCAGTTCCCTGTATCTCTCTCCTTAAATATTTTTTTAAGCCCGAAAAGAAATCACACGAGTCCAAAATCAATTTGCAACTTGTAATTCATTTTATACTACATCATGTACATCACATTAATTCTTTTATGAACATCAAATAGTAATGAACTCCAGTGAATACACAGAACATTGAATGGCCTGCAACTACTTAGTCCATCCCCATCCAAATATTAAAATGTAAAAATTCTTTCAGGTTGGGGACCATGGACAGTTCTTACTTTTAATTACTGATGTCAGTTCACCTTGTTTTAGAACACATTTATTAATTCAACAACAAAGTGATTGTGGCTCTTCAAATTGAATAAAAGTTTGAGATAATGTAAATAGCTTCTACTTGGCTAGAGGGGGATAAAGATTACACAATGAAGCACACACAATTACTTCCTGGTCAATTAACTTTAAAGATGTTAATGGAATATTTCCTTGGAATACTTTGAATTCTTTCAACCTCTCAATAGCCCTTTCGACGTGTATCCTCACTTTTGCGATTGAACTTGTTTCTTTGCGAGCTTTTCTTGACAACTGTTTACCTAGGTGACAAATTAAAACTATAAATTAAACAGTTAACTATGAAGTGGTCCCAGGGGGGACTGCCCCAAAGTCTAAATGTTCCACATACCACAGACAAAGCACCATTCCACACACCTTGGAAGAAAATGAACACCCTTTTACACTCCCATAGAAAGATTATTAATCTTAAATATTAAATATTTTACTTGATAGTTTTTT
>OZ026598.1:24427005-24482005 GCA_964020085.1 Micromussa lordhowensis
AAAACATGGTAACCATCGATCCATCGATGTTAAGTTCATCTTCGATAGTACACGTTTAGGTTTGTCCTGCTCCGCAAATATTCTCCAAATAGCAGATGTCGCCCTTTGAGTTGTGTTCTTGCTGTTCTTGCCATGTTTTTAGCTATGTTTTTGCCTAGTTCTTACTACTGAAACGAGTGAAATGTCCGCCATTTTTCAAGTTCACGATCAAAACAACTCAACCTCATCCCCAGGTCTTCTCGGTTAACAGTGCCTTAACCTGCGAAAACACTGCATTTTGACGTCATTTCCTCGTTAAACTCAAAATTCTTCCAAATTTGGTCATCAGTAACTGGTTATGGTGAATTAAACGAGTGCTTTTAGCCAATCAGAATCGGGAAAATATTTTGAATGTATAATTAACAACTATTCACCGAGGTGGAGGTGGCTAGCGGTGGATATTTACCGAGCCGCGAAACGGCGAGGTAAATATCCAACGCTAGCCACCGACACTGAGGTGAATAGTTGTTTTAGTATGTACTAAAACAGTGAGATAATATACACCATAAAAAATTAATTTGGATTATTTCTTCACTTGTCATGGATGCAAACTGGGACGCCATTTTTTCCTGAGTTGCTCGGAGGTAAATAGCACAGGATATTCGGAGTTTGACGAACCAATCAACGCGCACGTTTAACACTATCCACTGTTTTAATATATACTAACAATAAATATTATTAAAAACTGAATCATTGGATAATGCAGTTCTAGAGCTCTGGTTGGCTTAGCCATCATGGTATATGAGTCATTATTCCTTGCTTTCCAAATATGGTAATTGTAAGCATCTGCTTAAAAGTAGAAACAAGCTGAAAATGATAATCGTTTTTTATCTTTTAAGAAAGTAAAGGATTAAGTAGAATAGTAGTTGCACATAAAGTTTTAGAATTATAATGATGAACCTTAAAGTTATTGCTGCATTTTTAGTGTGATCATTTTTTTTTCATTGTAGAGTCATCACCAGAAGTTGAAAAGGGATACTCAAATGAGGTAGATACCTTACTGCTGAAAGTATTGGACTTTGGTCTAAACACCGTTTCACTAGAGAGAAAAGAACTGCTTAAAATGGCTGAGACAGACTTAATGGATAACCTGAAAAGTGATACATTCCTATCAAAATCGAAGGGAAAATACTTAGTCAATGTTCCTGTAGCAAAGGCAGAAGAGGACACCCCAACTGCATCAAATGTTATGATTTTGCCTTTCTCGTTGGCAGATGAAGCGTTCACCTGTGGTGAAGCAGTGATTTACCATGAGTATGCAAGTGAGCTAGGCCTAGGCATTAAGAAAAGTGATGACTACATACCCTTTCATCTTTCAAATAAGAAGTATGATGTTGCCTCTGCCAGAGAACGATACAAGGTCTATAGAGAACTAGACATTCACTTTGAACATTTAGAATCAATGAGAAAGGCTTTTGCAGACCATGAAGGACAATACAGTGAAACTGAACCAGTAATAATTAACCCCAGACCATTTAACTGCAAGTAATTTCAAGACAATTATGAAACAAAAATCACACAAAATGGCTGAGATCATCAAAGAATTAGTAACAGGGATTGAAGGCATGCCCTTAAAGGAAGCTATTGATTTCATTAAATCAAAAAGTGGAATATGGTATGGCTTCAAGGATGACAGTCTCTCAACTGTGTTGCATGTTGCTGTTGAAAGAAACCTGGGAACATTGGTTGAATGTCTACTGGCGTGTGGTGCAGAGGTGAATAGTAGAGAAGGGTGTGGAGTTACACCCTTACATTTGGCAATTTTTCACGGGCATATTGAAGTAGTGAGGACTTTACTTCGATATGATGCAAAACCTTCAGGAACTTTTCCTGGAAATATACCATCACCTTTACAAGCTGCCCTACAACAAGACACGCCTTGGGAAATTGTCAAGCTTCTACAAGACAAGTCAACTGAAATTAAGGCGCAAACTGCACTTCTCGCCCATGAAATCCTTACAGGAACTGAAGGCGTGAATGCTGACACAAATAATCAATTAAATCACAACTCTGAAATTGGCAACCCCAATCAAGAAACTAATCACAGTGTCCGCAATTTGGTGGGTGCAAGAGACAGAGTTATTGCTGTGGGAGATGTGAAAACCACAACAACAACGCGTGGCCTTAGAAACAGATGCCCTGATGAGTTTGGAAGTTTCAGTGAGACACCCGGAGACTTCCACACTATCGGCTATTGCATGGAAATCATCTCACGTCTATATGGATCAGGTGGTTTATTTTATGTTATTAGACATATCTTGAACAGGAGCAAGATAACAACAGAGCCGTTTGATAAAATCTTCAAAGAGGAACACTATGAACGATGCTTTGAATCACTAAACGATTTTTACTGGGGTCTTGCATTGGCCATGGTAAAGTCATTTGAGGATTCTGTGTATTTTCCTAATGGCGACGTAGCAAGGCAAAGGATCGGTAAAGAAAGGGAAGATTTCAGTATGCGATTGCTGAACAGATTTAAAGACTGGGCCTCTGAAAATAGTAAAAATGATAGGACATTTCAGTTTTTTCTGAATTTGTCCTAGAATTTGGTCCCCTTTTGCTGATCTATCAAAGTGCCATACGTAATGGGCAGGGAATTGTGCGAGAGGCTTGTTGGATTAAATTGTTACCCCTTTTCACGGTACTAAATAAGAAGAATTACAGAGACGAGGCCTTTGTTCATGTACTCAATTTCACTTGCAACTGGCCAATTGCTCTTAGGAAACTTTTAAGAAGAAATTGTTCAATCAAGCTTAAAAGATCACATCATAATTTGGCTCTTGATGAGTTTGTGGAGACAATGCTAGTAAGACCCCTTAAAGTGTATGCCAGAAAACAAACAACAGTATCAATGTTACAAAAGATTAACATGAACTTAGAGTTACTACAACACGTACAGAGAGTGTTCAAGAAATCATTTGATATTCACCCAACAAGCAAACATACAAAGCAAGACTCCACTCCTGACATAGTAAAGGTCGCCTGGTTTGCAACTACACAGGAATGGTTTGAAGATAAAGGAAGAGACAACATTTACAGTTACCCTTATGGAAACAAAGTTCTGCCAAACCACAAAGAACCAATTCCAAAGAAACTTTTGGACCCAATTAAGAGGGGAAAGGAAATGATCGTAAAAAGTTTTACTGAAATGAGATGTCGTCTTTTTCCTAACTCAGACTACATATCTTTGTAAATATCATGGACTGTAAAATGTCTAATTTTTGGTAGGTCTGTGGATAAAAAAGCGGAAGAAATATGCTTGCTGCGCATCTCGCATAGATTTTAGCAAGCATGTTATTCCCGTAAAAATTTCTGCCAATGATCAATGGCTACTATTAGCTCTACGTCTATTGAAAATGTTAAAATAAGTTTGGTTATAAGCATGTCTACATACAGTTTAAACAAAAAGGGTTAACTTAGTAATTAACAGGCATAAATTCAAGTGAGCTACGTGATACGTGAAAAGTCATTCCAGGAAATTTTCACTAAAAGGTAAAATGCCCCTTCATCAATGCATGGAACACTGCTGCCTTCGATGTTTTTGTTTCAGTTTGACCTATTTTTCATTGAAAACGGTTCTAAATAAACACCCCGTTTAAGGCTACAGTGTATTTGAGAGGTTTTCTGGTAAATGATAGGATACAAAGAGGCAGAACTGTCAGACGACCAGGCTTACACCTATAAGAAATCTTTTTAGGGTTAAGAGTGACATTGCCCGTCAACTTTTTCCCTCGCCATCCGTCAGCCCTGCTTTGTTTGCCTTTCTTTTCTTTTGCTGTGTATGAAGTAAGCTTCATAACGGTGGGATATTTTGGGAAAATTTTGTTGATTTTGCAAAAATGTGTAAGATGGTTGGAAGAAAGTACAGATGGGTAATGGAACAACGTTCGTGGAATAGTCAACAACGTACTTACACTGATGCAGTTTTTAATTCACCCACGTCTCTGTATAAACCTTAAACACTTTTTCTATATGTAAGAATACAGGAACCATTCAAGCAATCTGCAAACTTTGTTCCCAGTGTTAGGTAAACTGCGTTTGTGTTCCGTGCTGTTTCTTCCGGGGGAATTTCTCGGAGAACATCAGAAGTAACTAAAACACGAAGTAAATACTCCCCTTCATCAGTTGTTGTCTTCAAACAGCCATACTCTTGTAGCCTCTGGTGCTCCTCCTTCACTTTCTTCCCTGTCAGTATCCGGGCAAAGTAAGTTAATGGATATTTAGCTCTTCCTGGGCAATCTGAAACTCTCTGCACACATGTTATTGCATTTCTTGCAAACTCCCCAACATTTTTTGTAAGGTACCTTTTTTCTGATGCGCATACGTCACACTTACTTTGGCAATCACATTGCTCGTTGAAGTATTCCAGCATTACTTTCCTCCGACAATCGCCTCTTTGAAAGCAGTAGTACATGACCTTCTGAAAACTGGCAAGTCTCTGAGTGGCATAAGGTCGATTAACATTCATCTTTCCAAATATATTTCTTACGTGGAAAACTTGATTATGTGGAACAAAATAAACAACAGGTTTGGAAGGTTGCCGATCTCTCCCTGCTCTACCAGATTCCTGGTAGAAGTCCTCCATAGACTGTGGTATATCATAATGAACTACAAGGCGCACATCTTTCTTGTCAATGCCCATGCCAAACGCACAAGTACATATGAGACATTGCAATTCATTTTTCATCCATAAGGTTTGTCTGTGTTTTCGAATGCCATCTTCCATGCCCCCATGGTAACACTTGCTCTTTATTCCTTTGGCCTCAAGCTTAGGGGAAAGGTCTTCACATTCTTTTCTTGTCGAACAGAAGACTAAAGAGCTACCTTCAGCTTTTACTAGGGCTGCCAAATCATCCACCGAGTTGGCATTCTTTTGTCTCACTTCATAAAAGATGTTCTCCCTGTCCATTGGTGACAAAACTAACTGTGTGTTCCTAGCTCCTAACATAGAAATAATATCATCCCTAGTGACCTTGCTAGCTGTAGCAGTCAACATCAGAAGGGAAATGTTTGGAAAGCTCTTTCTCAGATCTGACAATTTCACGTACGAATCTCTGAACTCATGTCCCCACAAGCTTACACAATGGGCCTCATCAACAACAAAGAGACTAAGTTTGTTCCTTGAGTAAAGAGTGGTCAGAATATTGAAGAATGTTTTGTCCTTCTCAATGATCTCTGGAAGTACATAGAGAATTTTAAATGGACAAACTTGTTGTTTAATGCACATGTAAATTCCTTGCCTTTCTGATTCAGACAAATCGCCATGTAAGGCTGACGCACCAATGTTGTGAGTCATACACACCTTCAACTGGTCATCAAAAAGTGATTTCAAGGGTGACACAACTATTGTCATACCATGAAATTTATGAGCAGGAAGCATGTAAATAAGTGATTTTCCTCCCCCTGTTGGAAGGGTGACAAAGCAGTCTCTACCTTGAAGTAGATGAGTTATTGTTTCTCTTTGCTCAGTTCGGAGTTCACTGTAACCCCACTCCTTCTCTAAAATTACCTCGAGCTGTTCAATGATGGAGTCAATATCACATGTATCATGCTGTGATGTCAGTGTGTTTGACAAATGTAGTCCTTCTAAATCAGGTAAGACTGAAGTTGTATATGTGGATAAATTATTTAGAAAACTTGATGTAACTTCCTCCACAGGTTCAACAGTCGATCTTAGACATTCAATTTCTGGTAAGTCACGACCAGAAGGTGACTTCACTTTCCAAGCTTGATACACTCTGGTTGTATTACTGGATGACACGGTAATATTCTGGTACCGTTCACTTGAGAAGTTTGTCAATTTTTCCCCAGCCAGCAACACAAATGCCACCTTCAGGGCAGCATTGAAGAAAGAAATGTCTCTAAATGTCACATTTCCCAATGAGTATTTTACTGCAAACAACTGCCCACCAATCTAAATAGATAAAGAACAAATTCAAAACAATTTGAGATAACTACATGTACAACAGTCATTGCAAGGGATAACATACATGGGGAGTGAAGCTTATGCAACAATGTGAAGTGACGTCTTTATTTAATGAGGTTAAACACATGACAGTTATTATCTAAAAATTAATGATAAACTTTTGGCCCTCTATAAACAAAATTAACAAAATCATAAAGTCATTCTACAATGTCATTATAAAAAGATCAAAATTATCATATTGAATACTCTATTTTTCTATTATTTTCAGCTTTTGAGCAGTTAGAGTACAAGTTTATCAAAAAGATCTTTTCAGCCCAAAGGGCCCTCGTCAGTCAGAACTGAAGTTGAGTTGGAAAAACATACCTTGAGTTGATTTGAAATGAAATGAATTTGAATTGGTAATGTGGTATAACAATGGGACTTGCAAATATTCTATATTATCATACACAAAAGCTGTAATAGACACAATTAAAAACAAGCCAAAAAAGAATTTAAAAACTACCTACAGTCTCAATTTAAAAATTGTAACTCTTTAAAAACTATTAATTATTTAAAACAAGTAAAAGTAAAATAAAAATATACTTAGTTTACTATTTTACAGACTTAATATAAAAGGCTACTTAACCATTTTAACGATATTCAAAATTACCTGTTGCTCTTTGCTTAGTAATTTAAGTCATAAACAATTAATTTCTTTTTAAAGAATTTAACATTTTTAACTTTCTTAACATCAGCAGATAGTTTGTGCCAATGTAAAATCCTCCTCACGCTAAAAGTCCGGCATCCAACTGTATTTTTCTTTAAAAGGGACAATGAGATTTAGATTTGAAAAACAAATGGATATGTTATGAATATGAGAAGTTGTCTTTAATATAGAATTAATACAATCTGGAGTTGTACCCTCTAGTCTATTATCAGCTTTAGAACATTTGCTTATATATGCCACCATAACAATTGGAATCCAGTTCATTAAACATAAATAATATGCATGCTGTTCTTTCAGTGTCTAATATAATGTGTACAGCTATCTTGTGTGTCCATAAGACTGTTTCTAGCAATTCCTTACTGCAAGGTGATCACACTGCGAGATATATAATTAATTTCATCTTACCACTTTACTTGAGTTGAGGAGCACTTTGAGAAAGGCAGCATTCTCATTCCTTATCCTCCTCTCCTCTCTTACTTCATCCATATTGACCTCACATCTATGGGTTCTACTGTAATGGGTACCAATGTCCACGAACCATTCTTTTATATGCTGGCACGTTGGGTGAGGACAGGGGAATTTGTTTTCTTGTAGTGCTGCAAAAAATTTCAATCAAATATTAAAAATTACTAATGTGTAAAATGATTGGGGCTAAAACGAAGAGGCAGAGTGGATAACAGAAATTTGAGATTGAGATGAACCATCATTATCACCCATCCGACCTTCCTGTGTTTAAACTTCTTATAGAATGTTGGGTATCTGATAACAATAGTCCTTTTGCAATTGTTGGTCACATGATCAATTTTCTTTAAACCAAAAACTAGTTCGCTTTCGGAAAAAAATGTTTGCAGGAACTGAAAGAGCATATTTGTCAACCTGCAAATTTTCAGCCCTCCATCTCAAAAGTAGCAATTATTGCAATGGCTGCCCAAAAGTTGAAGGATTGGTATGGAAAAATGAACTCTTACCATTGAGTCACAGGTGGTTCTCCATGCAAAGCCTTGTAAATTTTCTAAATTTCAAATCATCTAGAAATCTTAAATTCCTTAAGCATTACAAGGTACAGATTTTCTTTTATACATAACAGACAATTTGAGCCTGTCATGTGTAAGGGAAAGAATATTTTATCTTTAAAATTTATCTTAACGTTAACAGTACCTGATAAGTATATCATATTTCTAGAGAGAAGTGGAACAAAATGATTAGGAACAAAATCCCTCAAGTTTTCCACGGGACCCACTCTGCTCCACAGTACAGCCAGGGGGGGTTTCCCCTCAAAGACACGTGGTGTTATTGTAATATGAAAATACTGTCGTACCTGTAAGACATTTAAATAACCTTAACATAAAATTCAGAATTAAAAGTACATTTGGAAGAATCACAAATTTACAGACCAATGTAAAGCTATCAAACCACTAGCGAGAAACAATAAGTATGTCTCTGACGTTCTGTCTTATAAACTAAAGTAAGTAAGAACCTTTATTTGACTTCGAATTACAGGTAGCAACCAATTATGCTAATATCTTCGAAGAAATAAAATAATATATGAAATAAACTAAATAGGCCAAAAAAAATTAATGTACATAATAAATAAGTACATATTCTTATGTATATAATAATCTACAATAAATAAGATATAGGGTTAAGCTAAATTACAAAAAGGACAACAATCACGATCAAATTTAATTTGATTAACAGCTAGTTTAAATGTATTGGTCGTAGGAGCGGTTCTAAGTGAGTTAGGTAACGAGTTCCAGAATTTTGAAGCAAAATAACGGAAAGAGTGTAGGCCATAGGTTGTGGTATTAACCCTGGGGACAATGAAAAGATGTTGGCCTCGTAGGTTATAAGTAATATCTTTGACGTTGAGTAAATTCTTAATATATACAGGGGTGTTACCATTAAGTGCTCGATAAGTGATAACCTAAGAAACTCAGCTGTTAACTTATATATTCCTAAACCTAAGTAAGAGATGGGAAAACATGGCCTTCACCACAGAGGATCTGTATGTCCGGGGAGGGAGGGTGGGGGATGTTGAAGCTTCGATTTGACCGATACATTACCTCTGGTGTCGTTTCAGGATAAACGCTCCTGATCTTCCTCCTTAAAACAGCACATAAAGCTTGGATCTGGAACATTGACGCGTACTCAAAAAGCTGACAGGTCTTCATTACTTCCGTCTTGTAAATTTCGTGGACAAAATCAACATCTACGAGTCCACTATCATTTCCTTCGACACCTAGAAGTCTCTCTTGTGCTGCGATTCGCTCAACGAGTTCTTCGTCAGCTAAATAATATGTCGAGTGAAGGGCTAGCTCGATTACACATCTTGCACGGAGCTCAACGTGCTTTAACTCATTCCCAGCAACCAACAAAGAAATAGATCTATAAAGGCAGCTTCCATCACCAGTTGAATTCAACGGAACGTACTCCTCGAGCTCCTGAGATGGGACAATTTGTTGAGCATAAAAATCCACGTTTATTTCATCAACCATAGTTTCCTTGAACGAAAATTCTCCAACGACTTTACGGATTTCATAGCAAACGTTAACTAAACTATCCCAACCTGTTTCCGTTGCTTTTTCCATTTCTTGAAGAATTTGACTGAAGCCGTGGCTCGGCGCCGCCATTTTGGATTTGACATTATTTGCCAGGCGTCCTAGGCGAATTTTCCCGACAAGCTTGACAGGTGACGTCACATCCGAAATCGCCGAGGACGACTGGGAACGAGGCTGCTTTATTCGTTATTTTTTTATTGTTATTTTTTTATTTTTTAAACAATATCTACATTACCTCAACAATACTTACATATAATGCTTACAATACAATTGAATACAAGAAAAAAAGAAAGATACAGTTACATTCATTACTATAACTTGCAAAAAGTTGCATTATATCCCAGTTCTTTTTAGCACCAGTTTTTTTTAGCACCGCAATCGTGACAAACTCTGACCCACTTCTTGACTTGGGAGGTCAATCCGGGCCAGTAGTATGGTGCTCTGATTGCTCCCAGTGTCTTATTAACACCACGGTGACTGGCAGTGGTGTGATCATGGTGAGCCTTGAGTGCGGTCTCCTGCAAGTTTCTCGGAAGTATAATCTGGTGCATTGTTCTGGTACCACTTTCCCCTTCCCATCTCCGACACAGTACGCGATCTCGGAATTCCAGCTGGGTCCACTGGGCCCAAAGTGCCTTGACTGTGCGGTCATATGAGGACACATCTTTTCAACTGGGTCTTGCGGCACTTGCCTCTTTAAACTGGATGATCACCTTAAGGCTAGGATCTCTCTTGTCCAGGTTGGTTCCAATTTAATGGTGTTGGATCTTGAGTCCGCTACAGCAGGATCAGATGAGCAATGTTCAGTACAAACCGAAAATTCTGTTTCAGTTTGCTTATCAAAAAGGGCTTCTCTTTGCTCTATCACAAACTCGCCACACACAACAGATGAAACATCAGTTTGAACAGCAACACTAACCATTTGCTCAACCCTCTTCCACTCCTTGCACCATTTGCAGCCATCGTTGCAAGGCCTTCGTGACGGTGCGTTGGCATTCTGATGCCTCTGGCCAGCCTGATACTCAATCTCATAACTAAAGGAACTCATGAACTCTATCCACCTTGCCAGCTGTCCCTCTGGTTCCTTAACTTGAAGCACCGAGCGGAGGGGTGCGTGGTCAGTTCTTATGCGAAACTTCGGCCCTTGCAACAACTGCAAGTAGCTCCTTCCATGTAACACAGTAGTTTCTCTCGGCCTTGGTCAAAGTCCTGCTCGCATAAGTAACAGGGTGTTCTGCTCCATCTTTCACCTGACTTAAAACAGCTCCAATACCATGATTGCTGGCGTCAGTGTCGAGTATGAACTCTGCTGTAAAGTCTGGGTACGCCAAAACAGGGGCTGTAGACAGTAAGGTCTTCACTGTCTGAAAAGAGGACTGGCATTTGGGTGTCCAAACAAACTCAACATTAGCTTCTGTTAATTTGTGAAGAGGTCGAGCCACCTGGGCGAAATTAGGAACAAAGCGCCGATAGTAGCTCGCAAGTCCCAAAAAACTCTTAATCTCTGTCACATTCTCCGGAACTGGCCATTCGCAAACTCGTTCGATCTTTCCCGGGTCAGTTGTGATGCTACTCTCAGACACAATATGGCCCAAGTACATAACACGCTTCTGGAACAGTACACATTTGCTTGGTTTCAGTTTGAGACTGGAAGATCTAAAGCGCACAAACACCTCCTCCAAACGTTTCAGTTCTTCCTCGAAAGTTTTACCATAAACGATTATGTCATCCAGGTAAATCAAGCAGGTTTCAAATCTGAGCCCAGTTAAGATAAGCTCCATTAACTGCTCAAAGGTACTGGGAGATGAAGTGAGACCAAAGGGCATGGCAGTCCACTCGTAAAGGCCTGAGGTGGTTACGAAAGCTGCTTTGTCACTGCTAGCTGGGTCCATGGGAACCTGCCAGTACCCAGAGGCCAGGTCCAATGTCGAAAACCACTTTGCCCCAGAGAGAGCAGACAAGGAGTCATCAATGCGTGGTAGGGGGTACGCGTCCTTGACAGTTGCAGCATTCACCAGTCGATAATCCACGCAAAATCTTTGAGAACCATCTTTTTTGGTTGCCAATACCACAGGAGATGACCAGGGACTGTTCGATTTCTTCACGACACCACGTTGTAACAAGTCCTCTACTTGCCTCTCGATCCCTGCATGTTTAGAGGGCGATGTGCGTCGAGGTTTCTATTTAATAGGTCTTGCATTGCCTGTGTCTATCTGATGCCCTATCAAGTTGGTCCTGCCCAGGTCGTGCTCTGATAGAGAGAATACATCCTTGTACTGATGTAACAGATCAGCCACTGCCACACCCTCATCTTCAGTTAACTGTTCTGTGCTACGCTTCGAAAGTCCTTTAAGTGGTTCTGGTAAGTTGTCCACACAGTTCTCTTCCACTTGTTGGGGACTGTTAATGCTCTGCAAGTTCGCTTCAGGTATCTCCAGTTCTGTAACACCGGTTACTGGCTTAGCTACTGCTACGACACTTTGAGCACCAATGGTCTGCGTCTCGTCAGAGGTGTTAAGGATTCTAACAGGTACAATTGCAGGTTCTTCCAACATAAAGGCCTTTATCTCGAAGACGGCTGCCACAGGTTCCAAGATTCGCAATCCCTTATTAGCACTTTCAGACGATGAAGATGACTGACGGCGAAGGAGGTGGACTGGTATCACTGCCTCACAGTGCGGCTCTATTGTAACAAGACGCCAGGTAATACATCGGAGGCTGAGTTGTTGACAACTCTCACCACACAAGTCGATCTCCTCACCATTCATGACCAGTTGCTGTTGAACAAAGTCAATTGTTCCATCCACATCTGACAGGAATTCCATGCCTAGTATGGCAGAATCCTCAATGTCTGCTACCAACACACTAATGTTAACATCTTGACTTCCAATTTTCACCAACAACCTACCAGAGCCGTATGTAGTGGTTTCACGCCCATCTGCTACGAACACTTGTGAACCATATTCATGAAAGGGAAACTTTAAACTTTCAGGCAACCTTTTGTAGCACTCATAGGATAAGATATTTCTCATTGCACCCGTGTCCACCAACCAAAGAAGTTTACACTGTCCAATAAAACCAATAACAAAAAGTCCATGTGGCCGGGATTTCTGATTGGGCAGTATGGTCATCCTTCCATCACCATTGCTGGCAACATTGTCGTTAACTTTAAGCCCTTGTAAGTGGTTGCTCAGGCATCCTCCGTGGCCCTCGGGGACACCCTCCTCCTGTTTCCCGAAGGCTGGGTAGATTCTGGTCTTGCTCTGTATCTGGGACATTGTTTCCTCAAGTGCCCACTCTCTCCACAGATCCAACATTCCCACCCTCCCCTGGGGGGTCCCTGTGGCTGCTGTTGTTTGGCCAGAAACTGGTGTAATTGGGCAATGATGTTTGCTTGGGCTTCTAATTTGTGTTGTTGTTCTTCTATTTTGTGCTTAAGCCCATCAACTTCCATTTGTAATTGTGTTTCCTCGGTTTCTATGGCTCTAACTTAAGTATCAGCTTGCCTGAGAGAATTATTACTATCCAACAGTCTGAGGGATTCTAGTTCTCTTGCGAGGGAAAGGGTGTCATCAAGTGCGCTGGGTTTTTCCCGCCTAAGGTACAACCTGTCCTCTTTGTTGCAATCTTTCCACAATTTTAGCGTACTGTCGGCCCTCTGATTCTGTTAAACCACTCAATAACTTTCGGCTTTTGCCACGAAGACTTGCCGCCAAAAACATCGCCTTTTCCTCCTCAGTCCAACCATTTATAAGCGAACAACGTTCGAAGTGTTACAAGTATTCTTTGAGAGGTTGCTTCCCATCAAAGTCTTCGGGGAGTTTCACTGGTTTTCTGATTCTTCGGTCGGCCGAAAGTTCTGAAGACTTCTCAGCGTTTAACACGGTTTCGTCGCGACGGAAAGGGTTGGACGATTGTACTGCAACTGTCGGTTGACTGGTGGACATTGCGAGTGGCGTTGTTGGTTCAGTGAAACCACTATCACTGGAAAATGGATTTGACTTTGCATGTGGTGTTGCCGCAACTTGAGTATTTGAGTTTCCCTCGACCTCGGAACGAAGGAAAAACTGGCTAACATCCTCCAAATCCTGCTTGAAGGGATTTTGGGGCGAGATTAGGGTCGAACACCGCTGCCACCAGTGTGAAGTTGTCATTTCTTATGCTTCAGAAGACTCAGAGACTCTAACAACAAGCGGCCATGTTTATTACACACTCTCTTACCACGTGACATTTTTTCTAAGGGGGGTTTGGTCGGGCCTAAATGTGCTCTATAACTTTCGCTACAATATCAAGTGAGTGCTGTATTGACTGAGCTGGTTTACTGGCCAACAATGATATTACTCTCACACAAACGTCTGGAGTAAAATGGCTGAGGGAAAGCCCAAAGCCGCTTTTATTGAATTAATCAATTTAAAATTCATATGAGATTTACAATCTGTTCGAAAATATCTTGGCCCAGTAAAGGTGAGGGCAACCAAAACGCCAAAAGCATTATAATGAAAATTATGATGCTGCCCCACCCCAGGAAATACAGCACTCACTAAAAGGGGAGAGAAAAAGGTACACAACTGGTCAAAGATACTAATTCAATATAAAGGAAAATATTGAGACCGCTGCCCTTGCTAATCAGTCCAATATAGACCTTCAATTACTGAAGATATGGATACTGTTAAATGACTGCTGCCCATGCTAGCACCCCCATAAGTGACAAGAAAGCAGAATTACTAGAACATACATGTTATATGAACAAAAGAAATGGGGAATAACATTAACACTGCTAAAGCAGTTCGATATAATTGTTTAAAGAGCAAGTTGTAAACAATGCAACTTGTCAGAGATACTAAATAAAAAAGGATGGAAAAATGTGCCCTTGCTAAGGAGCTCAATATAACCTTAAAATACATGAGATATGGATACTGCTGCCCCTGCTAATCAGTTCCATAAATCTCAAGCATTACTAATAGCACATAATAAAATAAATGAGACATGGATACTGCCGCCCTTGCTAATCAGTCCCATAAATCTCAAGCATTACTAATAGCACATAACAAAATACATGAGATATGGATACTGCTGCCCTTGCTAATCAGTACCATAAATCTCAAGCATCACTAATAGCACATAATAGGATTGAAATGGTGAATAACCTCAACACTGCTGATCAGTTTAGTATAAAGTTTAAACAACAGGAGCAATAGAAACTACTTGCTAAAACCAAGAAAAGCAAGAAATATGAAAACTGCTGCCCTTGCTAATCAGTTGCATACTTCCTGAGTAAAAAGACACTGCAAGCTGTAATAGACAAATGCTACAGAACATTGTTCAATTCCTGTGCCATCCCTAGCTGAAATTATGGTTTAAAGTGCATATGAAGTAAAAAAATTTTTTGGTTAACTTTGTAGCTTTGCATGTGTACTTTTCGAAATGGGAAAAACCGAATAGTGTTAACGAGAGAAAAATTGGAGTTTTTTGCCGCCCAAAGTTCAAATGAGTCAATAAAAAGTGGGTCCAATTTGCGCGCGGCCAAAGCGATCAGGTTACAAGGTCGTGACGTAGCAAATTGTCCGGACGACTCGATCGTAATGGCGGAAAAGGAGAAAAAGAAGAAGAGAGGCAACTATTGTGCGGCCGGAGGCCCCAATATGTCCAATTGTGCGAATAATTCATCGACGCCGGGAATATCTATGCATTATTTCCCGAAAGACGAAACTTTACGGCAGAAGTGGATTCGGTTTGTCCGAATACACAGGAAAGATTTCGTCCCTTCTAAGTCGGCGACCTTGTGCTCTGTGCACTTCGAAGAAACGTGCTTCGAAAGCAAGCCCTGGATCATAACTTCTTCTGAGACGGGAGAATCTCTTCAGCCCAAAAGATGCTTAAAAAAGGGTGCCGTACCAACGAGGGACACGGTTGTTCCTTTGAGTTCGCCACTAACGTCGCGCAAGCGGAGATCGGTAAGTGCGATTTTTATTTTATCACTTCTAACAGCTAAGCTTACCGTATATTCTTTCTGTCATGTTCCGATTACAGCTGTATGAATTGTAAACTCTGTATGCAGGTTTGCATCCATTTATGCGGTATTATCATTGTGCTTTCTTTTAGAATTCTTTGGCATGAATGTTCGCATCCGTGAATCAAATGTATATATATTACAGATAATGCTTTGTAGATTCTGTTCGGCTCCACGTGGAATAAAGTGACATGTGCTTAAGCATCCATTGCGTATACGTGCTTTATGATAACTACCTTTTACAATTCTTGATTAATCTTGCCAACAGAACCAAGTAAAATGCAGGCGATTGACCTGTTTAAATGACTATTGCTTTGCAGAGTAGTCGTTTGACTCATTTCAAAACTTCTATTACAAGAGATTGGTAGAACCAAAGCAATGTAGTTTCAGGTCAATATGACTTAAAAGTATTCTGGACAGGGTGTTGGTTTATTATTACTTATAATCTCTGACAAAGGAAAACAATAATCACACAAATTTAAGTGATTTGTTCTTCCAAATTATGTTCCCATTATTTCTAAGTGGATTTTTGGTTCTTGTCAGATCATGATAGATGTGAATGCACAAGAAGAAGTGACAAGTAAGAAGGCAAAGCTGTCATTCGCCAGTGATTCCTCTGTAGTATCAGCTTCAGTGTCTGATTCTGTAAGCCCATTTGAAATCGGTGGGGTGGAGGAAAGTGACATGCCTGTTTCTGGTCCTTCTGGAATTGACTATGCCACCATTACATCAGGAACTCCTCTATGCAGTACTCCAGATGTAAAAGCTCCTCAAACACGGTGTAACAAGTGTAAAAAGCATGCCAAACAAAGAAAAGCAATGAAGAAAAAGGTGGACCGCTTAGAGAAGCAAGTAGAAAAGCTAAAAGGAAAGTTAAAGGTACTGAAAGAAGTCGAGATAATTTTTTATAAGCAGTACATTTCCGTGAAAATTCCTAAAATGAGTATGTAGTTTTTAAAAGAGCAATTCTCATATCAGTTTATCTACTTTGTTGTTATGTTTCTACAGTTAGTTTTTTTGTTAAAAATCTTGCACTACTTCCTCGACCAAATAATGTAAATAAACCAACACTATCATTACCTGAGAGAATAAGTAAACTAATTAAGGATTTCATAGATTGTTAATTATTTTTTGATTTTAAGTGTAAATATTTCTTTGTACTTTCAGTGTGATTAATTTTAATTGTAAATATTCCCATAAGTAAAGTAGGTTTAAATTGTCATTGTATTTTTATTTTATTATTATTCTCTTTGAAAAGCCTCCGTGAGGAAAGTGAATAAAGTATGTATGTATGTATGTTTTTTTTATGTGACTTGTGCTTTGTGTCAGCTACATGAGTTTGCTTTGAGTTTAATTGAATCAGTGGATTGTTTTGCATCTTTTGTAACCAGGCATAGTAATTACTGGTTTTGTGACACCCACTAATTGATGATTATTTTAATCGCTGTGAAGTTTATTAATATTATTGTAAGTTGAAGCAATTTTCTTATTTCAGTTTCATCTTCCTGTCATATATTTTAGGCTATTGAGACAGAGGTAGAGGAGGAGGAGAAGGAGGAGGAGGAGGAGGAGGAGAAATATTCTGCTGAAAACAATGAGGTTTCTGTTGTTAGCATTTCATTTGCAATGTATTTAATTTCAATATAAGTATATAATTTTAGTTTTTTTAAAAAGGAGCTGTATTGTAAATAATTTTCTTCCGGTTTAGGATGATGATGTGGAGACAGATGACTTGGAAGAGAAAGAACTAACAGACGACAGCATGGAAGACCAGGAAGGAGATGATGACAACGTCACTGACTGGGCCGCGCTGGAGGACAGTGCCCCATCAGCTGAAGAGTACAACTCTCAGAGTGATGATGAGTCAGACAAATTGGATCCAAACAATACCATCAGGTATTTTTCCTCATCTTGAATCATTAATAAATCACAGTAATCAACCCAGTTCCAACCCTATAGGGATTGAAGACCTGAAATTTAAGTCATTCATTACTCCACATATACTTGGTAATAATAAAGGAATAAAGATGACACTATAGATGTCTTTCACATTTGGTTTCTTATAAACAGGGTTATTTATACCATGATGATCATTTATTATTTTTAAGGGTTGAACCAGGCACTCCCTCCTGTAATGAGCCAAAATTCATCGTCTTCTTCTCCATGTTGCTGTCCCTCTTCACCATGGTGTGTTTTAAGTGTAAGAAAAGTAAGCCAGCAGCAACTATGAAACAGAGGGGGACCATGGTGATTGTATCCCAGCACTGCCCTAAATGTGGTGAAAATGCTTTTCATTGGAGATCACAACCACTGATGTTCGGAAAATATCCAGCTGGCAACATACTTCTAAGCTTTGGAGTCCTCATGGCTGGGGCCTCCATCAGTAAAATCTTGCTGGTTTTTCGGCACATGGGATTGTCTGCATATAGTCCCAGGACATTCTTTGTTCATCAGAAGAGCTTCCTCTTCCCGATTATTTTGAGCTACTGGGAATGGTACAGAGCATCCCTTATAGCACAGCTTAAGAATGTGGCAGATGTCGTCTGGAGTGGGGATGGTCGGTTCGACTCCATGGGGCACAGTGCGAAATATGGCGCATACACCATGTTTTGCAACACAATTTTGAAGGTGGTGCACTTTGAACTACTTCAGGTAAGTGACAGTATCAATTGAATTTCTGATAATTATAACATGTATATTAATTATTATGAGATAAGCATTTTGTTTGTGTGTTTTTTTGGGGATTGGGTGTTCTCTATTGTGTTTGTGAAAGACAACACATTTACATGTAACTATGATGAACAAATGAATTTAATAAATGAAACAAATCCTGACAAGTCAAGACAATTTGTTTTCATTATGGGCAGTAAGGGCTGATATTGTTTATCTTTGAACAGACACTAACACATGTCATACTTATTATTCAAAACAGTCAAAATCAGAGAAAACTTAGTGGTGCACTACAAGGGCTTTTAGTGTTAGTCCATGCACAGACATATGAAAAGTTAAAACATTTGGAATCAGAGAACATGTAGTGGTGAACTTTAAGGGGTTTTATTTTTTATATTCGTGTGCAGACATTAAAAGCTTGCTTATGTTGTCCTTTTAATCAAACCAATAGGCAAATGAGATTGGTGGGAGTTCACCGATGGAATTGGAGGGAGCCAAACGATGCTTTTCCTTTCTGAAATCAGTTGGCATCAGTGTTCTTGTGTTTATCTCAGACCGGCATAGAGGCATAACGAAGTGGATAAGGGAATGCCAACCTCAATGTTCACACTACTTTGACATTTGGCATATTGCACATTCTATTGGAAAAGCAATGTTGAAGTTGGGCAAAGAAAAAGGATGTGAGAAAATTTGTGATTGGATGAAAGGAGTCCGCAATCACCTTTATTGGTGTGTGACATCTACCAAGCTGGGATATGATCACATAATAGCAGCAAAGTGGAATTCATTTATGCGGCATGTGACAAACAAACATGATGGCCATGGTAAAGATTTCAATAAGTGTGCCCACAGGGATATTGGAAGTCGGAGATGGATTAAGATTGGTAAGGGAAAGTATCTTAGCAGCTGAAAAAATCCCAAGTGCCTCAAGGTCGCTCCCCCAAAAGCTGCCTCGCCCTTTTCAAAATGGCAGATTAGATTTCAATGAGCCAGCGAGCACTCTCAAAAGTAAGTCAGCGATATATCCTTCACAATGTAATGGGAAAAAACAACAGGAATGGACTGCATCTTATGACCGGTGCAGGCCTTTGGCTGG
This sequence comes from Micromussa lordhowensis, assembly GCA_964020085.1. Classification (NCBI taxonomy): domain Eukaryota; kingdom Metazoa; phylum Cnidaria; class Anthozoa; order Scleractinia; family Lobophylliidae; genus Micromussa; species Micromussa lordhowensis. Next base: position 24,446,011 of record OZ026598.1, read on the forward strand.
GCCCCACTAATAAGTGAATTCTAGATATCAACATTGTGGAAAAAAATGAAGGCTTCATTACACTTCGAAAGAACTGTATGTGACTAATTACTTTTGTTGTTGTTGTCATTTTTTATTATTTTCAGGAACGAAAGCCTATGACAAGTTGAACAAGTTGCTCACCAATACGCGAATAGTAAATGACATAAAGAACATGTCACCAGACGCACAAACGAGTTGCCTTGAAGGATTTCATTCCACTTTAAATCATTGGCACCCCAAAATGGTTTGCTTCTCATGGTTAGGAACCTTTTGTCGGTAAGAACAGAACGCCTACATCAACAAAAATAACACGTTTTGATAATTTTGTTAGTTTGCTAAACACAAAACCCCTAGTGCTTATCACTATTTATGAGAAAAGGTAATTTGTCTTAGTTGCCTTTAGGGTGCTATAATCTTTTAGAAGAATGACTTTTTGAAGTGACCTAGTTGTATATTATATACAAGTTATAAGAAATTTCACAATTACATATGACAGTCCTGGTATTTTTTTTATCCTTCATGATAGTTAATAGCTTGGGGTTAGCATAAAACTGGCTGAAAAGTGTTTCATTTTTTTAGGCACATTTTGGCATCCCTACACTTTAATGAAAATGTGAGACGAGAAACTCAGAAGAGCAAGGATGGAGATGAGAGTTAACTTTCCCAAGTACAAGCTTGGAGAAGAAGTGGTCAGAGAGGTTACTGTGGCAGCAACATATGGTAAGTGATGATCTTATTAACATAGTATGTTTTGGTTTTACAACAATGGCTCATCTCAAGTAATCCACATCGAATTGAAGTTTTGCTGGCATTATTGCCAGTGGCTGCCAGTGGCAGTCATGAAGATATTTGCTTGTGTAACATATGTACTAGATAAATAATGTATATCCTCTGAAGTTTTTTGCCTTGTATAATGTAATTTCTATAGTCACATAAATTTAGTTTTCCTTTCTTTTGACAGGTTACGTCGAGGAATTAAAGGAGAAATTATTTAACCTAACAAAGTCAGAGATTGATGACCTGCTAAAGAGTACTAGTGCAAAATACAAAGCCCCAGCCCCTTTGAGCTCACAGTTTACAGAAAGGGTAAACAAAGAGCAGGCAGTTGAAAAATACAGACAACAACAGGACAGAGAGGCTACTAAACTACACCCTGTGGGTAAGAATTAAGAGATAATTTTTATTCGTAGTGAATAATACTTCAAAACAGAAATGTAGGAGCTGAATATGACAGCAATAGTACTTTCCATTGTTGTGAAGTGGTAAACTGTTGATGTTAATGAGCTAGCAAGTGGATTGTAGGCAGCCAAGAACAGATGTGTAGTTATTTTTACTGGTTTAGATTCAGCTTTTTTAAAAATTATCTCAGCATTACTGGTGTCACATTACCCATACTCTCTATAAGCCAGACACCTCTCTAAGACGGACAGTTGGAGTCAGTCCCAAGGGTGTCTGTCTTAGTGAGAGTTGACTGTAATAATATTGTACCTCTAACATTCTTGATGTAATGCTCACTCTTTACAGAGGAAGAACAAGATAAATTGCATGAAGCTGCAACTTCTGCTCGGGCTGCCACAGCAAAGAAAGCTAGAAAAAGAAGACCAGGAAATTGTCGCACGTGTGGCAAACCGATGCTTGGTCACAAGTCAAGTCAATGCAAACCTAAGGAGTGACAGCTGCCCCAGGCGTGGATCCAGGATTTTGTAATGGGGGGTGAAAATAGTAAAAATAATCAATAATTCAAATATTCTGTCAATATTTGAGGGATAAGAAAAAAAAAAGGAGTAGGCTCAGAAAAAAGTTGAAAGGGGGGTGGGGGGGTGGGAAATTCCCCCATTTCACCTCCCCTGAGTCCACGCCTGGCCCCTGGTTGTCTATACTGTTATTTTCAAGAACATTCTTGATAAATGTGTATATGTAATTTTGATGCATTACCCTTGATAGCAATTTTAGGTACTGGTATAAGTGTCAGCTTTTAATACTGATATTTCACATATCGTTTAGATACCATATTTAAGCTGTTATTGGTCAAAGATAGCTAAATTACAGAATCCAAGATGCTAGCAAATCATCGTAGTGCCAAACAAAGGTTTGAAACAAAATAATTTTTCTGATGAAGTGACACCCTAAAAAGTCTTAAAGGAAATGGTTTCTGTGAATTTAAAGGGGCTAGGTCACGCTGTTTAAGGTAATTTTGTTTAATTTTGCTGATTGTGAGCTCTAAACGAGTCTTGCAGTTGCAAAATCATGGCCACATAACAACTGAGAATGATTTTGCAGCTGAGTTAATGAAAGTTGAGAATTTTATTTTTAATTAAAACAGGACCAGTGGTATAACTGTTGTCATGGCAATGGCACCACAGGTGTCATTTTGCCTCTTTTGTGATGTACAGTCCTGATGCTAAGTTTGAAGAACACGGCGTAAATAATTCTAGAGATATTCTTGATTGAGTGTTGTACTGTTTTATTGAAACCACGTATGACATCATCACTTTACTTACAAAAACGTAAATATCTCAAAAACAAAAACAGATATTGTAAAAAGAAAAATGCCATTTGTCTATACTTTGAAAGGCCTTTCAAATAAGCAGCAATTATTTTTTTACTTCAAAGGCACTTAAATGAGTTGTTTCTGTAGTGACATATATTTCATGTTTATTACACAATACTGTTTACTGTGACGTTTTGAATTTAGATGTTATGGTAAACTAATAGACCTCTTTAGCTTGGGTGGTTTGTTGTCCCATTTCAGACCATGTGATAATACTCTTGAGAATTCTTGCTTTCAAATTTTGAAATAGTCACATGTATATGAATAAATAATTTTAGGATGGACAAAGAAACAATTCCTTAGAGAATGTCACATGGTCTGAAATGGGCAAACAAACTGCCCAAGCTAAAGAGGTCTATTGACAGTCTGAATGCTTATTTTTAATGGAGCAAATACATTACAAAAGGAGAAAGCAGTATTAAAAATGAAGATGGCCTCCAAAGATTGGTTTGGCTAAGTCAGTCTCTTTGCTGTGCTGTCTGGTAACCTCTGATCTGCTCAGTTGGGAACCTCTGCCTGATGTTGTGGTATACACAGGCTGGTAAAGGCCGTGTGTTGTCCCAGCCCATGTACCCACAAATCCAACGGACAAGCCATCGGTATGAAACTGCCCGTAGAAATCTGATGCGAAAAAATTTAAATTTTAGAATAGGGGTACATGTATCTGTAATATTATTTGCCCTACAGAGTACTGATTTATTTGACACCAACAAACCCGCCACTGTCAAACAACCACGCACAGTATATTGCTTGCTGTATGAACAAAGTGGTGATCCTGTTGGCAAGGCAACCAGAGTTTATATCTGATCTTAGTTGACTTTTCCAAATAACGATTCAGAAATAAAGACAGAAAAGAGAAAAATTTTGAAACAAAAACACTAGTAGTTTTTTTTTCGGTGAAAATCCCCTGGTAATCATGTACTAAGGAGCCTGTGGACTCTGGGCACGAGAATGAATCCCTGGTGGCAAGTCTACCAGAGTATATATCTGAGCGGATTTTTCTAAATATCAAGCCAGAAAATTAACATGGACAAAAAAGCAATATCGTTTCAACAACACCCTTGTAGAAAGTTATTTTAGTTCTCCTCTTGTATCTGATACAAGTGGTTTAGTCAAGTAAAATAAGATGAGCATAAAAGAAATGGAAATACCTACAAGTAAATAATATTCAAGACAGCCTATCCATTTAAGAATCATCAGGTAATATATTTTTAACTCACTGAGCTTCTGTTTGGCCATCACGATGGCGGTAGCCCCTTCCGTTTTTGTCTCTCAGTAGAGGACCCACTTGCGAGAGAACGGATCTATTTGTCATCGACGCGAAATCGTCATGGTTTGTGATGCACGATACCCTCTCAATGCTACCATCAAAGGTAAGCTTTTGGCTGGCTTGAGCGATCTCCCTGCAGCATCTAAACTCCAGCGCTCCAGACAAATGATCTACTTTACATTCCTTACAAATACACCTAGAGATGAACAAATACAAAATAGATTGATCAAGGCCCGGCACCGGATTGTTACTTTGGTCAGCCAAAGCGAAATACCTTGCTACGAACACAATTTAACGAGCTCTGTAAGTTTATGCTTCGTTCGAAAAAGAGTTGGGAGCAACTGCAGATGCAAAATAAGTCGCTAGGTATTCTAAAAAGAAAATTACTAACCATTCATTTACTGCCACTTGTCTTTTGAATCGTGCACGTAGGACTGCGGGGGAAAGCCCATCTGAATCTTCTTCGTTGTCTTCATTATCGTCGCTTGAATGAGCCGGCGGCTCATTCGCGTATGGTTCCACAAGTCCCACGACTTCAATTTCGTCGGAATCACTTGTGTCTTGCATACTTGAACTATCATCGGAAGACATGTATTCGTCCGTATCAGACATCTTAAGCTTGATCCCGAAAAAGTGACAAACCTTGACGAAATATCTCCGTGTTGCATAAACAAAGATGAGAAACTGACGAACTCGAACAATTTGCTACGTCATCATTTAAAACTAGTTACCAGTCCCCGGACCCACTTTTATACTGAACGGAGCGCTCTTCAAACGGCTAAAACTTATATTTTTCTCTCTCTGACACTATTCGGTTTTTTGCATTTCGAAAAGTACATATACAAATCTGTAAAATCACGCAAACTTTTTTTTTACTTCATATGCACTTTAAAAAGACAAAACCACTGAGTCTACAAGCAGACGTGGTCCATCTGGCGGTAACACAGGGAAGCTGTACAGTACTATGCATACAGATTGACGAAATGGAAATATTACCTTGGCCATAATCTTTTTGGGTCACAGCCTGTACGGGTATTACAGCATCATCCTCGGCTAAAATATAAGTGTACAAGAATAAGTGGCCTATCTGACCAAGCATAAAGAAATTATGTTTTACAGTACTATACAGACTGGACAAGAAGCTCTTAAAAACACCGGGAAAACAGAATACAAGAACAAACAAGAAACTTCTACCCTTTGTCACACAATTTCAACTGCCTTACAAATGGTATTTTAAATGGAAATACACAGAGAGATATTTAAGGAGCCAACTAGAAAAGGAAAATCACCTTAACACGTGCTTGTGAAAGCAAAACAACAGCTTTGAACAACACAATGGCCACACAGCATGAGTCGCGAGTTCAGTCTACTCATATTATCAACCCCAAACAGCACAAAGATCGCCACCGGGATTATTTCCAAATAACGGAATTATTTCCAATATTATTAGAACTGAACTTCAAAATAAGCCAAATGTAGCCTTACACAGCTTTAAAGGTTTTTCTGGGCTATTTCTTCTCAATACCTAAGTTTGTGATATTTTCAGAGAACACACAATGTAAATTTTACATTAAAGCAATGGTTTTATCACATAGGGTTATTCATATAAAAACTTGCATTTACCAAATATCAAACACTTTCCAAATTCTTTTTATACAAAACGACTTCGTTGATCTCTCCCTAAAATGTTTTTTGTGGACGTCAAAACAACTTTACCCCATACATTTCCTCCTAGCGACTTGCAATGTTTGCCCACAGACGATCCCAAAGCTCTTTACGCTAACACCGGTATCCGATTACTGGCAAATTATTCATTGGGCAGTAGCCTGAAGCTCGCTACCTGCGGTGTCCTCATCTAAGAAATTCAAAAACATCGAGTTTTCGAGCACATAGGTTACCTATGTGCCTGAAGTACAGAGTGGTTGTACAATACTTGATTGAAGACCTCTAAATGAAGAAAATATTACCTTGGTCATCATCCACTTGGGCGGCAGCCTGAAGCTCGCCTCTTGCAGCATCCTCAGCTGAAATCAAGGTTTAAAAGAGCCAACGTTGAGTCTACAGGTATACGTGGTCTATCTGGCTGTAACATAGGGAAGTTGTACAGTACTATGTACTAAAGGATAGAAAAGCCCTAACAAGCAGTATTACCTTGGCCATAATCCAATTGGGCAGCAGCCTGAAGTTCGCTACCTGCGGTGTCCTCATCTGAGACTAGAAATTCAAAAACACTGAGTTTTCGAGCACATAAGTTACCTCTAAATGAAAAAAATATTACCTTGGTCATCATTCACTTGAGCAGCATCCTCAGCTGAAATCAAGGTTCAAAAATGCAAAAGCACTGAGACTGCCTGGTCTATCTGGCCATGGCAGGAGGAGGAAAGTTATAAAGTACTGAACAGACTGATTGAATATCTCCAAAAGAAAAATATTACCTTGTTGAACAGTCTACAAGCAGAAGTGGCTTAGCTGGTGTGGAGCATATATTTCTGTCCTCAAACAAAACCGAAATTGACATTCACCAATAGCATGTTTATACTGCGATCGCTTTTATCTGCCAAATAACTTAATTGGCACGCTGCGACACTCGGGGAAGCATAAAATCCACTGCTGCAAGCTTCCGCTATACTGGCAAACCAGAAAACGTGTTTTAACAATTTTTCCTCAGGCCAACCAGAAAAGGTTTTTTAATTTTTTTGTTTCTAGTCTTACTATTACAAAACAACAGCTGCTACCTTCGTCCAATTTCATCAAGATGTCAGCTCCGAAAAGCAACCTGGATATATGCAAGGTGTTCCTCTTTCCATTCAAAAAGGTCGCCTTTTTGCCATTGCATGCCTTCAGAACATGGAAAATGCTATTCCTAATTGCAGCGCCAGTCACTGCAGACATTTTGGGCTGAGTTTTGCTAATGTAGACCGCCAAGTCGTTGGCTGCAATGGCTACGGATTCGCCACAGGAACATCCAGAGGGCTTTAACTTCACGATGATGAAAGTGCCGCACAACTGAAATAAATTATACCGATTTTAGAATAGATAACGAAAGAGCTATACGTATCGGTATTTTACCTTAATACTGCCACACACACACACACACACACACCCGCACACATACACACACACACACACATCACACACAATGTATCAGACAGGCGTTAAGCATCACGGTTACCTTGCGTACATCCCCTCACAGAGCTATTGTCTTAATAGCCTCTTTTATGGCAAGGCCAACTTCTTCGCCTCTCATTCCGATGCCCCTGGCTCCTTTTTGGGGGAGTTGCACTGTGGTATCCCGGATCGATGAGTATCCCGGTAGTACCACATTCTTCAGAGTTTGCCACACAGTTACCATCTCCTCTTCTAAGCTGATTTTCTGTAGAATCTGCAACAAATATGTTCCGGTTTGAATGTTATTTAACTTGTGTTGTTGTCATACTAGGCTGAAACATGTTTACTCTCTTCACGATAAAAAGTTTGACTGCCTTTAACACTTTTTTCGTAATATGATGGCACGAATGGAAACACTTTTATTAATCAAAGTAAGGGCATGTCCAATTTATTTTATGAAAAACTTTCGAACTAAATCACACCCAGACACGTTTGCACGACCGTCGTTTCCGACCGGGAAGTACATAAAATTCAATAATGTTATTTGCATGAGGAACAAAACTGGTCAACTGATTAAGGGAGTAAACACGTTTCAACTCTGTAAATTTAGTCTCCATGTTTGTTATAGACATTTTTACCCTCTAAGGGCATTTAAATAGTGAAGATTTAAGAAATAAAAATATGCGCTCCTCGGCTGGTCACTTACATACCTGGCTACCCCTCAATCGCTTTAAGGAGCAGGTCCCTTAGTGGGACATTAATGAGTCGAGCTTAACCTATGTTCTTTAACGCAAATCTTCATTGAAATTCAACTTCAAATCTGCTTCACTTATTATAATACAATCTATCACTTACCTTCGTACATGAAAACATTAAAATGCTGTACATATCGAGTGCCCTCTGATCAACACAGCAGCCTACTTCGCCCTCCTCGTCAATGTACTCTTCCAGGGTCTTGTTTATCTGGTCATAAACGGGGTCATCCACGACACCCTCTAATTGTTTATGTAAAAATGACGTTAAAACGCTGATGCTTTGACTCGATTTCGTTGTGGCATCTGATAGTTGTTTCTGTTTTTTTCGTAGTTCTTTGCCACTGTACAACGGAGAAGGCTTCTCAAAAGGAATCCTTATCCATCTGGAAAGTACCCTGTTTAAGTATCACATAATAATTAAGACATGTTAAAAGTGATTAAATTGATTGACCAGCCAAGTGTCCATGGAGTCCAGTTGAGTGGCATTTTATACTGTTTCTGGTGCAATACATCACTAAAGTGAGAAGCGAACATGAGGTTTTTCAGTCAAGGACTGAGACAAAAACACAACTGTTCCAGAGTGCTTCCAAAAGGGCCCGAGCCTATGACATTCGGATGCTCTAACACGAACGAGAACTCTTGCTATTTAGGCTACCATGAATTGCTCTAGCTAGGTTTATTCTATTAAAATTGTCATATTAAAAATAATTTTACATACTTAAGCTCATTGGCGTTCTGATTAGTTGTTATGATGGGGATTGTCCTTGGCGTGGAGCTTCCTCTGGCTATTGTATCACCACCCTATAACCATGTGAATAACAACTGTCTAATAAAGATTTTAACAGACAACGGAATTTTAATTGCGCAATCTCCCCAGAGAGGCTTCTTATGTTAAAACATCAGCACAATATTTACCCCACTATGAAAAAATACATAAACTATAACCTCAATGCGCAATGATATTGAGTGAATTAGCGGTAAGGAAGTTCCATTTCTCCACAATGCAAGTGAAAATTCAATTGAAATTTCTACATTAGGTGCCAAGTACGATTTTGCAAATTACCTTCATTTCCGACGGTTTATCTGGGTCATCCCATCCAATAGGTAGACTTGTTTTTGACAATAAGTCCATAATACCTTTGAAAGTTGTTCCTGGAAATTATGACCGGAATACATGTTACACCTAAGCACTCAAATTAGACCTCACAGGAAAAAAAGTAGAAATGGAGGTAGAGCCAACAACTGCAGTTGGAAGACTTTGAAGTTAATATGGTTTCCTGTAAGCAGTTATCAAAATTATAACCTTTTTATTTAACCAGTTTGCTTGGTATACATCAAGTTACGTTAGACGTTTTTACTTAATACATAAAGCAATTGGTTTGTTCATAGGATTGCACCGCAACTCAAGCCCACAGATCATCATTGAGAATTTAGTAAGTTTACCAAACATCTCGGCAATCAGTTAAAAATTATATTTTAGAATTCTCTTGTTTTTAATTCATCTTTTCATTTTCTTCTTTTAGAAGTTTATTAATTTTAGTAAATTTGTAAATATAGTTTCTCACTGTTCAACCTGTACCTCAACCCTAATAACAGCTTCGGTACTAAATTAAACTCACATTTACAACTGTTTTGAGAAAGGTTGTCCCACAAAAGCGTTTAAGCATACGCGACAATGCCGATTGGTATTATGGGTACTGGTGGCTTAAGGTGTCTTGATTGAAACTGCAAGGCGTTTCAGCGTGATAGAAAGAAGCAGCACAAAAACGTGTACTCATGTCTCCGTTTACTTCTTGCTGAAACACAGTGAACCAAAATCAAGTATCACTGTCAATCAGCTTTGTGGCATATGCTTAAATTTTCAGTGTGGGACAACCTTTGCCGAAACAGCTGTATAAAAAACACCAATCACTTACGCTGAATGACTTCACTCTGCCCAACAACCGACAAAACTGCTTTTAGCACTGTTGTTTTACCCGACATGGGATGCCCATATAGGACTCCCATTGCACAACCACCTAGTATTGACTGGATCATGTAGAAGTTTGCCCCAATACCAACATAACCAAGAGTTAGAACTGCTGGTCCAAAGTTATTACTTGTCAAACCAATTTTCTCCAAGTTTGCACAACAACAGATTCTGGACAAACCGTTCGATGGTCGCAGTTTTAGACTAATCAAAATGCCGTTTTTAAGCCAGTCATCTGTGGTTGAAATGGAAATTCCGCGCATTCCATGGTAGTTGGTGCTAGTTGGTGCTATTTTAGAATAACATAAATACTTTTTGGTGAGAAAAAAACGTAGCTTAGTACATACCTGTTATTCTCACTGTGAAATTGGTCATTGGATACAGTACCGCTCAAATGTAAGTTACCACCTCTCGTTGCGTTTCTCGCGAGACGTGTCTCGTTTCTCGCGAGACGAGTCTCGTTTCCTGCGAGACGGGTCTTGTTTCTTGCGAGAAGGTTCTCGTTTCTCTCGAGAATCACTGAGGCGTTTAGTATGGAATATATTACTCGTAAGAAGCCGGTTCCCACGTAAAAGAGGTTGCTACCAAAGTGATGGAACCGACCGACGAGACGATTAAAAAAAAGGCACTTCGCGACAATCATTGGCGAGCTTGAAAATTATTTTAATATGTCCGGTTTTATTTGGCACAATGGGATGATTCAAACGCTGTCCAAATTTACAGAAAGAGTGTTTTATTGAATTTCTTACGATGCCCCGCTAACATTCATTTGATTTTTGACAGGGAAAAGTTTGCCCACGGCCCGAGCTTGCAAGACAACATCGAGAAAGCTCTTTGAAATTCACGGCATGCCGGCAAGCTTCAAAAAGTATTCGATATCTCTGGTTCTATTTGGCACAATTGAATGATTCAAACGCTGAAATAGTCCAAATTTACAGAAAAAGTGTTTTATCGAAGTCTTACGATGCACCGTTAACATTCATTTAATTTTTCACAGGGAAAAGTTTGCTCTCGGCGCGCACTGGCAAGACAATTGAGAAAGCTCTGAAATTTCACACCATGCTGGCGAGCTTCGAAAAGTATTCGATGTCTCTGGTTCTATTTGGCACAATAAGATGATTCAAACGCTGAAATAGTCCAAATTTACAGAAAAAGTGTTTTATCGAAGTCTTACGATGCGCCATAAACATTCATTTAATTTTTGACAGGGAAAAGTGTGCCCTCTGCACGCGCTGGCAAGACAATTGAGAAAGCTCTTTGAAATTTCATGGCATGCCGGCGACCTTTGAAAAGTTTTCGATTTCTCTGGTTCTATTTGGCACAATTAGATGATTCAAAAGCTGAAATAGTCCAAATTTACAGAAAAAGTGTTTTATCGAAGTCTTACAATGCGCCGTAAACATTCATTTAATTTTTGACAGGGAAAAGTTTGCCCTCGACCTGCACGCGCTCGTAAGACAACATCAAGAAAGCTCTTTGAAATTTCACGGCATGCTGGCGACCTTTGAAAAGTTTTCGATTTTTCTGGTTCTATTTGGCACAATTGGATCATTCAAATGCCGAAATGGTCCATATTTAAAGAAATATTGTTTTGCTGAAGTTCTTGTGTTGCGCCGTTTACATTCATTCAATTTTTGACAGCGTACAGTTTGCTTTCGGCACGCACCAGGCCAGAAAAGATCTTTAAAATTTCACGGCATGCCGGCGAGCTTTGAAAACTATTTTGATATACCTGGTTGTATTTTACATATGCGGATGATTCGTTCGCTGAAATAGTCCAAATAGACAATAAAGACACACCTTGTTTAACACACTACGGCATTTTATTACTGCATTTGGATAAATACATAAATCTTCATTTAGCTAGTTGTGAGAATCCTTGTTGTACTTAATGATATATCTGATATTAATATAAACAAAATTTAAAGTCCTATCCTCTAAAGCAACGTTTAAAAAAACTATTGAGCACGCTCAAACCCGACTTACCAAAGTTCTCGGGTTTCTTGCGGCAAATTGTACATGAAAGTACATGAAATAAAACTCAGTATGGATCACAAACGTTCTGACCATGGCAATGACAGCGACTTGCAGGTAGTACTGATTTCAGCGCACACAAAAGTAATGTATAGTATACTTCCTAAGAGTAAACCTTAGTCAATCTTGTCGCCCCCCCCCCATCCCGCTTTTTCCTCCGTAAAAACACATTTCCTCCACGTTGACTCCTCCTTTGCTGGGGCACAAGGATAAAAGACAAAAAAGTGTTTTGCATGAATTGCGGAGTGACGGTGTCAAAATCCTGTGACGTTCAAATTATCGGCGAAGTTGCATATTTTGTTTGCATCTTGTTCATTGTCCGGGTTCATTGCTAAATGTTTGGATGTGAACATAACATGTAGGTCAAGATGACCTACCGGGGCCTTTTAGAAGAGCAAATCGTTAGCCTACAAATACAGCCGCCTCACATTGCTCCTCACCACAAGGGCGTGCCTCAATAGAGACACGTGCTTGATTGACGGGAACCGTGTGAACCGGCATTATTCGCAAACTTTTGCAAGTTCATTCAACGAGTAGGAAGAGAAAAACTGTCAGCTTGCTGACAAATTTTCTTGGTATAATTCGACCAATGGGTTTTCAGCGCCAGACTTGATTTTTTTCCCATCACCAAAGTAACGCTCTGAAATAAGAGAAACTCTGACTGCTTGGGATCGGAGACACTGCAGGAAATACTTTTTGATTGGTAAGCGGTGACAAGCACTTTAATGATGTGTGAAAAATGTATAATGTCATGTAGTTGCATATTACTCGTAGTATTCCTGTGGTGGTATAGACGATCGTTTCAAGGCCAAAGAAATGCCATTCGTTTTGCGCGAAATGAATTAATACGGTAAGTACAGTATATTTGCCAGGTTTCAACAAATGTGTATGACACTTTGAGGAGATTCCAAATTCTTTTTCTCAGTGAAAACAACCCGTCTTTTCTTTAGCTAGTTAAAAAATGCATGCGCTAGCTGAAAATTCTTTGGTTGTGTTTTCACTAGGGCACTTATGGCTAGATGAAGTCCGAAAAGTCCGGAAATGCTGTGAAAACAGTTCGTTGTGAGCGAGTTAGAGATGCATGCTGTTTTCACCAGAAGAAAAACCCAGCGATTTTCTCGCTAATATGACCGGAAATTCACACTAAAGTTATATTACCTCACGAGATGTAACCTGTGAGCATACCCTTCTTTCCCTTCTCCCTTTACAAAAAACACTTTTCAAAAATAAATGGTGATCACATGTTATGCAAGATGGTATAACTTGTCCTGGTAAATGCCGCAGCCAATCACATTCTGCGTAGTGACAGACGAGTTAAAAAGAATCCGGGAGTAGTATTTGCCAGACGCACATATCGTGGTTCACTGTGCGGACTGGTGCGAAACTGAACTTAAAACGGAAAGTTGCGCCCTTTCGTAATTTGTATCTTCTGGGTTAAATTTCCATTGAAAACAGATGCCATGGTCAACTAGCAAATGTTGGTTGAAGGTTTTTGTTTGCTAGTTAAAAGTGACATCTGTTTTCACTGGAAATTAATAATCGAGAATTCAGCACGCTGACCCAGAATACTAGAACTTGAGAGCAAAATTTGGAAAAATTTGTCAGTGGACCAAAAAGATCAAAGACCCCGTAGTGTATGGGTGGAGCAGGCAGATTTTTCCAAAATCGGCCAAAGAAAACAAAAATTCATTTAACATGTCAACTGCGTGTTTATTTAAGAAAATTGATACACAGTATGCCTTAACTGGAAAGTCCACGAAAAACAAAAGAAAACATTGAGGCGCTCAACATAGATAGTCGATCTGGTCAATACGAGGGCTTTCAAACACTATTTCTTTCTCCCGATTTTGGATATGAAGCGCCGAGGAGAGGGCCGTTGTTGTGGTCTGTTATACATAGCGTGCACTGCCCACTAACACCATTGTGGTCTATTGTAAGCAAGAGTGTCTCTAGTCAGTATCAAAACATTTTGGGTTTGTTGTTCAAAAATAAGGTACAAGATTAAAAAAACAACAACAAAAACGCAGAGAGAACCACAATTTGTTCAGGCTGCTTAGTACGTTTTGACTGAGGTCGTGGCAGGAACGAAAAACAAAACATTTCATCATTGTTTACAAAAGCATTTTATCAGTGTTAAGACAGGTATTTAGCCTTGTCGTGTGGCTTTATATACGAAAAATGAGCCCAAAAAAAATTGGTCAGTGCCGATATGCAAAAAAATGCACAAAGAATTTGACCAGTGAATAATTTGAGCAGGGGCACCCAACGACTGTTTTCGGTTGTATGTCCATTTCCCGAAAAAACCTCGGTGTTATCGGCTTTCCGAAAATGATAGCTGACCTATTTTTCGGTACCCAAAATTCCATTTTTAACAATCCGAAATCGACAGACATTCAATTTCTCATATCACGAAAGTTCAAGGTGACAATTATCAAAATCTTAATCGGAGGGGATCGAAGGCCATCCGAATAGATAATTTACCGAAACGATCCGTAGGGTGCCCCTGTTTAAGTTGCATTCGAAACATCCCATCTTTGTATATTTGCATTGCCCCAGAAGTCACTGTAAACTTTCGACGATTTAATGTCAAAAGGAATATAATTTTACATTTTCTCGGATGTACGTTTTCTGAAAGTTTTCTTAAAGATTCGCTTCTTCACTGTTCTTCACCTTTTCAAATATTTTCATTTATTCTCATACCGAAAACAGGAAATGTACATTACAATTGGGACTGACAATGAGCGAGGCGCTGGTAATTGCATAAACAAGAGATTTAACAGATACAGATGTCATCGTTGTAACCCTTTTCCTCCCCTTATACGGCCTGCCACGCAGGCTACATGACACCTTCGGAGCGAAACATTTGTGCATTTGCCGTTCTCTTCTTCGCTGCAGAAGAGTGCTATATGCTTGGATACAGTTCTAAGGAACATTTCTTAATTTGACTTGGTTCAACAAACGGGTCATGCATGTCAAGATTTGTGGAAGGTGCCTTTGGGGAAAGAACTCTGGTTCCGTTCCTGAACAGTGGCTGTTAATAGAGCACTTGTCCAAGGAGTTTTGCATGGTCCGTGTTTACTTATGACTTAATAGAATTACATGCAAATTGATAACGTTTCAGTTTCAAACAGAGGGCTGAAGCCCCCCGCCCTGCCCCCCTCCGGCCAGGACACCTATGAGTCGCGAGAATTCCCGAAATAAGATATTACGACCATTACTTCGACCCAAAAGTAATTAAAATTGAAAAAAATGACCTGCAGGTGACGGTACAAGCACCTAGCAATAATGTTCAGCTAGGGTTGGGCTAATGCAAATGTGGGTCATAATAATATTTGCACTGTGGGTCATTACAATCTTTGGACTCCCGCGCAATGGGCCCCTGAGAGGAAACACAACTGGATTTTTTAGCATCTTTTCAATGTGTTTCAGTGATCCAGGAAGTGGGCGTGGTAAATCACTTTCCAGAGATGAGAAATATCTTCAGGAAAAATCTTTCCCCTGGAAATTTCTTAGTTTGATATGCCTGAGGTGGCAAATGTAGCATTATAGTAAGTGTAAGTACGTTTTCGTGCTCTTTATCTATAATTATGCTAAGAAAATACAAGCTATGATTACCTCTATAGCTAGATATGTGTAGAAGAAGGCCTGGTGAAGATTATTTTGAGGGAGTCCAGAAAATTTTAATCCTGCCGTTGTTCTCCCCAGATAAATACGAGGCAGTCATCAGGCAACTGATTGTTGTCATTTTCAAAATTCTAAAACTCTGAAATTTTTTTTTAATATTTTCTTCACATCGCCATGAGACAAATCGTCCCAAAAAATTTGTCCCGATGCATTGCTTGTAATCACTAACCTGTTGAAAGTTGATTAGTATCACAGCAGCCCGTGCATCATCATTGTTATTGTTATTGAAAGTATTATTATTGTTATTACTAACATTGTTATTAATTATTTTTATAATTATTATTAATAATCTTAATCTTAGTATTATTAGTTGACTAACAAACAGAATTTTAAAGATCAATGTTCTGTTTTTCGTCTTCTTGTAACCAAGCGCAACTGTTTTATATTCTCAGGAGAAACTTCGGATTCATTGCATCTTCATTTTTATAGTTCTTTGGCTGACCACTGGTATTAGTCAGGGAGTGATACTTGGGAAAGAAGAACAGTGCATCTTAAAAAGCATGATAAACGAGTTCAACAAGGATCCGATGAATGACCGTTTCGATCATGTCATACAATCGGAATTGACAAAGTGGGATGTACTACCTAAAGTGTTCATCTGGTGTCCATTGAAGCATTTTCGAATGGATATCTACTGTCCAGTCCACAAAACCCCCCTGTCGTTTCATTCCTGGTGTGATGATCTAGAGAAAAGAAACTCCAATGAACCGGGATTGGTGTACGATTTACACGGAAACATCATTCTGGTGCAATTGTTGTAGCGATGTCCATTCAACATCCCAGAGCACCTGTCTCGGACGGGTCATATATACCGTTCTGCGTCGGTAGAAATTCTCGAGAGTATCCCAGAAGTAATAGAGAAGAGATTTCCTTTCAAACTTTACTATCGAAGTGCCTGCTCTCAGGAACTACTGGATTACTTGGTCGTTCACATTGGTAGAGGGCAGAACTTTCTTGAATTAACCAAAGACATACTGTCGATGCACTTCAGAAAGTTCTCACAGTGCACCTCTTCTAATTGCGATTCAATTTACGTAAATGGATTTTATGCAAGCCCAGTCTATTCAATTCCAAGTAACGACCAGTTAATGCATATTTTTCTTGCATATTATAACAGTGTACGTAACATTATTCAGAGTGAAATTCTAAGTACACCATGTTCTGTTCTGACGTGTGACCACACCTTCAAAATGAGCAAGCACATCGGAGTAACAAGAAGTGAAGATTCAGCATTTGTGAATCAGTTTGAAAACTTGTTCATTGGTTTGAATGAGAATGGTGAAGTGGTCATGTGGAGATTGACTAGAAATACGTCTTTCCGCGAAGTAGAATATGTTCTTAAAGAACTTCAAGATGGACTTTCCACGCGAAAGGATTCACTAAAAATGGTGGTCGTTGATGACTGTTGTTCAGTGAAAGCTTCATACAAATCAATATTTCCAGATGTTGTTGTAAAGCTTGATCTGTACCATGCCTGTCAGCGCTTTGTTAAAACTGTTAAGAAGGGATTAACAAAGTCCCGACAGCTTTCAAAGGAATTTGGCTTGATTTTTCGTGCGAATGGTGACACCGGGACCGAACGGGCAATGGAAACTCCTGATGAAGAAACAATTGAAAGTAACTTGGAGATGTTTTTGAAGAAATGGGAAGCCCAGTTATCCGATGCGTCAGTCTATTAGAAACCTAAGGAAACATGCTGTTCAGCCATTCCAGCCGGATTAGGTACACAGAGGAACGAGCGACTACATAAGTCGCTCAAACGATCTCTTCTTGGAGGTGCCTCAACTCTATCACCGGAGCTAGCTGTTGCGGTATTCTCGATCGCTCTTTATGTCTGGAATTGTAAAAGGAAGCCAGGGGCAAGAGAACACACCTAGAATGCTCGCGTCATCCCCGTGGTGCCCGTAGAGCTGCATGGCACAAACAAAGCGTCCCAGGATACACAGCGCGAACTGGCATTCAACAGCGGCACTTCTCCGACAGAGCTTCCATCAACGATGACACGAAGTAGTAGTAAGGCCGCATGCGTTTTGTCAGACTTAACATTAGATCAATTACACCCAAACAAAGCAGCTGAAATTTTGGAATTAAAAAATGGCGCGGTTTTGACTCTTGTGATCAGTCATGCTACACATTTAAGAGAGGTTTTCTCGTCCATTGACAGCATGCACATAACTCGAGACTTCAACATCTACGAATTTCCCTTCGCGAACAAAAGAAGTTTGATTAATGTTATTCGAACTGAATCTGCCAGTTTAGAAGAAGACTGTTGTGACAATAGGTTTTTCTTGCAAACGCTGTATTTTCTGACTGAACGGAAACTTGAACTGACAACTGGGGGAATCTAACTCTGGAGAGCACTGCTTTGCCTGCGGGAACGGAATCTCGTCACGAATTCCTGGTACACGGGGATCTACTTCGATGGTCTTCATTACAGACGTCAAGGAAGAGACACAACTTGGTCCAACAGTAGTTTATTCTGCACTTGGCTTCGTAAACGTCGTCGTCAATGTAATTGACGATGTAATCGGGATGTAATCGAAAAAGCTTTACAAATGCACTTGCTTATATATCATTCTAACGAGCTAAGTGTTTACAATACGATAATAAAACTTCTAACATACAATACGAGCGGAAAAGCTTTAATTACGATAGCGAATCTAAATCAACACTACGAAGTTTCTTAAATGAAAAATAGATTGCTAAGACTAAAGATTGAAAAGCTGACATTAAGACAGAGCAAACTTAGGAAATTAAAAATGAGATAGTTAATTTAAAATTGTCAATTGATGTCACTGACAGCAAAGAAAACATATCCCATGAATAGAACCTCGTTACTGGAATATAGTTCAGCTGGTAAACTCCCACGAAACCAATAAAACCTCATTAGTGTAAAGTAGTTCAGCTGGATAGCTTCCGAGGAAACGGAAGATAGATTTTACTAATGAAAGGAATCTTAAGTAAACCGCTAACGAACTATTTGTATACTAGATGAAAGTCGGTGTCGCACACGTACAGGTGTACAAAGAATCGGCAATGCACAAAGTAGAACAAAAGATCAAGATTTCTAATTGTAAAGTGAAACGAATCTACTGTTAGTTTTCTTCTTATTTTCTAGTTGGATACAATATTTAGTGAAAGCGAAAACATGCATTTTAGGTTCTAACAATGAAAAACTGCGAACTAACTCCGATCAACAAGTTCCTTATTTCCTAAATAAAATACATTTTAAAACGCGGAAGTGAGCAATTCTTGATATTACCACAACGAACTAAAAGTAACTTGAAATAACAATATTTCGGACGCGGTAAAGAACGGTTTGGTACTACTTCGCTTATTGCTCCATAGCACTGTACACTGGAAAGTGACATGAACAACGAATGCCTCCAACGAAATTTAGCATCATTTGGCCTCGCAGTAGACCCTGTACCAGGAAATGGTGACTGTTGCTTCAATAGCATTGTGAAGCAGATACACAAGCTCATGCTCGACAAAGATGATAAAAATAATGCTGAATTTCGTAAGCATCTACAAAACCTTGGCTTTAAAAGTTCTGTAGCTGAAAATACTGATTTGTTGAGATCTCTGTTTTGCCGCGAGATAGAGGAAAATGTTGAAAGCTACAAGATCTGGGTAGATTTTGATATCAATGCAGAAGTTTCTAAATTCTCCGAATCCGGATGGTTCAACAGTTCCCTTGGAGATCTTTGTGTTCTTGCCTGCAGCAATCTTCTACAGACTTCCATAGCTGTCATTACCTCGATTTCGGCCGCTCCATTCATACCATTTGTTCCGACGACTATATGCAGCAAAATGGCCCTTTTCATAGCTTATAACCACTCTGGACTGGGACACTACAACGCTACTCAAGGTTAGTAACTATAGCCTTTTCATGGGCTTTTCCCTTAATTAGCCGGGTGAAATACGCAGTAATTAAAAGCATATTATATATTTATTATATGGAGGAGAGTGTTTTACTGGGAACTAAACCACTCGTAGATTCCATACGCCACTTCATCCGGGACCCGAGTGGCGTATTTTCCCTATGACACCTTTGTGAGTGTCGTATCGTTCAATGACGTCACGATTCCCGCCTTTTGCTTTTGCTGAATTGGTTTTTCGCGTCGCGTTTGTTTAGTCTCCATGTAATAAAAAGAACATTACACATTGGCTCGAAGATATGAATTTTATGTTCTCGTGGCAAAAACAATGTCTCACTCGTTCGCTGCTCTCACTCTAGAGATATTGTTCTTGCCACTCGAACATAAAATTCATATCTTCGTGCCACTGTGTAATATCCTCTTTATATTATAGACCGGTTTTCAATTGACGGTCGTAAAACCAAAACCGGAGTAATCACCCTAGCCAATCACAAAGGACACAGATAATCAAGTGAACCAATCAGAACACGAAGTAATTACATGTAGCTGATGCAAAGTGCAGGAAAACACGTATGAGTGAATCACGATTGGTTTTGGTTTTACTCCTGATTGGATGAAAAAGTGGCGCCAGTTTTTGGAACCAATCGCGTAGCGTAGTAAGCGCAAAGCAATTACTTTTCGACACCCAAATGAAAATCGCTCTATATATTGCTTGTGATTTATAACGGAGCAATATGACCTATATTGTTTTGTCTGGGTAACGCACTGTATCCCTATAGCTAGGTAATCCCATATCAATGAAAATATATGGCGAAAAATAAAAATCATAATAAAAAACAAAAATACCTTCGCTAAGACACACGGGATTACATTTGCACTCTCATTAGCGGCATTCCTTCGTTGTGACTACAACTCAATCACTCACGCTCAACTCATATTAGAAAAAACTTTCCTTTTAGAGATGCTGTGGCAAACCGTGTCAGAAAGTGAGAACAGCAAGAAAGGTTGTTGCTGTGGGAGAATGGCTAAATGTCGAGGTGTGGTAGATATAGCGTCATGTAAGGAGTCACAAAAGTCAAGATGCTCTTGCTTAAAAAAGGGCCAAACCTGTACTCGCCTTTGTCGATGTGTGAATTGCAACAATGCGTATCAAGAGGAAAAGTCAGTATCTGGTCAGCGTAAAGGTTGTCCTTTTGGATCAATGGAAAAGGGGAATTCAGTGGTTGTGTGTAAGGATCAAGTTGAAAGGAAGTCGAGATGTCCCTGTTTACGCATTGGTAAAAAGTGTATCAGCTCCTGTAGATGTTCAAACTGCGGAAACAAGGAGGGCTGCCCTCAGAAAAGACTGAGCTCTAATTCCACTGACACTAAGCGGAAAAGGACAAATCCACAAACATACAAACGCATGAGAGGGGCTGATTACTTAGCAAAGGAAGGATTTGTCGTATCAAATGGTCCATGGACAAATCTTGAGTGTATTGTTCTCTTTGTGGTAACTGAGGTTATCAAGTATTCTGGCGTCCCCCTGAACTCTCAAAATGTCGCAGAATTGTATAATTTTGTTGTGTCCTCTGAAAAAGTTAAAGATTTCGGTTTGGCTGTAACTTATAAACCGTTCTCAAGCATAGTTGGAAAACTGTCTCAATTGAACGAGAAACATTCATTGCACAAGTCAATGATGGATAGTTTTTAAAATACCAAATCACGCCGCATGAACCTTCCTGTCGAAAGGTGATACGGTAACTTGCACGTTTCAGTTTACTTCAAATGAACTCTTTAACGAATTGCAATGGTAGATGTGACACACAGATACCGAATGGTTACGTCAACCAGGAAAATAAGTGTGCAGAGAACGTTTGTGATTAAATTGGAGATCCTTGAAAGTCTTCAAAGCCAGGTAACAGGAAAACCGGGCTAGACGTATGAACATGAACTCTTTGTTTAGGACAAAATCAACTTATGCCGATAAGTGTTATTTTCGTAAAGAACACAAACAGAAACATAAAGCACAAAATAACATCAAAAGTCTAGTAACACTCCCCAACTAAGACCCACCGCCTCACTGATTATTCCAATAAAGATCCAACTCCACGCTCCTACCCGAATGACTATGAAAAAATTATGTTAAGGGTGTAACTGCAGAGTCAAATTCTGAAACTGTGTAGGAGGGGCAGAGGCACACCGTGTATATTGACCTTCTGAGGAAATTTTACGTTATGATTTAATAGACACTATTTCAATTTTAGATTGTTCTTTCATATTGTTATGTTCTTGAATACTTAATTGGCATGCAATGTTTAGTGAAGATAAAGTTTGAATAAAGAATGAAGTTCATTTCATGACATCTTGGCTTGATTTTATTTCATTTTCCCTTCCAGACATCAACCTAATTAATTTTGGAGCGAAAAACATAATCCAAATAACACTTTTAGGTAAATCTTTATTTTCTAATGCAAACAAAAAAAAAGTAAAAGCTTTTTGACTTTTCCCCATCTATCGATCTCATGTTCCAATAGTCGATTTTCGAGTTGAGCTAAGCCTCTGTTTTACAACGAAGATAAGTGGGATGCCTTTCCGGTTATGAGAAAGATGCTTATTCTCCGGTATAGAAAGCTAATTTTCGTAACAATGTTTTAGCACTTGGCTTCATTTTGAAAATGACGGTTGTGTCAACTCGGATATGGCCTGTTGGAAATGGGACGAGAACTGAGTAGCTTCCGTATCAGTCTGAAGTCAGCCAATCAAATGCCGCATTGTTATAATCATGCCTGAGAAATTCATTCCTGAACCTGATAGAATGGAGGAAAATCAAAATATTTATAGTCAGGGAATCTGACAGGAGACCTTACGCAAGATAGATACCTCGATGGAGTACTTGTGCAAGAAGACAAACTGTGAAATAAAGTTCCAGTAAAAATTGGCTCTGACAGTCTGAGGCACAATCGATTGGGAGACGAGTTGGCGAATAAGCTCCTTCAGTATGTAAGATATTCAATAACCCGCTTTCTTCTGCTGCCTTACCTAAACTGGTTATTTATCCCGATTTACAAAAAAAGCCGCCTAAATAGCCAAATTGAAAACTATTGGCCAATTTCTTTGCTTTGGATTCTCATGAAATTACTCAAAGTTTATTTTGAACTAACAATCCAAGCAGTACCCTATCTTAGCGGCAACACAAATTACTTACTGGCCATCCAACAGCATCGATCAGTTGCAAGCTCCTAACAAACCCGAAGAATCTTGTACCTTTTTCGATAGTTGGCACTTTCTATTATGTAATCACTAGCACTATGATTATATTCAACCTTCGTTTTTTTTCAAAAATTGAAGTTCGAAGCGTTATTTTAAACTTTTTTAACCCTACTGTCAGGGCAAAAGTTGTCCATCCTCAATGTTCTTTTAACTTTATTGATGTACAAGGCCGCAAAACATGACTAATCACTGCCTCACCTGTTAAAAGGAACTCTGACACAGCGCTGGCAGAAGTCAAGAATCTTGAGAGCTGGGAAGCCAAAAACATAATTTGGCAAAAACGTGGGAAAAGCTACTGCGTAGCAGGACTACTACGCCTTCTCCTCCTCTACTGCCTGAGATTGAGCGGAAAAAGTGCCTGAAATTTTTTGTGAATTGCTTTCCATGAATTACTTTTGGGAATTACTTTCCATGAAGATCATATTGATTCATATCGACACACTACTTTCTAGTACTGCTGGTCATCTGTATATTCCTAGGGTATGCAATTATTACAGTTACTCTAAAGATCAGCTTAGTAAACTCTTTGACTCTTAGATAATGTCATTATTCCTGTATGGAATATTTCGATTGAATGGACACTTTTTTGGGGCGAGCCTATCGACTGCCATACAAGGCTATACGTGCCGAAACATGGCCCTGACCATACGCAGCTATAGATTACAAACCATGTCTAAACAAGGGTGTAATACTATAAATGGCACTTCATGGCAATACAAACCGGCTATAAGCGACATTACATGACCATACACAGATATCCACTGCTGTACATGGCAATATATAGCAAGAAATCATAACATACATACATAAATACATACGTCTATTTTACGATAACGGTAGAAATTCTTGAGCGTTCATTGGCTAATTTTTTTGGTCAATATGCGGACAGACACATAAATTTCAAATTCGTGCGACGCGTCAGCAAGCGAGAGCAATCAATTCAACCATTCGTTATCGAAAAAACAAATTGATGTCAGTTTTTAATGAGTGTGTCCTGTTATTGACCATGAATGTCGTCAAAACACTGTCAAAGTAGACTGCAGATCCACTCGGCTACCGCCAAACAGATCCACAGCTACTTTGACAATTTTATGACAAAATTTACGCTCAATAACAAGAGAAACGCATGAAAAACTGACGTCAATTTGTTAATTACATGTCCCCAAGGGGCTTTTCGGCTATACATGGCTATCCATGGCTATAAATGGCTGTACATGGCTATCCATGGCTATACATGGCTGTCCATGGCTATCCATGGCTATCCATGGCTATAAATGGCTGTACATGGCTATCCATGGCTATACATGACTATGCATGGCTATGCATGGCTATCCATGGCTATCCATGGCTATCCATGGCTATCCATGGCTATGCATGGCTATACATGACTATACATGGCTATCCATAGCTATCCATGGCTATACATGGCTGTATATGGCTATCCATAGCTATACATGGCTGTACATGGCTGTACATGGCTATCCATGGCTGTACATGGCTGTACATGGCTATCCATGGCTGTACATGGCTGTACATGGCTATCCATGGCTGTACATGGCTATCCATGGCTGTACATGGCTATACAGGGCTGTATATGGCTGTATATGGCTGTACATGGCTATACATCGCTGTACATGGCTATCCATGCCTATCCATGGCTATACATGGTTGTACATGGCTATACAGGGCTGTACATGGCTGTACATAGCTATACATGGCTGTACATGGCTATACATTGTGGTACATGGCTATCCATGGCTATCCATGGCTATACATGGCTATCCATGCCTATCCATGGCTATACATGGCTGTACATGGCTATACATGGCTGTACATGGCTGTACATGGCTATACATTGCGGTACATGGCTATCCATGGCTATACATGGCTATCCATGGCTGTACATGGCTATCCATGGCTGCACATGGCTGTACATGGCTATCCATGGCTATCCATGGCTATACATGGCTGTACATGGCTATATATGGCTGTACATGGCTGTACATTACTCTACACGGCTGTACATGACTATACATGGCTATCCATGGCTATCCATGGCTATCCATGGCTATCCATGGCTATCCATGGCTATACATGGCTATCCATGGCTGTCCATGGCTGTCCATGGCTGTCCATGGCTGTCCATGGCTGTCCATGGCTGTCCATGGCTGTCCATGGCTGTCCATGGCTGTCCATGGCTGTACATGGCTATCCATGGCTATCCATGGCTGTACATGGCTATATATGGCTGTACATGGCTGTACACAGCTGTACATGACTATACATGGCTGTACATGGCTATCCATGGCTATACATAATTGTACATGGCTATACATGGCTATACATAACTATACGTAACTATACATGGCTCTCCATGGCTCTCCATGGCTCTATATGGCTATCCATGGCTATTCATGGCTATCCATTGCTATTAATGGTTGTCCATTGCTATCCATGGCTATTCATGGCAATCCATGGCTATCCATGGCTATCCATGGCTTTACATGGCTATCCAGGGCTAACCATGGCTTTCCATGGTTATAGGATAGGATAGGAAAACTTTATTTATCCACGGTGATTTTGATCAAAAAATTACAAAACAAAAAAAAACATTGCACTTTTGTTCTTCACAAAAGCCGTGCAAATTATTACAGTTTACGTTTTAGAATATGTGTAAAAGTTTACATCAAGTTTACATCATTATCCATGGCTGTACATGGCTATACATGGCTGTAGATGGTTATCTATGGCTATCCAGGGCTATACATGGCTATAAATAACTGTACATGGCTATATATGGCTGTACATGGCTATACATGGCTTTACATGGCTATACATGGCTTTACATGGCTTTACATGGCTTTACATGGCTGCACATGGCTGTACCTGGATATACATGGCAATACATGGCAGTAAATGGCTAAACATGGCTATACGTGGCCATGTCTGGCATTAATGGTTATTTTATTTTATACAACTATGATACACTTTAATAACCTTACTTAAAGTACCTACCAAAATATGTATACCTATCCCTCATTTTTTTGCATTTTTTTGGCTCTTTTCTAAAATTGCAAGGTTAAGGCGGGGTAATCCTGCGGATCACGGGGTTCCCTTGAGAAACTTATGGATGACCTTTTTTGGGCAAGGGTGGCTGAACTGCCCTCATTACCCAACTTTGAATGAGTCTAGGTCCAGCCCATTTCAAGGTCAAAAGCCGTAACCTAGATACAAATGACGACCAATCATTGTAGTTTATGCCACTAAATGCGCAAACCTTAAACTTAAATTTGAAAAAAGTGTAGTAGAGTTAAAGGGGCCGAGGGTAAGGTGAGGGAACTTCAGACCGTGGATGATGCTAATTAGGGTTATGAGGGTTGTCGGGGTTGTCAGAGTTGTCAGGGTTATGAGGGTTGTGGAGGTTGTCGGGGTTGTCAGGGTTGTGGGGGTTGAAAGGGTTATGAGGGTTGTCAGAGTTGCCAGGGTTGTCAGGGTTGTCGGGGTTGTGGAGGTTGCCAGGGTTGCCAGAATTATGAGGGTTGTCAGGGTTATGAGGGCTGTCAGGGTTGTCTGCGTTAGTCATAGTGCGTTGAAGATCCGGATCATGGCAAAGAGGATTGTAAATGTGTATATCTGCGTTCTCGGATGGGCGGATGTTCACATTCTATCGTAATAGACGGGAAAAGAGTAATAAATACAGGATTCTTGTTTATTTTTGGCTTAGAATTTACTCTAAAATGCAAATGGCGTACATTTTTTTATGCCTCCGTCCTTAAAAGTGTTCAAATTCTAAATTTTAGTTACAATGAAAGAGAGCATATGTTATAATCTTGAAATGTAACAGAACAATTGAAATAACAAACACCTGACAGACACTGAGAAGGATGATGACAGTTCGGTGTCTGGCATTTTTAAATTTCATCTCAACAGTTCGAAGAGACAGTGATTTTATAGTCATGAAATGACAATAAAATGGAGCAAGAAATGATATTGGCAAAGCGAATGACAAAGCGTTCTCTTGCGTAAATTTCTTTCTATTTCCAATAAAACGTTGTGATGTCAAATTCACACTGTGCAACTGTAGTGGACTCCGTCAAAAAAGGGCAGCGACAGATGCACAGCTCTATCCTGATGGAGTTGTTTGAATTGATGGTTTGCAGCACTTTGATGACGTAGTAGTTCTTAACACCCGTCAGTCTTAGCTTGCGTAGTTTCTTCAATTTCAGGCGGTTAAAAATGTCCCCAATAATTTGAGCATCAACCATATCGCCATCCACTCCTAATGTAACCAGCTCTTGGCAGCTGTCTAGCATGGCTGAAATTCGTGACGGCACCAGTAACTGATACGATCTGGAAGATAGAAGACTTTAAGAGAATGGGAAGCAAACTTGGTTATGACTTCGCAAACGTCGTCACGAATTTCGCTGACGTGTGACATGTCCAACTCCTGGAGACAACGCGTTCTCTGTAACACTATAGTCACAATTTCAGTATTTATCCTGTTATTGCCGGTTTTCACATGACGTCACTAAAATTCAAACTACAAAACTATTGATCCCCCTGGTATTTTACTTTCATGATGTATAAGAACAGCTGAAAACTAATATCCATAAACATTTTTGCTCAGAATGGGTTCTTGGTTTTGTGATAGACCACGCTTGAATTTCTTAAGCTTTTGCGTGACGCGACATTTACATGGTGGCGGTGTTGGTTAAAAAGTGACTTATTTCAGGACTTATTTCGGGGAATTGGGCTATCTGAACAGTTCTTGTATTAGAAAGAGTATTATTTTAATGTTTTTGAGTTCCTCGAGAGATAAATTCAGGCTTTTGTGGCAAAACTCAGTGACAGATGTTTGCGTTGGTTTCCGGCCGCCATGTTGGTGCCCATCCGGATGGGCACCAACATGGCGTCTCCATACAAATCTCTATAAATTTGGGGAAAATGTTTCTCCGCATATCTTGCATAAGAAAAATTATCGTGACTTGAATCTTAGCGGGAGTCTTTGCATACTTACCTTCTTTCTTTTCTCAGATTCTGGACTTAATCTATTGAACGGTTTTGAAAATTATTTTGAATGGTGTGACACTGAAAACCAGCAATAGGCGATGCTAAGGCGCTTCAGATTGGTCAGTTTTCCATCCGAGAGAGTCCGCAAATAAACACAACGCCCGGGGATATGCGACAGGTCCAGCGAAAATACTTGGGTGGCGTGATTAAAGCATGCACAGAGTCTGTGCATCGATTTTCTTGCTCCCAAGCCACTGAAATCCAAATGTGGCAGTAAAACTGGATGAATTAGCAATCAATTCCAGCTTCGACAGACACTCCGTAGCTGGAATCTTTCTCTGAATGCGACATAACTAAAAATGTGAAAAAAAGAGTTCCAACGGCAAGGATAAAAGCATGGACGTCATATTTACCAGTATTAAAAAGTGAAATGATTCACAATACAACACTCTCGCTCTATAGTACCCTGGGTGCCAGACGTTTTTCTTGCGCGGTTTCCGTTGTCTGTCATGTCTCTATTGTGACCGGTGCATAAAACCTTTGAAGCAGAGCGCGGCGCATTTGACAGCGCCGAGCCAATAACAAGCCAGTTTCAATGTGTGTAGTCCATCCAGAATCTGGACTAGAAAGCTGATTGGCTCCTAACGACCTCCCAAGGGTTTTCTAATCCAGAAGACACAGTGTTTGTTTTCTAAAAATAGAAAACGTGAGCCTGTGAGAATTCCCTTGGAGACGCGATGATCGCGGATGTCGCATTTTGAGGTTAGTGTTTGTTCGCAAGCTGTACGGTTTGTGAAAGATCAATATCTGGTCAAAGCCATAGCAAAAGTTCCTCAAAACGTTCGCCGATGTTAAAAACTTTTTAAAACGCCGACCAAAGGGATGAATTGCTAACTTTATTTGCAGCAAGGGTGTTTTCGCCGTTTTACTAACGGGATAAGGGAATCCCGATGCCGGTGTACCAAACGAGCTGGACTGGACGCAGACAGCGAAGACTTCGAAATTAGGGACCTATTTCACGGGAGTATAACGCAGATTTTAGCCCCGAAAAAGTATTTCCGCCGGCGGCGCGCAAGAAAAAAACATCTGGAAATAAGTATATCCGGTGCCAAGTATCTCGGATGCAACAATGACAGTCTCAGTGTTACTCAAATCGTTCACAAACATTGCAAGCGAACTGCATATGGCTTAAAATTTCCTTGGTTCATCAAAAGAGCATAACCCTTATACCAGAAACAGCTTCTTGGGAAATAATAGTTTTTTACAAAAGACCTATTTTCTCCCTGGTGGCACAACGTACGCTATCCGTCAACCACGAAATCAGAAACACTTCTGAAATGTAGAATAGAGGGAAATATAACAAGGGCTTGAATGAAATCGTGACCTTTAATCCAAAATAAAAATAATAACACAAAGAGTTCATACACTAACAGGGTGATGAAGTCTAATAAATTACAAAATTCTGAACAAGCCTAGAAAAAGTAATGGAGAAAACAGACTATAATGGAATTTAACTTTAATGAATGATAAAAATTATGATGTCTCCATTATCTATAATCAATCTCTCCCTGTAACATCACTGTAGATTTTTGACACTAGCATTTCGTGAGACTATTAATTTTTTTTCCACCCCAGTGAGAGTCGTCACTTAACACATGGTCCACTGTAGTACAAATAGAATAAAAGGAAATACCACTTCTACCTTCGGGAGTTTGACTGCCTTTCAAAAATTCACTCTTTTTGTCCATTTCAGTATTGAACACAACAGGCCCTCTAGATGCTGGTGGAATAATGGGAGGAATTTCTTCAGCAGCAAATGTAATATGCTCATTGGCCCTGCTATACACACACTGCTTAATCATATGATGACGGATTTTCGCCATGAAATGTTCCAGAGAGCTCACTTCCTTTTTGTTATCATTGCTTGAGAAATCAATCTAACGTGTAAAGAAAGAAAAACTGACTTCTTTAAGGTGAAAGTTAATTATGAGATTTATTAAAGGTTTATTTGACTTCAAACTAAGGGTAGGAGGATCAAGAAAACATTTTATAAAAGATAAATTGATAAATTGCATCTTGCAAATTATTGAGAAGCAATGATACACTCGGATCATTTGAAAAGATATATATTCTGGAGCCAATCTATGCCAAAACTTACAAACTACATGTATCACAGCTCTTTGAATTTGCTGCTGGCTTGTTAAAGTTTTTCACCCGAAAAGGTGGAAGGGCTGCTATGCTTTGTAGTTTTTGCAACTTATTTCATAAAGTTATCCCACAGTTTCCCCAAACAATGTTGCAACAGACAAAGTGCGGCATGTGGAGAGATGGTCAAAAGATTTCCCCTATGCACGCAACACTGAGAGCAAGTGTAAAAACAGCTAACTGCCCAAGAATCCATGGGAGAAAAAAATGTATAGTCTTATTAAACAGAGACTGACAATTCAATAAGTTATATAAGATAATACAAAGTCTCACCCTATTGTTACTACAATAGTTCTTCTCATTCCCATCACCAGGATAGACTTCGCCAACAGTCCCACAAATCCCACAAATTACATCATCTAGGTTTCTTGTTGTGATGGCCTCGAAACAATAAAATCCTTGGTATGACAAACTGACAATGTAATCCAGCTTTGCATTTGATAATCTGTGAGACTTGATAAAAGAAAATGACAGAGTTAGCAAACAGAGGAACAAGAAAACCTTGGAACCATCTGGAAAATTAAGAAGAAAATAAGATCACATTGTTTCATGTAATAAAACAAAGAAGTGAAAGAACAGGATGATATGGCACTTTATGCTTGGCAGAGGTAAACCTTGATGTTTGAGAATACATAACTGTTGCAAAATGTACCTGTTCCAACTTCTGATTCAAGAATGCCAGCTTGGCCTGGATCACATTGCTGATAGGGTGTCCAAGTTTAAAATGTTCCCGCCATTCCAACAGGATGTCGAATGAAGTTAGTAAAGAATCGGCAACATTGAAAAGGCCTAAAACAAAAAAGGAAAGCCTTATAAAATACAACAACAACATCGGTAATTGAACTGAGTGGAGTGCAATTTAGTCTGAAATCATACACGTGAATTTGAAATCACAAGTATGATTTCAGACCAAAATTGAACGACCCGAAGTTCAATTGCCACTTTGTTAGATCCATTTAGAAATCGCACAATTTAATATCCAAATTTGGCAAGCAATGGTTTCTTTGTCATTCGCTTTCCTGCAATGTGATTAATTAGTTTAAAGATAGAAAAAAAAGATACTGTGATTCATGAATAAATCGCACTGCTGAGAGCCAATCAAATTGCAAGGATAACTAGTGAGAGTACCGTACGAGTCTGTAGACTGAAGTGAACAAAGGTTTTCTAGTCAGCCTCCAGTTTGGCCAGGGTTCTGGCAACTGCTTTAAAACCAGCGTTTCAACTACTGCTTATACATGGTAAGGCTCACTATGTGTTAATGAATAAACATTGCAGTTATGGGCCTCTATGTAGGTGGTGCAGTGCCCTCATAGTTAGTGCGGTGGACAAGCTATGCCTGATGAGCCACTTGGCTCAGATGCTGACTTAAATTTAACTATGGGCTACTTGGTAATTAAAAAACGTGTTTCTAGTAGAGACCCCAGTAATCAACTAGCAGCCTGCTGATGAATTCAATTGCCTGTTCTTGAACATAATGAAATCACTGATTTAGCAGGAAGAAATTGATCACTCGTTCCAAAAATATAAAAAGTACGAGGTTGGTGGGGTCAATTACCCAAGTTCGAAGTTTGATAAAAAGAAAATGCATTAAACCGAGATACAAAGCCAATAACAACAACTTTGGGAATTTAACTTCTAAATTTCAATAAGTTATTTGTTAAGTCCAACACTCACCGATGTCCAAGGGGTCTACTTGGTGAATGGCTCTGCAGGTATCCCTCTGACATACCTTTATTCGGACTTCCACTTTCGAATATGGCCTTGCAGAAGTGACCAAGAAAGCCTGCCCTTCACTACCAGAATGCTTAATGTGATTCCCCAAATTGTGTGCGATAACCCACAAGCAGAAGCCGTTGGGTAGAATATAGATGGCCAAGAAGTGGCATTGCGAGCATCGATTACATTAAGAAGTGCAGGGGAGATGAAATTGTACGGGAACTGCCGGCTCGAGTTTAGTTCAATGGTTTTCATCCGCTGTAACGGTAAAGGTGAAGCTGATGAGGTACTGGGAAGAGGATCAGCTGTACAAGAAGTGCTAGTGCTGGTGGCTTGTTCCTGGCAGTAGCCTCCGGTGCAGAAGATAGCATGGAGATGGACGCAAAATTTTTTTGGCCCGTTCGTATTTTCCCTTAGCTACGAAAGACCTACAGTCACTGTCTTTAGAGCTGCAGGTCAAAACCCCGTCCAAGATCTTTACGTGGCTATATCCCATGGTGTTATTGGTTGAAGGAAAACCAAGTACAGCATACGATATATCTGAAACTTTAACCACAACATCCATGCTATTCTTCGACCCAAGTAAAGAGGAGAGCATTTCCTTCAAAGCACTGTCTCCATTGTAATGCTCAATTTTGTCTCGAGATAATAATGATTTTTGAGGGAGAACAGCATCTTTGCACCGTCAGAATGCTTGCAACTGAAGGAGGCAGCACGTCCCGAAGGGTAAAGGTAAAGAATCCGATCCCACCGACGCGTCGGCCAACACGTCGGCCAACGCGTCGGTCGACAGTCGGCCGACAGTAGGCCGACAGTTGGTCAACAGTCGGCCGACAGTTGGCCGACTGTCGGCCGACACGTTGACCACTCTTTGAACTTATAACGTACAAGATGCGTCGGTGGTGCGTCGGTGGCGTGTCGGTGACTTATTTGGGCCTTATTCAACTTAATGCTAAACATACCTTTTCCAAACTGAATTGAAGTGCCTTCGACAGAAAATTTTCACTAGGATATCAAACTAAGAAATATACTTTTGACCACCATCTTGTTTTTCGTGTCATTAGAACCCAGTTCCCATTACGACAAGTGTTATTAGAACCCAGTTCTCACGTTGGCAATCACGTCGGCCAACTATCGGCCAACGCGTCAGCCGACTGTCGACCAACGCGTCGGTCGACTGTCAATAATTTTTTTTTTGTTAAACTTATTATTGACTTTTTCGGCCGAGACTTAAATCTTTATTAGGTAAACTTTATTGAGTTGGTCATTGACTTTTTAATACTTGGTGGCTCCTAAAGGAGCCGTTTGTTTTTTGTTGACAGAGCCCTCTAGGAATAGAAGGCATCCTCCAACGCCAGTGGTAATAGCCTCTTCGCAGAGCGAAGTCGTTTCACTAATGGCAACAGATCACCCAGCTGTCTTCGGCACTCTGGCTCAATCATTTTCACCGAAAGTTTCGGGTCTCCCAGCCGTTCCAGGGTGCTTTGATAAGTGACTTCGTTGACGATTCTCAGCTCCGCTATGCCGATGAAGTCCCTTATCGTGCTGCGTGCTGTGCCCGCGAGTCGGTAGGCGTTATTGAGGCTGCACTTCCTCTCATTTAGGGTTGAGAGCACAGCAGCATAGCGTCAATGGATTTCGGCAAGGTCATTCTGGTTGACCTTCGCAGCAGCTTCATGGCTATCTGCAGCTGACGGTGCCGTACTAGAGGTCTGCAAGGCTCGCAGCTGGTGCTCCAGGGCCTTAATGCGCTCATCTTTTTCCCTCAACTGCTCTCTGTAGGCCTGGAGATGCTGTTCGTTCTGTCGGACTAAGTCTGCCATCTCGTCGGCGTCCTGTTGAGCCTGAGCAAGCTGTTCCTCCCCCTCCTGGCAATTGGCTTCTAGCTCGTCGAACTTGGCCTTAAGATGCTGGTAGGCTTTGCCAAGTTGCTGGTTTTTTTGTTGTAGCTGCCGGCAAACAGATTTATAATTTGGCTCAGCCTCTGGAGACCCTGGGGCTGCGGCTTCCTGCGGCTGCTCCTGTTCTGCTGCTCTCTTTGCCTTCCCCTTTTTCTGTTTTTTTTTTTGCTGGTGGCTGTTGACAATCACATTTGCGACTGTCGCCACTACAAGAACCGCACATGACTAAACAGTGGATTCTTGTGTGACCAGTTTGTCCGCAGACAGTACACTTAGTTAGACGTTGAGACATTGTCGAGTATTATAGAGAGCGTAGTTGCAAATAGATGCTAATGGTGTCAAGTTAATTGAGTTGTTACATTTAATACCATGTTCCTTTCATATCATTTGTTTAATAAGAAGCGTACTGATTTGCTACTTTTTCGCAACGGTGATTGGTTTAATTTGATCCTAACTTGTTTCACATTAATTACCATTGTTATGCCTTGTATTCGATTGGTTTAGTAATAAGCATTCTGATTCGCTGCTTTTTCGCAACTGTGATTGGTTTAATTCGATCCTAAATTAATTAAAGTTTGATCCTAACTTAATCCACACTTGATCCTAATTTCATTATCCTCTAGCATTAGATCACGACTTTCTAGAACATGGAGTTCCGTGATCTTTTTGTTATATTGGGAAGTTTCCAGAATGTTTTTAATTTCTTCGTAAGTCAGAAGCTTTTAGCGAGCTGTCGGCAGTGTTCTCGATATGGTTCTAATATGGAACTAACAGAGACAACACGGGTGAACAACGGATACATGTGGCGCTGTACGAATAAGCGGTGTAGATCATGGCTTTCAATAAGATCGGGCTCCTTCTTTGAGGGATCTAATATCCCGTTAAGTACCTGGCTGCATCTGATGTTCCTCTGGGCTATGCAGATTTCAGGAAGCAAAATCGCGCGACTTACCAGCCTTTCAAAGCCTACTTGATCCATGCGCTAAGTGAGCTGAGAACAATCTGTTCCAACAAAGTCCTGAATGCTGAAATTAAGCTTGGAGGCTTAGGAAAGACCGTGGAAATTGAGGAGTCCAAGTTTGGTGCAAAGAGAAAGTATAAGAGAGGGAGAGTCTCGGAAGGTCCGTGGGTGTTTGGAGTGGTGGAGCGAGGATCACAGAAAGTGCTGCTCTTCCGTGTTCCAGACCGAACTAGAGAGACACTTGTTCATTGTCTTATCACAAGGCATATCCGACCTGGAACTGTCATCTATTCAGATCAATTCACTCCGTACATACCACTCAACCAGCTAGGATACATCCATCATTTCATTTTTCAAAATGGCGGCTGTTTAGCTTTCATGTTTTCGTCCTTTCTTATGACGTTGTTCTTGCTTCCAGCTTAAAGACGTAACAAAATAAGAGTTAACAAAGGTAAGTTTTTCGATGAATGCGTCGGTAGTGTGTCGGCCAACGTGTCGGTAGTGTGTCGGCCGACGTGTCGGTGGTGTGTCGACCGACGCGTTGGCCGACGTGTTGGCCGACGCGTCGGTGCGATCGGATTCTTTACCTTTACCTCCCAAAGACACAAACGTTGCACGAAGACTTATGCAGTCTTTGTGGCTACAAAAGAACATGTCGCCTTCTTTCATAACAAAACAACGATCGTCACATGTAATAGTTTTAGCAGAGAAAATTGACATCTCCTCGGTAGCTGTAACAACAACGGCGCCACGACAACAGTTCTTCGGCTTTTTAATTGCTGGTTTATAGCTCCCACCAAGAAAGAAGCCACATCCTTGACAGTTAACTGGCTTCCAAAGCATTGAATATGTAGTTTGGCATTGCGAACATTCACCAAACCCCCATTTTGTGCTCATAGAAGGAATCATTGCAACGTTACAACAAAACCAAGCAATGTATAACCCAAAGAGCAAAGCGAACCAATGTCGAAAAGAACCCAATACGCAGAAAAGCAAGCGCACTATTATAAATTAACAACGAAAATTGACATTACGTAGACGAAATAAGCCAATCATATGCTTGCAACCCATGCAACCATGTCCCATGAATCAACCAATAACATAGCTCGTTCCGAGAGGTGCGTAACAACTGAGTTTTTGACGAGCTTAAAAAAACAGTCATGTGCATCATGTTCAGCTGGGATCAGGTGGGATGGTTACTTGTAGCTTACAATTATCATTTGATTCTCCAGCTAGCTTTCACTGTGAGCTGCCATCGGCCAGATAACAGAAGTGATTAAAAAATCATCCAACCAGAAATTTTCAAACAAAGGAGAAATATCTCACCTACTTCAAACGTTTGCAGCATTTGGGAAAAGGGCCACACAATCGGCAAGTCTTCGACAGGAATAAGTAATGAATCCAGAACAATAGAGTGAATATATGAATTCTTAATAACCCCAAAATTTGGGGTACACACTTGAATCGGTGTGAAGTTGTCATGATTGTTTGACATCAATACAAAGGCTGCTTCAGCGAAAAGAAAATGAAAGAAATGCCAGATTGGGTCAGCGCCAGGTTCATACCACTTAGCTACGTCGGCGTTCTAGATCTACTTATTATATATTTCTCGAAGAAATTGTTTATTGGTTACTATTGTAACTAGTTAATCAGAGTGAATGCAATGCTAAGAAATTT
>OZ026598.1:24489505-24497005 GCA_964020085.1 Micromussa lordhowensis
AACTTGTGAGAAGTTGGTCTACAGCAGCAATAAGATCCCTATCATTCTGCAATAATGTAATACACCAATTTCAATATTTCAATTCATAAATTTTGGGGCCACAAAGCAATTTAAATCTACCATTCTTGTCTTATAAGGTAGATACCATGACTGTGCTACAGTACTTACAAATGGAGGAAATTGGAATAAGAAAATTTACACTAATAATTAACAATAGCACTTTCTGTCAAATGCTGTTCTTCACCAAACAGTGTTCCTCACCAAGCCCTCTCCCCACCAACAGACATTGATAAATTGCTGCTACTGAACAATTATCAAATTGAAAAGGAATGCTATAATATGCATGGCAGCCCAAAAATCAAGCAAAGACTGTGCTAACAGTAATCCTCATTAAACCCAAATATCCACATAAGAATTCTCGTTACTGATGTCCAGACATTTTTTTTATGGTATTAGTCAAGAGGAGTCGATAAAAGAACCAAGCAATCACCCTATGGTAATCATTCTATAATTCTCATCTGCATTTCTTAGGATTAAGTATCATAATCATGTGAGAAGAACTTGTATGTTGGTCACTCTTGGCACTTGAAGACTTTAAAAACAAAGTTCTTAGCCTATAGCAGTTATCTTTCCTTTAGTTAGAAAAATAGTTACATTACTCCTCTGCTGATACTGTACAAGTATTGCAGTAAAAGACTTCAAAACTAAACAAACATAGTAAGTTGGTAGTACTGGTAACAGAATAAAACACATGCCTAAGTTTGCATAATTTACAGCAGACCTGTAAAGAAATACTGTACGCTCTTGGGGAATTCTAAGTTTTTTCTTATGTACAGTCATCATGAAATAGCTTAATTTTCCATTATAGTTTGAGTTCATGAAAAGGAAACATTTGGGGTTATATTTTTTCCTTTTACCTAACTACAATATACTAAAAAGCTTACTGAAAATCCACGTGGCTCAGGAAACATAGCTGGAGAAACTTGGATTCCAGAGCCCTTCCTTATAGATTCCTGCAGTCCATCATACATCTACCAGTTATTCTCAAAATGAAAGATACAAATATAGTGGCCACCATTCCAAAGTGTTACCCCATACAGTTTAAAACTTTTGCCAAACACTGAAACTGAAAGTGGAGTGTTTGACAGTTTAAGATAACCTCCTCTGCTCAGTAGGTCAACAGAAAACACAAGAAATGATTTAAAATTCAACATCGAACAAGGGCTGCTTACCCTCACACCTGCACAATGCCATGACATGTTTGCATTGCCATTTTCATCTATAGTGACGTCTTCAGTGAAGGGAGTTCCTTCTGAAGGCTGGCTTCCAAATTTCCTTCCACAGTTGGAATCTGGTGGTTGCAACCAGTCATCTAGAGCATCCAGAAATGCATTGTTATTGATGTGCTGGGAGGGTTGTGGCAGTATTATGGACAAAGACTGGACTGTGTGTACTTGCAATGGGCAGGTATTTAGGCAGCAAGTTGATGTGATGATGCTTGTCAGGTAGGGACGGAGGAGCAGTAAGAAGAAATCCCCTTCATTACCATACAAATCCAGGGTACCAGCCACAACTGGAAATGAGAAAAGGAAAAGTTACTACTTGATCATTTGTTATCATATTGCTTCTGTCTTTTCTTTTCTCCCTTCACTATGAAACCAAAACCCATTAAAATCTTGTGAAAATTTTAATGGGAAAATCATAACATTTTCATGCCATTTTAACATGTTTTTCATGGTGTTAATTCATGGGTTTTCATGGGGAAAATCCCATGAAAAAAGCATGAAAAAAACCATAAAATTACCATGAAAATCCTCTTAAAACTTCCCAATTAATGGCCCATGAAATTTTTATTCTGAAATCAAAAACATTAAAAGTCCATGAAAATGCCATTAAATTATCTGGGGTAATGAAATGTAATTTAATGGGATTTTCATGTTATTGGAAAATGCACCATGGAAATTACCACCAGATTTTCATGGTGTTAATTTCATGGGATTTTAATGACATGAAAAATTCATGGCTCCTGAAAAACCCCTGAACGGGGAAATTTTAATGGCCCATGAAAATTTTCACACTACTTTAATTGCCTTTTCACAGAATTTTTATGGTTCATAAAATTTGACTCCCTGTTAATTTCATGGGGCAAATGATTACTCCTGCAACCCATGAAAATCCCATTAATAGTCCATTAACTACAAAACAACTAAATACTTTTATTCCAGCCATTTTGATATCATTACAATTTGTTTCATCAATCTTGCAAAAAATTGCAAAAAAAAAAACAATGACAGATTTGTATGGCCTGGACATAAAAAGTCTGACTTGTTGATAAGTAATGACAGACAGCGGTAAACAGAATTAGCTGCTGGTTCAGTGACTTCTAACAACACACATGACACTTGCTTCGTTGAATTTCATTTTAGCAAAGGCAATGTAACTTGTATTGAATTCTGTAAATTGCTGTCAGTTAAATGTAAGCCTAGTGTTTTTTAAAAAGCTTTATACATGTACTCACTAAAACACTTTGTAAATGACTGCCATGTTCATATAATGACACCTTGGCAACAGGATCTTTGATGAGTGCCAAAAATCGCAAGCTACTGTGAGCTATAAGTGCAGTCCACATTTTTACCTCTGCATGTACCATAAGACACTGAACAATATTATAGGAAAAACTTACCCAAATCCTATAGTCATTTGTCACCCATCTGTCCAGGCAAAGATGTTGATGTAATGTATGACTAACGTAAACATCAATCTGCTGCACGTACTGTTCAAATATTTTTATTGTAAACATTTTGGTGTCATATGATCAGAAAATTCTTGCATCTTATTTCCAGCATGAATACTGGATATCTTTATATCATTTTCTTTTTAAATAAAGAAATTTTGAATATTAAAAAATTGTTAAATATTATTCTATCACTGATTCCTTTTTCAGTCATATACATGTAGTTAAATAAATTTTGCCATGATCATAAAATTCTATCTGAAAATAACCTTCTAGGATTCTGACCGATTTTGACATATATATTAGTTGTAATAATAACTATATAATGCTGTATGTAGTGAATTCTAAACATGAACATTTTTTCTACTGTAAATCACTATATATATACAGCTTACAAAGACCAAAATCGAACTTACTACTGATCAAAACATATTGTGTCATTTTATGTTTTTCAATTGAACTTCTCTTATTGCTAACAAAAATCTATGAGAATATTGCATTAGTAATACATGTTAGACTAGCAGTATCCCTTCATTGATGTGCAACCCTTATGTAAATTATCACTGGAGGAAGCCATAGTTCATTTTGTCTCTTTATGAAACACTGTGTTGAGTATTATTTTCAAATTATTTGGGCATCTTGAAAGTTAAAAAAGTAAAATAAAAGCAATGGTAAGTTTTCATTTAGAGATATTCTTGCCAAGCTGCAGGTGAGTGTTTCCACAGCTTTTTCGACTTCTCCCAAACTTTCTCTAGTGTTTGTATAACTTGATAGGAACATGGAGAACATGTTTTCTATTTAGAAAATACCGCGACGAAGAAAAAGAAAAACAACTTGTTTACTTCGATCATCAAAATGTAAATTCTCTTTGTTCATGCCATCATTATGCCAACAACTCGTGCTAGTTCTGTGTTTCTATCGAGTTATAGAAACCAATTTTAAACCAATCAGCATGCGTATTTGCTTTGGGTTAATTTCTAGAAATATATATCACACAATTTTTGTCCAGTATCTACAGAAAAAGCTCACAGCAATTAAAGACCACCTGGAACATCTTCTTTCTGTTTAAATTTTATTTTATTTGGTAAATTTGAGGGTTTTTCTAATATGGCATACATATGTAAGCTTACCGACATTTTTTCAAGCTTCAAATTGAAGAAGACTACTGTGTATTTCCTGTCAGATCTCTCAGATTACGATAGAATGCTGACAGTATCATCACTCATGTTTGTGAATTTCACTTAGCTAATCAACCATGTAGATGATGTAGTTCTGTTTCTGAATGCATACTTCAAGCTTTTGTGCCTCAATAACTGGAACAAAAACACAGCAACATGTGATTTAAAATGGCAGACAAGGTTTGTTCAGTTTCACCACTGAAGGCTAAATCAAGACCTTAAATAAAAGCGATTTATTGCTCATAACAGAACATGATTTGAGATCAAGTTCTATGAGAAGCGTTCAACTCTTTTTGGTTTAAGTTATGATTGTAATATATACGATGAAAAACCTGAAATGGACTAGAAGAAAGCTAAGACAAAGATCCAAAATTGGCCGCAGCTAGCATACTAGTATTTGCGAGATCGATTTTATTGGCGATAAAATTATATCATTACAGTACTGATCATCAAAAACACTGTATAAAGTCTAAGTCCAGAAGACTTGCGATTCTTTATACTTACAATTGATCCAGATTTTGTTGCTTCTAAATATCATTCCACAGGCATTTCGTAGTAAAATATCTCAGAATATCGTCATGTCCCGCCATGATCACACTTCGTTTTTGACCGTTGAAGGTAACCGCGTGTTGCTCAGAGCATTGCATCATGGGTTATAACAAACTTGGTCCCAGGGTCCTATCAACATTCAAATCCAAGATGGCGGCTCGTGTCTGGCATGTTCGAATTCCACATCAGAAATCAGCCTTTTTTACAGATCTTTACACAATTTAGAGACCAGCCACAGGCTGGAAAGTATTTAGAAATAATTTTTAGGAGCGCATAGTTATCCCAAAGAGTTTTCTTCTTATGGAGGTGGAAAATATTTGACCTTTTTTGTGAGAAGGATGAAGTATGCAGTAGACATGGTCAAGAAACAAAACTGAAGTCTGGGGACAAACGTTGTGGCCCTATCGTGTCTACAATTCTGGTATTTATAATTGTACAATCAGGTTTTTAATAGGAATCAGTGAATAGACAATATTTTCAAGAGTGTCAAGATATCTGGCAGCCGGGAATTGTT
Organism: Micromussa lordhowensis; assembly: GCA_964020085.1. Classification (NCBI taxonomy): domain Eukaryota; kingdom Metazoa; phylum Cnidaria; class Anthozoa; order Scleractinia; family Lobophylliidae; genus Micromussa; species Micromussa lordhowensis. The sequence goes on from OZ026598.1 coordinate 24,494,481, forward strand.
TTCCATACGACTAGATACCCGGCAGTCTAAAATTATTGTTAATAGAATTTCCAGGGAATAACTCATTCCATTCTTCTTAAAATAGCAGATGGTTTGTTTAGAAATGTCAAGCGATTTCAAGTATTATTTTGGCATTGTAGTTGAGGAAATTTTCGAGCTTGGTCACACTATGAAATCTTGATGTTTCAACACTTGCAAAATATTGTACTCTGCCCTCTAACCGGTCGGCGTTCGGAATTCACGTACTGACTAGTTCCCAGATGGCTTGATAGCTCAGTTGGTAGAACACTGCAGTGGTATCACAAAGTTCACAGGTTCAAATCCTGTTCAGGCCTGAATTTTTTTCACAACTGCCTTAGTTGTGTGTAATGAACTATGATGATCAACAATGTCTTTGTATCTTTCTCTGCAGCTCAAATATACAACCTTTCATATGTTCGTTTTAGACTTGTGTGTTGTGAAATGTATTAAATTATATTTTGGTTCATGTTTCTGACTTTTCATGGCCATGAACACATACATTCATGACCCATTAAATTCCACTCCGGCCAGTTTCTGACTACCATTTCAATTTCATGGGCCCTGAAATCTAGTGGTGTATGTTTCATGACCCATTAAATTTAACTTTTATTTTTTCATGAATTTTCATGGCCATGAAAACAGATTTTAATGACCCATTAATTTCAGTTCTGGATGAGTAACAAATTTTCATGGCCATGAAAACGAATTTCATGAGCCATGAAAGAATTTTCATGAAAAATTCACAAGTTTCAGTGAGGCCATGAAAATAGGAAATTGCAATATTCATGGCCCCTGAAAACCGATTCATGGGTCTTTCACGAGTATTTCATGGGATTTTTATGAAACTACATTTGGTAGTGCTTCTTATTGTGATTATAAACATTATAACATACCGGTAACTACAACTTGTAAAAAAAATGTTGTTTTTTGTTAAATTGTTCTTATAAACAAAGGTGAGCCATACAACATTACATACCTTGCTGCTGTTGTGGTAGAGACTGCAGTATTAGCAACTTTGCATCTGCATACAGGCCATCATCTATGAGCCTCAGTGCTGTTCCTAGTATATGCCCTGATTCTGGAAGTTCTTCAAGCTTTACTTTGTTCGATTTAACTAGGGCCTGGAAAATAATAAGCCAATTATCCAAAGGACAAGTATTGGTAAGTGTCACTCCAGTACTTGTTAGTCCACCCCAGGGAAAAATAGTTAGCTTGTGATCCTGTTGACTAGCAGGTTCAGGGTTTCTGGCCAGACTAGTTACTGAAAGGAGAGATTCTGCAGCATTGATTTCCGCTTGGGTATATAAGCAGTCAACAGGAGAGAGTTGTTCAGACTTTGTTACAGATATTGGCAAATCAGATGCTGTGGTTTCACACAGGTCAGATAGGGATGCAGGTGACACATGTGTATCTTTGCTGTGAGTAGGTGATTCTGATGCAGGAGGTACGTCAGGTTGCACAGAGCCAACAGGTGATGCTGAAGAAGTACACATGGTAGGATTTTCACCTTCTAAGCATCTGTCAGGTGATGCAGGGGGTGCATCAGGTTCCAGGGAGCCAACAGGTGATGCTGAAGAAGTACATGGGGTAGGGTCTCCAAATTCCAAGCAACTGTCAGGTGATGCAGTAGGAGGCTTAAAAGAATCCAAACAGTCAGCAGCCTCAGCTAAAACAAATGGTAAGAGATCCCTGGGGACACGCATTTCAAAGATCTCTGGGGCAATAACACGTGTCCAGAAAGCCCTGAGATAAGCCAAAATCTCCACAATGAGTGGTTCATCCCTTGGGATCCTTTCTACAGAATCAGGACCATTTGCAGCATGTAGAATGAAATCACAAAACTTTCTCTCAGTCACGAGAAGGATATGTTGGCATTGATAATAATAAGCATGTGATCGCTTCAGGATACACTTTCCATCCTCTACCTTAAAACACTGTCTACTGAGCACACTCTTTGCGACTGGGGAGGTAGGAGATGTCACTGTCTCGATGCTATACTGCTTCAAGATTTTTAGAGATTTGATCTCAATAACAGTGTCACTGCCAACAAGACCATCGGGAGAACAACCAACGGATGAGAACTTGGGGTTCACCCAGAACTCAGCTGGGTTGACTTTCACATTTCTGGCATTCTCATACTTTAGTATAGCCTTTGGTTCACTTTCAAGGCCATAACGCATCCAGTATGTCTGGAGATGTTCTGACTCTAGTCTCCAGATATGACTGAAAATAAACTTGCTTGCTTCTACGACTGCATTTGGCTGAGACTCAGTGACAAGTTTTCCAAATCTGAAAGCAGGAAGACACTTCGATGCTGTCAGTCTGCACCATCTTTCAGAGAACCATTTCTCGGATTTACTTTGTTCTTGTGTTCCCGGGATTTCCATCAAGGATTCAGGCTTCAGGTTTTCATGAAAGGCATTCACTTGCTCAAGCAAAACTCCTTCTCTCTCACAATCAAGGTTGTAGTCAATGTAGGTGTACTGGAGCTGAGTCTCCCACAT
>OZ026598.1:24502005-24537005 GCA_964020085.1 Micromussa lordhowensis
TTTCTCCTTATCTGACAACACAGCTTTTATATGATGACTGCTTTTTGTAGAGTGTTTTTGTTGCTTAGAGTATGCAAGCAAACAGTCAGCAACTTTGGATGCCAGTAGTGTTGCTGCATTCCTAGAAATTCCACTGAAGAATTGAGTTGACTTTGCAGCAACTGTTGCATAATATTTGCCATAAAACTTTTCTGCATCTCCATTTCTTGTATATCCTTCATAGATTGCTTTGACAGCAGAAAATTCATTGCTGTCTTCTGGTAGCTGTTGGTATGAGTAATTGCCGAGCTCGTTCCTTAAATTTTCTGCAAAAACTTTCCTTTCCTTAACATTGCGGACAGCTCGGTCAACTATTTCTTGAAGAACACTCGGGCTTAACTGTTGCACCTGCTCCAATCTTTCCTCTTGACTGCTGTGTTTTGCAGCCCTGTGTCTCTCATAACCTCCTTTGGTTTTGTACTTCTTTCCGCAGTCATTGCAAACAATTTCTTGACGCTGAGCCCACAAAGGTATCACAAACATTGTCATTGTAAAATAAATAAACAAGGTTTACCACTTAGAATAATTTCTACATTCCGGAGCGTTGAGCTCTTTAGAAGCTTTTTATAAGTCTTCCTTGTTTCGCAGGAGCCCTAACGAAGATTGCCTTTGAAGAAACGGCAATATATAAGCATGGTTTTCACGCGAGCGTTTGTTTAATTTTGTTTGTTTACACGCGTCGAGAAGCCCATCTGTGGCAAATTTAAGCTCCGTAGTGTGAAATTACAACTCGAAATTGCAACTTACATTTCTAACTGCGACGGAAAATTGTTCCTCTACTTCTTCATCGTCTTCCAAAATACCCAAGATCGCTTCAAAATCTTCTCCCCATACAAACAGATCGTCTACATTGTCCGCCATCTTGAATGAACTTGTGCACGGTCAGAGTCACGTGACAGGTCTGTTCAACATCGTCGACCACGCTATTGTTTAACCCTTTGATGTTTGCCGGGTTTCATAACCAGTCTCCTCTACTAACTATGGTTTAAAGTGGTACTATGACGAAAATCGTACCTTTCCTTTTTAAGCCATTTTGAAACATAAAAAAGTGGACTGCATGAGAAGAAAAATGCTGTTTACTATTTTCAAATATCTCTTTTCGTTTCAAAGATGTTCAGGTTTTTAAAATATGCAAATTAGCCAAGTGATGACGTCATACACTCAACCAGATTTTGTTCAAATATGATGGAAAGAGATATCTCGGCCAATTTGTTACAGAAATGTTTGATTTTTTGCAGCAAGGTTCTACTAAATATGCTCCACAATATGAGCTCGACAGTTCTGTTACCATGGCAACATATTGGGTTCCAGACCTTCCCCATATTAAAAGCTTTTCTGGCCAACTTTGGCGTTCCATTTTGATATTTGCTAACAGCACTTCATATGCATGATCCAGCAAGCCTATAAATATGTTAGCTCAACTTTGTGGCCCTGTTTAACATTTTCAAGCTGAAAATCACCAACATATTGAAATTAAGCGGGTGGGGACTGGAAAAGAGTGAACTGCCATGGCAACGGAATTTTTTACAGGGATAGGTGTGTTTCCTGTAGAACTATTAGCCTGCCAAGTTTCAATGATTTGCACTGCAATTTGGCCAAGATAGCTCTATTTATATACTCAATATAATATTGGGTTGAGTAAATGACGTCATCGGTTATCTCATTTGCATATTTTACCCATTTTTCAAACTTAAATATCTCCGGCACTAATGCAGATATTTGCAAACGGTAAACGGCGTTTTGATTCTTTCATGGAATGCTATGTGATACACTCAAAAAAACAAGGGGTAAAAATTTGATCATAGTACCACTTTAACAAGTAAAGTTATGACCTCACGGTGTAGTACTGTTTAAGCTTCTCTTGGTATGCCACTGTAGCAGATAGATCTGTGTTCATGTGATGATAAAAAGTATCAAATGAATATGTATACATGTACGCATGTGGTCACAAAGTAAATATAACTCAATTTTCATCTGTTGATGACGTAGTGCATGAAACTAGAGTTACATTTACTTAGACTGAGCTGAAATATAAACAACACTAAATGTGATGACAGGCTGAAATGGAATGAGGTTACTATAATGATGGTTTAGATTAATTGACACCAACCAGCTTTTTCTTCTTTTGTCTCCTTCATGACAGGTTCTTTTTCTGCCAAGGTCCATTCCTCAATAGTGCTGTCTTCCACTTTTGTACCTTTGTATGTACAATATAAATATAAAAAATAACACAAGGGAGTAAAAAATCAAAACAACTCTAAAGTATAGAATTCACACATCTGCAACTAGCATATACAAAAACCGCAGCTTATGGCTTGAAGATGGTTCGTTCAATAGGAGGCTTACAGTTGGTAACACACTGAACACTGAACCTGTTTCAGCAAGCTTTCGAATAAGTAAAGCCAGTTGATCCTCCGTTTCTGCTCTAACCTCCTTTGCTTTCTTTAAGTGGTCAAAAAGACGTTCTCCTAAAAGAAAGTAAAGCAAATCATACTGTTCAACGATCTTTTAAAAAAAAATTATTTCTACTCAAGAACTGCTTTTGTCACCAGGAACAAGTTAGCAGTTAAACATGAATAATTATACCAATATTTGCAATAGACTTCTTTGCATGATGAATGAGAAAGTCTGTTAAGGTGTCCACTCGATGGGCTGGAGTCATCTCCTTGGTGATTTTTCCTGTTGGCCTTAGATATGACCACAGCCGTTCCATTACTTCTCCGTCACTAAGACCAAAACCTTCCAATCTCCTTCCAGAATAGTTAACCTGCAATGAATTGAATTTATACCGTAGGGAAAGTGTTAAGAAGAACCTAATGGACTAACAATAAATGGAAAACTTTCTTTGCATGTGTAAAATGTACCATTTAGTACAAATTTGAAAAATCTTTATCCTGTAAACACAAAACATCTTGAAAACTTGAAAACACAAACAGTTAGTAAGACTTAAGTTAAAGTGTTTTTGCATACCTGACGTGATACCTTGTGTCCATAGCAATGAAAGGAAGGTATTGCAACAAGGACATTGGTCAACAAATTTTCCTGACAGGTGTTCTTAAAAATGAAAAATACATTTTGATTTTAATGTGTACATTTCAACCTTGTACGTGACATCAGTGTATTAAAGTAATATAATGTATTAGTTAAGTATTGCCCCTATATACACAAATATTTGAACTGTCCTCAATGACCACTAAGAACTGACTCCTAAACATAAGGGGCCACAAATGCAATGCTGCCAACGTCAATGATTAAAAAAATGAAAATTAAACAGGATGTCAATAAACCAATTCCAAGTTGCCTTCTACCTCTGTTTCAAATCCAGTCCTGGTCCACAACCTCTCATATGCAAACAAGTTTTATTTGCCAGAGAAAAAGAAATCTGCATTTTCATATCAAAGGTTTGCACCAAGACTCTTTTCGAAATGGAGGATGGAGCCTTCTCAGAAATGGCCTATATGATTCCAATTACCCTTCATTAGATGAGCCATCGTAAATCACCACTTTTTGATAACAAGTATATGAACCTCAATAATACCGGCCGGGTATTTCATCGGAATACCCACTGTAAAATCTAAAATTTGACCTTTAACAGAGTCCTTCCCATAAATAACAAGATAAAATAATAAATAGAGCCATTTCCTTACTTTCAGATGTGCATGCAACATGCATGCAATGTCATAGAAAAAGAAAACATCAATGTCTTTCTGTGCAATCATTTCCTTGATCCACATTAACAGAGAAACTGCATTTCCAATTCTGAAAAAAAAATCAACTACATCTATTTAAACCAGGCAAATCACCAAAACTCTGTTGTACATACCAAATACAATGGTAATGAAAGGATACAAAGAAATTCATGGAAACAAATAGGACCCACATAACAGTGATAAAATAAGAAAACAAAGAACAAATTCATAAATATGTGACATCTGACGCAATTTAGTCGTTTAAAACGTAAGCATGATGTTTCATTGTATTAAGAAAACATACTCCTCTCCTCTCTTCAGGCTAAAGAATTTTAATGGCACTTCATGTCAACATGCAGCCCCAAAAAGTGCAGTTTCATCCAGCTTTTTGGATTTAATTTTGGATTGTAGATTGGATCCTGCTTGAAACTGATTACATGACTGGTCCTGCAAAATACAACACAAAAGGCATGCAGCGCTCATAAACAACAAAAAGTACGAGAAAATATAAAGAAACTGTTAGTACTAGTTTATTTCATATCATACTGACACAATAGAAACATCATCAACATGCAACCTTTCCAAGAATTATTTTATTGACTATCTGATGTGTTCATTCAGTGTGAAAGAGCATTTGTTTACCCTCTAAATACATAAATTTATAGTCTTGCTAGAAGAAAGAAATCCAAATGGACAAACCCTCCTCCTTTATCTGGGCTTGGGACCACCTAGGAAGAGAGGAAGTCACCCTAGGCAGAGTTATTTGTTACAGAAATGAAATATAAATAGATTATATTCTGATGACAGAAAATAATGATTACCACAAGATCAAAGGGATGCATGCTTACAGTACAGCCCAAAAACAATGCATGCGAAAGAAGTGCCGCAAGAGCTTCTTGCGCCGTAAGAACACGCAATCTGCCACAATCCGCCGCAATCTGCCGCGTGTTCTCTCAGGACTTGCAGGGACCGCTTGCACTTGGCTCTACGGGTTTCCAGGTTGGTCAGGCGATTCCGCGTGGTTTTTATGCCCTCATTCTGTTCAGTTCTCTGTTGTTTGGGGGCTGGCTCAGGAATCTTTTCTGGACTCTCAGTGTCACAAGATCTTTTAGATGACTTGATAGGTGATAGTGCGGGAGCGGCGCTGCCCGACATTTCTGCTAAAATGGCGATCATCTCCGAATCGGAAACAGTAGTTGCCATGGTGTTTAGTTCTGAAAGAACTGTTGATCAGCTAATAGCGCAAGACCGGTTTCGGAACCAAACAATTGGATCCTTCGTCAGTTGCTTTATTTTCAAAGAGCTCACAGTGAGAGCTAGTGCTGATAGTGAAGTTCAAGTCTGCTTTTATAGTGCTTATTAATCAGCAAGGTGTTATGTGATTGGTTGTTAAAGCGAGAAGCTGATTGGACCAACTTAATTAACCAATCACGTTATGGAAATTTCGATCCGGCGTAATGTCAAGCTCGCACTTTGTACGTGCCCGTGCTGCATGAGTAATTAGTGCGAAGTATGTTAACAGAACTCGTTTGTTTTTCGATAAAGTTGAAGTCACTCAAATAAAAATGAGTGATGTGGGATATTATCGAATTCTGATCGTTGTTCTGTGGTAGTTGATCAAAAAGTGACGTTGGATAAAAATCTGTTGTCTTGTTGAGACGTAGAGATGCCCTAGATAGGACTAACACTTACGCGGGCAAGTAGCGGTTATACTCCGAAGAGTGTTTCATTTCAGGTTTAAATAAAGGCCACGAGTCCACAGCTTCTACGTTCGTAATGGAAAAAGATCAACTAAAACGGATCTAGAATTAATGATCGGTTATTTTGACTCTGTTGTTGTTACGCAGTCGGCATGCGTGTATTAATATAAAGAGTCGTTAGCAGTGATCATATGCAAATTTCCTTCGAAGTGAAAGTACTTCGTTCTTGTTATGATTGTTGTTTTGTTAAAGGAATTTTAGCGCGGACAAGAACGTCCTTGAGCGATTTTTCCTTTCTATAAGAAACAATCGGTGGCTGATTAAATATATCTTTGAGCCTAGGCTGTTGTTGAATGATGTGCCAGCGTTTCATGAGAATCTTTTTAAGATTCGGTGCGGTTCAAAACATTTTCTGTAGCTCAGAAAGCTGAGCTTGCATACTAGCGAAATTACACGTTTGTTGAACTTTCTTAGTGTTCTTATGTTGAGGTTTAGGCCTCATTCTGGGTCTGGCACGGTTTTTTGCTGCCTGCAAGGAACTTGACTGTTTCGGCTGATCTGGGTACAGGTTCTGGAGGTGCTGCTGTTGGGCTTGGATGGCCTGGTTGTCAGCAGCAAGGTTCTTTTCCTGCTCTTTGATCATCAGCACCAGAAGTTCCGCGTGGGCTCTCTGACAAATCTGGTCCATGGAAGTCTGGAACTGGCGGTCGAACCTCATGTGTGGCTTGGGTCTGAACTGCAGGCCGTATGGACACGTGGAGTTTCTCGCGTGTTCTCTCAGGACTTGCAGGGACCGCTTGCACTTGGCTCTACGGGTTTCCAGGTTGGTCAGGCGATTCCGCATGGTTTTTATGCCCTCATTCTGTTCAGTTCTCTGTTGTTTGGGGGCTGGCTCAGGAATCTTTTCTGGACTCTCAGTGTCACAAGATCTTTTAGGTGACTTGATAGGTGATAGTGCGGGAGCGGCGCTGCCCGACATTTCTGCTAAAATGGCGATCATCTCCGAATCGGAAACAGTAGTTGCCATGGTGTTTAGTTCTGAAAGAACTGTTGATCAGCTAATAGCGCAAGACCGGTTTCGGAACCAAACAATTGGATCCTTCGTCAGTTGCTTTATTTTCAAAGAGCTCACAGTGAGAGCTAGTGCTGATAGTGAAGTTCAAGTCTGCTTTTATAGTGCTTATTAATCAGCAAGGTGTTATGTGATTGGTTGTTAAAGCGAGAAGCTGATTGGACCAACTTAATTAACCAATCACGTTATGGAAATTTCGATCCGGCGTAATGTCAAGCTCGCACTTCGCACGTGCCCGTGCTGCGTGAGTAATTAGTGCGAAGTATGTTAACAGAACTCGTTTGTTTTTCGATAAAGTTGAAGTCACTCAAATAAAAATGAGTGATGTGGGATATTATCGAATTCTGATCGTTGTTCTGTGGTAGTTGATCAAAAAGTGACGTTGGATAAAAATCCGTTGTCTTGTTGAGACGTAGAGATGCCCTAGATAGGACTAACACTTACGCGGGCAAGTAGCGGTTATACTCCGAAGAGTGTTTCATTTCAGGTTTAAATAAAGGCCACGAGTCCACAGCTTCTACGTTCGTAATGGAAAAAGATCAACTAAAACGGATCTAGAATTAATGATCAGTTATTTTGACTCTGTTGTTGTTACGCAGTCGGCATGCGTGTATTAATATAAAGAGTCGTCAGCAGTGATCATATGCAAATTTCCTTCGAAGTGAAAGTACTTCGTTCTTGTTATGATTGTTGTTTTGTTAAAGGAATTTTAGCGGACAAGAACGTCCTTGAGCGATTTTTCCTTTCTATAAGAAACAATCGGTGGCTGATTAAATATATCTTTGAGCCTAGGCTGTTGTTGAATGATGTGCCAGCGTTTCATGAGAATCTTTTTAAGATTCGGTGCGGTTCAAAACATTTTCTGTAGCTCAAAAAGCTGAGCTTGCAAACTAGCGAAATTACAGGTTTGTTGAACTTTCTTAGTGTTCTTATGTTGAGGTTTAGGCCTCATTCTGGGTCTGGCACGGTTTTTTGCTGCCTGCAAGGAACTTGACTGTTTCGGCTGATCTGGGTACAGGTTCTGGAGGTGCTGCTGTTGGGCTTGGATGGCCTGGTTGTCAGCAGCAAGGTTCTTTTCCTGCTCTTTGATCATCAGCGCCAGAAGTTCCGCGTGGGCTCTCTGACAAATCTGGTCCATGGAAGTCTGGAACTGGCGGTCGAACCTGATGTGTGGCTTGGGTCTGAACTGCAGGCCGTATGGACACGTGGAGTTTCTCGTGTGTTCTCTCAGGAGTTGCAGGGACCGCTTGCACTTGGCTCTACGGGTTTCCAGGTTGGTCAGGCGATTCCGCATGGTTTTTATGCCCTCATTCTGTTCAGTTCTCTGTTGTTTGGGGGCTGGCTCAGGAATCTTTTCTGGACTCTCAGTGTCACAAGATCTTTTAGGTGACTTGATAGGTGATAGTGCGGGTTTAAATAAAGGCCACGAGTCCACAGCTTCTACGTTCGTAATGGAAAAATATCAACTTAAGCGGATCTAGAATTAATGATCGGTTGTTTTGACTCTGTTGTTGTTACGCAGTCGGCATGCGTGTATTAATATAAAGAGTCGTTAGCAGTGATCATATGCAAATTTCCTTCGAAGTGAAAGTACTTCGTTCTTGTTATGATTGTTGTTTTGTTAAAGGAATTTTAGCGCGGACAAGAACGTCCTTGAGCGATTTTTCCTTTCTATAAGAAACAATCGGTGGCTGATTAAATATATCTTTGAGCCTAGGCTGTTGTTGAATGATGTGCCAGCGTTTCATGAGAATCTTTTTAAGATTCGGTGCGGCTGGGTTGAAAGTTGTAACAAACGGTAGTATTTCTTTTGTTTGTTTTGTTTTGTTGCGAAGAGCCTCCTGTCGGTCAGAGAACTGAACTTCACTCAGAATTTTTTGAACGAGTTTTACGGGATAGCCTCTTTGACATATCCTTTCCTCAAATTCTCGTTTGTTTTTTTCAAAGTTTTCTTTGACTGAGTTTGTTCTCAAAAGACGTAACGCTTCTCCTTTGATAAAACCCTTTTTAGAGTTAAAGGGATGGCAAGATGAGAAGTGCGTATACTGAAAAGTATCAGTAGGCTTAAAGTGTGTTTGTAAATCCAAGATTTTGTGAGTTGAATGACGGGGTCCTTTAAGGACCTCGGTGTCGAGGAAAACAGCGCGTTCTGATGACATTTCGCAAGTAAACTTGATTGAATGGTGGAAAGAGTTGGCGAAGTTTACGAAATCGGAAACTTCATTAGCGGGAATGTTCCACAGTGAGAATATGTCATCGATAAATCTTTTCCAAACTAGAGGTTTGAAAGGGCTAGCCATAAGCAGTCGATTTTCAAGGTCTGCCATGAAACAGTTTGTAAGAAGTGTCTTTCGTTAAATTTGAAAGAATTTTCTTGAAGTATGAGCCGCATTAGTTCCCGCAAGTCGGAATTGATGTTATCTGCCGTTACTATGAAGACCATTATGAGCAAAAACTACCCATTCCCACAAACGACTTGCGGGAACTAATGCGGCTCATACTTGAAGAAAATTGTTTCAAATTTAACGAAAGACACTTCTTACAAACGCACGGCGTTGCCATGGGAACGAAAATGGCGGTTTGCTTTCTCTGTTATTTTCATGGCAGACCTTGAAAATCGACTGCTTATGGCTAGCTGTTTATTTAAACCCGCACTATCACCTATCAAGTCACCTAAAAGATCTTGTGACACTGAGAGTCCAGAAAAGATTCCTGAGCCAGCCCCCAAACAACAGAGAACTGAAGAGAATGAGGGCAGCTGTGGACTCGTGGCCTTTATTTAAACCTTGGATTCGAAGGGAATATTAAATGGGCTAAAAAAAGGTATTAAGTCAGTTATGGAATTGCCTGACGTTTTAGGTTTCACTTTTGTGACATGAACAGATCTTGTTTACTTCGTCAGAAGCTACGGTAATTAATTTGGTCTCGGAAGTTTTCGCGAAAAAAAAAATTAAACCCAGTGCTCGCCAGAAACTCTTTTTCACGGCAAAGTTATTTTGGAACATATGTAAATTTATACTTGTTTGAAAGAGAATATTACATAAGCTAAAAAAGTATTGCGTCAGCCATGATATGTACTAACGCTTCAGCTTTTACTTTCGTTACGTGACAGATAAGATTGTGCTTCAGTTAGCCTAAATACCACTGACTTGAAGGTGGTTAGCTCACAAAAATTGTATGGATTAACCGTATCCCACATTGTTAAGTGCCATCCTGCCATTTCGTGTTTTAAAGGCGCCCAACTTAGTGCTCGAATAAGGCTATAAACATACTTTGATTTCGAGATCGATGTGCTTAATAAATATCATGTTTCATCGGAAAGCAAATGCGGTGTTTTGGTAATTTTTTTTAAGCGCCAGAAAGGCAAACGCTTTGTTTCGGTGAACTTTTTCTTTATATACGTTAATATAAGAAAAAGAAAAGGAAAAAAAATTCAACCCCGACAGGATTCGAACCCACAACCTCTTGCCTGGCAGGCGAACGCCTACTCGACTGCGCCACGACAACATATGAGGATGCAGAGGTGAAACATTGACTACATTGCCTTTGACAAAAAAAAGGACTGCCTTCTGCCTTGGAAGTGCCCTGCTTTGCATTTGTAGTGCTAAGAAAACAGTTTAACTTTCAAAAGCGCGGTTTTAAGATCTATGATCTTCTTGTTAAACCGCGCAGCCGGGTTTCTTGCTCTGCCTTCGGTTTTTTTTAACCGCGCGGCCATGGGCCGAGCGCGGTTCTTGCTCTGCACGGGGTTTATTCAACGTGACCTCGACACCGAAATTATGATTATCATAAATTCTTGTTTGACGTTGAATTTACGATTATCGTAAATTTAGAACACTCAAAGTTTGATAGGAATTCTGGGAAATGAACATATCTTGTTTAAAAGGAAACCCAAGTGTCTGGACGCGGGACTCGAACCTGGGATTGTTCGCTTTGTAATCCTGTCTTCTAACCATTAGACCACCACGTCGCTAGCTGAACAAATCTCAATTTTTAAACAGTATAATTCATGCGCTTATTCTACATCCTGCGGTAAGCATATATCATTACTCGCTAAAAAATAATTTTAGAAAGTGAATGGAAAGGTCGATCACCAAACCTTAACAAAAAGCTAACCATTTGAAATCTGCGCTTAGGCCTAATCAGTGATATTCTATGCAAGATTCTATTAAATATTTAGTTAAATACCGTTACCATCGTCTTGTGCTTCAGTGGTCTAGTGGTAAGTAGTCGTTCCTAGCGCCGGGAAGTTCCGGGTTCAAATCCGGTCCAAATAATATGATTTTTTTTCTTTTCTGAAATGTCCTGGGAAACAGTGTTCCTTTTCTGAAATGTCCTGGGAAACAGTGTTCTAAATTTACGATAATCGTAAATTCAACGTCAAACAAGAATTTATGATAATCATAATTTCGGTGTCGATTTTCTTGCACGGGGTTTATTATTTTATTTTTTTTTTAACCGCGCGGCCATGGGCCGAGCGCGGTTCTTGCTCTGCACGGGGTTTATTTTTTTAAACCGCGCAGCCGTAGGCTGGGCGGTTTCTTGCTCTGCCTTCGGTTTTTTTTTTTTGTCGGTGAGCAGACCCAAACTCCCACGGCCAATTGTCTTCACCGGATGATGTCATCATCAGCCAATTACAGGCCATTTCTCAGCTCTTCTCGTCATATCTCCCCCTCAGGAGGGTTTTGTCAAGTTAGCGAATTTTAACTGTTTACACAAAAAAATGGCGGCCTTCGGCGATGGGCGTCAGGACATTTGCAAGGATAAAGCATCTAATTTGGGACCAGCTGCTGGCAAGTAAGGCTGACATTATCCAGAGTTAAGCTGTATTTTCGTTTTGCGTGCAAAACAGAAGAGGCCATGTCTTATCTGTTTTCGTCATATGCCCCTTCAGGAGTATTTTGTTAAGTTATTTGGTCAAAATTGGCCCAAAATCTCTTGGTGATGTACATCAGGACATTTGCAAGGATAAAGAATGTGACTTAGGACCAGTTGCTGGCTACTAAGGCTGAAATTATCAAGAGTTATTAAGCTGTATTTTCGTTTTTTTGCATGTTGACTAAAGTTTTTGTGTATCCACTTGCGGTATGGAAATCAGTTGTAATTCTTGCACTGGCATCTGTTAATTTTATTCTTATTTGTACTTTGATAATGGCATCATGAAGTCGCCGAAACTTCGGGAGATAATATCGCTTGTTTTTATTTTTCTATGTATTACTAAATCATTGTTAATATGTTCACTTTTGAAGGGAATATTCAGTGAGGTAAAGAATGGTTTTATTTAGTTTTCCGTATTCACCCCTAAATGTCGTCACTGGATGATGTCATGTTTAGCTTGTAATTGTCAGCGGCCCAAAACTTTATTTCGCTTGCGCCTATAATTACCGTCAGCTACGCAGGCTACAGCAAAATCAAATTTCTTGTATTACGTGGTGAATAAATTTGCGAGTGAAGCACTATTGACCTTTGCGTGTTTACATATTACAAGGATAGTACAGCAAAATAATGAAGGACCTCATGGTAATTTTGTGATATGTATTTGAAAAATAGAGTATTAGTGACTATAAAATATTCTAAGATCATCAGTGTACTGAGGGTATTTATATTTCTTTATTGTTGGAGTTTGGGGTCCAATTGCATTACGCAATTTGGCACTTGTTGAAGGAATCGAAATAACGTAACCATTAAGTTTGCTCTTTGGTTAGATCACATTTTAGACCAGTGGGTGTTCGTTTTAGACGATAGGGTCTTCGTGACCAGCTGGTGTTCGATTTAGATTACAGGGTCTTCGTTTTATACAAGGGTTTTATACCATAGAGACTTCGCTTTAGACCAGTGGGTTTTAGGTTTCCAGTGTTCGTTTTTCGACACATCCATTGACTGATTGAGGTGCTGTAAGTTAGGTTTGTTAGTGATTGTCAGAACTTTCAGAAAGTGAAATGACTTGTATTGTGTCCAGTGTATTGTTCTTGTTAGAAATACAGTCCATTAGTTTTTCTAAACAGTCGTCTTGTTTGCTTTTGTTACGTTTGAAAGTTATTTTTGTTCAATGAGGATCTGTTTACAGAACAAATTAACCACTTCATGTCGGAATGCAAAGTATACTCGTTATCGCGTTTTAGGATCGTTTGTGGAATACATGTACACTGATGTGCTTGACGTTAATTTCAGACAACTGTCATATTGTGCAGCGTGTTAAAGAAGACTGCGCTTTTGTTGAATATTATCTGGCAATGAACCACAGTCATTGATTGTGCTGTAATTTTCTTGGTAGTTTTCGAATTGCCGACCACTCTGCTTTTATGTATCAATAATGGGTGGTTACCCCGAAATTTTAGTTTGGAAGGTATGTTTTTTGTGTTATTTTTCATGTCATATTGTGCAGTGTGTTAAAGAAGATTGTTTTGAACTGTTATTTGTCAAAGAGGTTCAGTAACTGATTGAGCTGGTGCATGTAGGGATTGTCAGAAATTCTGAGAAAGTGAAGACTGTATTGCCTCCCCTGTATTGGTCTTACTAGGAATACACTTGATTAGATTTTGGAAACAGTCATCACGTTGTTTGCCTTTCTTTGGGTTTTAATGTTAGTATGCGAGTTTCGGTTCAATGAGGATCGGTTTTCATAAGTGACAAATTAATCATTTCGTGCCAGAATGCAAAGTACCTTATCGGTTTTACGGATTGTTTCTGATACAATGTCATATTGTGTAGCGTGTTAAGTTTTATTTGGCAATGAGCTACAGTCGTTGATTGTCTTGTAATTTTCCCAGTTTTTTCATATTGTCGGCTACTTTGCTTTTATGTATTAATGATCGGTCGTTGAATATTTGTTTTTATTGCGTTCGACGAAGGAAGAACGCTTCCTAATCTCCTGGGCTACCTGTGATCGCGTAGGTTTCCTGTGCACGCAAGCGAAAGCTGACCCGTGTTTTTTCGTTCGATCGGTCGGCCGGCCGGGCGTTCATCTTTTCAGCGCCATTTTGAATGACGTCACAATTTCGTTGCGCAAAGGATGCTGCCTGGTGAATGACGTCACAATTTCGTTGCGCAAAGGATGCTGCCTCGTGCTTCGCAGTTTGTCGGACGTTCGAGAACGTGGTTGTTCGTTGGTGAACAAGCTTTATTGCCCGTTTATTGCTGTTTGATCGGTAAGTTATTTTGTTATGTTGTTGAACAGTTTCGTAGGTGTAATTTATCAAGGCCTGAGGAAAGTGTGTGCCACTTCTGGACCCTGTATATCAACCAGAACGTGGTTTGTTCTGAACGGTTCGCCATGTTTGATCGAACTGACCCGTTGCGGTCGCAAAACAAATCAGCCAAGTAGTATTGCTTGGAGGCCATTGTGCCAACCGACCCGTTGGGGTCGCAAAACAAATCAGCCAAGTAGTATTGCTTGGAGGCCATTGTGCCAACCGACCCGTGAGGTCGATAAACTGGCTTCATTTTTACCCGATGTTAACCTCAACATCATATCAGAAGAAGACTTCATTTTCCATCTCCAAGACAATGAATCCAGCTTCTTCATTACTTATGACACTGCTTCTAATAAGGTGATAGAAGTTTCACTTGAGGCTATCTGAGAAATATTATTGAAATTTTGACTTTCGAAATGAGCAGTTTAAACCCTTCAAAAAGCTTCTGCATTACTTATGACACTGCTTCTAATAAGGTGATAGAAGTTTCACTTGAGGCTCTTTGAGAAATATTATTTACATGTTGACTTTGGACATCAGCAGTTTGAACCCATCAAAAAGCTCAATGTTATAAAACTTTAATAGGAAAAGGATATATTTTCCATTCAGAATGTTAAGTTCAGTTACAGAAGTAACAGTTGATGTTTTTTATATGATAACTATTTTTAAAAAGAAAAATACATGTTCCTGTTCTTTTTTCATAATTTATATTCTTTATTATGATAACTATTCTTTATTATGACACTGCCTCTCATAAGCTGATAGAATGAGTTTCACTTGAGGCTATTTGACAAGTATTAAATGTTGACTTTCGAAATGAGCAGTTTGAACCCTTCAAAAAGCTCAATGTTATCAAACTTTAATAGAAAAAGGACCTATTTTCAATTCAGAATGTTCAGTTCAGTTACAGAAGTAACAGTTGATGTTTTTTTATTATGATAACTATTTTTAAAAAGAAATATATATGTTCCTGTTGTTTTTTCATAATTAACTGAATTTTCTTTATTATGATAACTATTTCTAAATAGAAAAACACATTTCATAATCCCCGTACAAGATCTATAAATACATGTTATGAAAGCTTTACAGAAATTTCGGAAGTAGTTCACATTTTCAACATTGTTTAATAACATAGATTTAAATAAAATTAATGCTTTCATTTAAACACGTTTTCAACTATTCTCTTACTACTTACTAACACTTAACTACCACACCAACTACAGTAGAACTTGTATATGTACACGCGCGATGGACTGCAACGACTGCCTCCTCAAAAACCATACCATATAACTAGCCTTTAAAACCTTTTCATACACAGACTAAATACAGGTTTCACAATACACCATAACCCTTTATTTGACAACATACCATAGGCATATTCATCTACCCCAATAACCACAACACAATATTTCCCCTTTGAAATGCCGAACGCACTTCCCTAATCTCCGATTACTACTAGTTTTACGAGTTTTCAGTTGGGACTTGGTATATTTTTCGTTTTATTTTGTTGCTCTCTTTAAGATGCGCGTTAGGTCTGTTCGCATGTATTTTAAATGTATGTTCCTATCTTTCATAGTTATGTTCATGATTGCATGTGTGGTTTCATTTATGGATAATATATACGGCTTGTAATTTCTTGTAGAGTTTGAAAACATTGATTGCATTTGTATTGTTTATTGATAGCAGTTTCTGTCGTCATTAGTTCAGTAAGGTTTGGTTTTATAGTCACGTTAGTCGTTATGTAACAGAAGATCTATATCGCATTCCTCGGTTCAGACCCTCTGAAGTCAGACAGTGTAATAACCTGCGAAAACAGCCGTCCTTCTTCGCTCCCGTCCCGAGTGGCATTTCACAAACTAACAACCGCACCGCGGTTCTTGTTTATTTTTTAACTGCGCAGCATGATGGGCCGAGCGCGGTTCATGTTTTACCCGTTGTTTATTTATTAACCGCGCGGCCATGGGCCGAGCGTGGTTCATAATCTACCCTTGGTTTATTTTTATTTTATTTTTTTTTCGTGTCGAGAGGCCTAGATCTCCACTCGGCCATACCAAAGATAGCCGTGAATCACGCAACCAGAGATGTTTATTCGCCAAAAGCTTTTGAAACGTGCATACACGGACAGTGTTACGAATGTTGTTTTCATTATTGTGTGTAAAATATATTTTCTTTTAGTGTTTGGAAGCTTTTCATTCGAACGAAATATTAAATACCCTGAAAAGGTATTACGTCAGCCATAGAATGCGTTGACGTTGCAAATTTCACTTTCGCTATGTGACAGATAAGATCTTGTTTACTTTGCAAGTTTATTTCGCCAGGAGCGTGGCCCTCAAGTTTTCTGAGTATTTTTCGCAGTTTTAAACAAGAGAACAGAATTGTCGAGCTCTTTTATTGAAGCAAGTTTAGAGATCGGAAGGAAAATGAAATCCTTGCAAGTCAAGCAAAGAACATGTAAGGATTACGTCATTGGTAGGGAAATAACCAGCTACTAAAGATAGCCGTAAATCTTGACGTTGCAGCTTTCACTTTCGCTGCGTTACAAATGAGATCGTGTTGTCACTACTTCAAAAGCGCCAGTTTTTAGTTTATTAGCAATTTTACGCGGATTCGTGACGGATTTGTGAAACGAAAGTGAATTCTTTGGCTGTTTCAGTGTTTGATCGAAGCGAATTAAGAGATTCAAAAGAAAATTAATCATTTGTTGAGGTAAACAAGAGCTTGTGTTTTTTTTTCGCGTCGAGAGGCCTAGACCTCCACTCGGCCGTACTAAAAGATAAGCGAGAATCACGCAACGTGAGATGTTTATTCACCAAATTAAAAGCTTTTGAAACATTGATACACGGACAGTGTTACGGATATTATTTTCTCTATTGTGTGTAAAATATATTTTCTTTTGGTGTTATGGAAGGTTTCGATTCGAAGGGAAATAAATACGCTGAAAAGGTATTACGTCAGCTATTGATTGCGTTGACGCTGCAACTTTCAGTTTGGGTGCGTGACAGATAAGATCTTGTTTACTTTGCTAGTTTATTTCGCTAGGAGCCTGTTTCTTTAGTTTTCCGATTATTTTTCGCTGGTTTTAGAGAAGAGAACATAATTGTCGAGCTCTTTTATTGAAGCGAGTTCAAAGATCGGAAATATTTGCAAGCCACGCAAAAACGTGTTAGAACGTGCAAGGATTACATCATTGGTAGGGAAATAACCATTGTAACAAAGATAGTCGTGAATAATGTAATTGTTGACTTATGTGACTGGTGTGGCTTAACTTTTCTAGCCCTTTACTCGTGAAAAATAAGTGAATTAAGTTCAATGTTGACTTTTAAGAAAGAAAGCTGTTGTCAATAGTGTTTGTATCTTCATGCCGATACATATTCCGAAGAAAGTTCCAGATTAAGACTATTACGTCATCAGAGATTTCACAACGATGGTGCAATCGGAGATCTGACAACTGCTATATAAGTGACGGTGCAATTAGAGGCTTAAACAGTTCATGTGTAGTCATTGTTGTCAGTTGTTGTACTACAGGTTGATCAGGTGATTTTGTGTCCATAGCCACTATTTAATTGACAAGGACTACAAGCGGACAAGAAACTTGAAGGTAGATGTTCGGTTGATTATTTTGGAAACGCTCGCTTTTGGAGTAAAGTTGATTTTTAACACTTTTAGCATTCTTTTCCCCGTAAATGTTCGATCGCAGGAAGTTATGCAAATTTCAAAGGTTGGACGACAGGAAAAACGCTTGCTCGCAAAGGCAAATTCAGGGGGGTGTCAGTAAAACGCAGACTCGGACTCGGGTCGGGGTCGGGGTCCTCTTTTCTTTGTTTTTTTAATTTTCTTTTTTCCTTTTTTCTTCCTTTTTTCCTTTTGTTTTCTTTCTGCGCGGCATGATGGGCCGAGCGCGGTTCATGTTTTACCCGTTGTTTATTTATTAACCGCGCGGCCATGGGCCGAGCGTGGTTCATAATCTACCCTTGGTTTATTTTTATTTATTTTTTTTTTCGTGTCGAGAGGCCTAGATCTCCACTCGGCCATACCAAAGATAGCCGTGAATCACGCAACCAGAGATGTTTATTCGCCAAAAGCTTTTGAAACGTGCATACACGGACAGTGTTACGAATGTTGTTTTCATTATTGTGTGTAAAATATATTTTCTTTTAGTGTTTGGAAGCTTTTCATTCGAACGAAATATTAAATACCCTGAAAAGGTATTACGTCAGCCATAGAATGCGTTGACGTTGCAAATTTCACTTTCGCTATGTGACAGATAAGATCTTGTTTACTTTGCAAGTTTATTTCGCCAGGAGCGTGGCCCTCAAGTTTTCTGAGTATTTTTCGCAGTTTTAAACAAGAGAACAGAATTGTCGAGCTCTTTTATTGAAGCAAGTTTAGAGATCGGAAGGAAAATGAAATCCTTGCAAGTCAAGCAAAGAACATGTAAGGATTACGTCATTGGTAGGGAAATAACCAGCTACTAAAGATAGCCGTAAATCTTGACGTTGCAGCTTTCACTTTCGCTGCGTTACAAATGAGATCGTGTTGTCACTACTTCAAAAGCGCCAGTTTTTAGTTTATTAGCAATTTTACGCGGATTCGTGACGGATTTGTGAAACGAAAGTGAATTCTTTGGCTGTTTCAGTGTTTGATCGAAGCGAATTAAGAGATTCAAAAGAAAATTAATCATTTGTTGAGGTAAACAAGAGCTTGTGTTTTTTTTTCGCGTCGAGAGGCCTAGACCTCCACTCGGCCGTACTAAAAGATAAGCGAGAATCACGCAACGTGAGATGTTTATTCACCAAATTAAAAGCTTTTGAAACATTGATACACGGACAGTGTTACGGATATTATTTTCTCTATTGTGTGTAAAATATATTTTCTTTTGGTGTTATGGAAGGTTTCGATTCGAAGGGAAATAAATACGCTGAAAAGGTATTACGTCAGCTATTGATTGCGTTGACGCTGCAACTTTCAGTTTGGGTGCGTGACAGATAAGATCTTGTTTACTTTGCTAGTTTATTTCGCTAGGAGCCTGTTTCTTTAGTTTTCCGATTATTTTTCGCTGGTTTTAGAGAAGAGAACATAATTGTCGAGCTCTTTTATTGAAGCGAGTTCAAAGATCGGAAATATTTGCAAGCCACGCAAAAACGTGTTAGAACGTGCAAGGATTACGTCATTGGTAGGGAAATAACCATTGTAACAAAGATAGTCGTGAATATGTAATTGTTGACTTATGTGACTGGTGTGGCTTAACTTTTCTAGCCCTTTACTCGTGAAAAATAAGTGAATTAAGTTCAATGTTGACTTTTAAGAAAGAAAGCTGTTGTCAATAGTGTTTGTATCTTCATGCCGATACATATTCCGAAGAAAGTTCCAGATTAAGACTATTACGTCATCAGAGATTTCACAACGATGGTGCAATCGGAGATCTGACAACTGCTATATAAGTGACGGTGCAATTAGAGGCTTAAACAGTTCATGTGTAGTCATTGTTGTCAGTTGTTGTACTACAGGTTGATCAGGTGATTTTGTGTCCATAGCCACTATTTAATTGACAAGGACTACAAGCGGACAAGAAACTTGAAGGTAGATGTTCGGTTGATTATTTTGGAAACGCTCGCTTTTGGAGTAAAGTTGATTTTTAACACTTTTAGCATTCTTTTCCCCGTAAATGTTCGATCGCAGGAAGTTATGCAAATTTCAAAGGTTGGACGACAGGAAAAACGCTTGCTCGCAAAGGCAAATTCAGGGGGGTGTCAGTAAAACGCAGACTCGGACTCGGGTCGGGGTCGGGGTCCTCTTTTCTTTGTTTTTTTAATTTTCTTTTTTCCTTTTTTCTTCCTTTTTTCCTTTTGTTTTCTTTGTTGTATTTTTTTTGTTTATGATCATAATGGCAATAATCAACGACTCGGGACAAATCGTGAATTACGCGCTGAGTATCATGGGACGGTTTTCAATCATTTTTCCCGCTAAAATGGTCACGTGATCAACTATAACTTTTTGCACGGCCGCACAACTCCACATCAACCAAACGACCATGACATCAAGTGACTACACGAAGCCCACGTTACCCTGCTCGTCATGTGCTCGCGTTAAGTGTCTCAAAAATCGGCCATCAGATTTTTGTCTTATCGCTCTCTATTATAAAGAAATTGGCGCTGACCTATGTCGCGTTAAAACCTCACGTGGTGGAAAAACTACAAAGGCGAGACATCGGAAACTGGCTAAATACGGTAGGAATTAAAGGAACTAAAATAACAAGACAACGAAAATCACGGCTACCCACACTGTAGGACTCCAAGCGACGTAAGAAAGGACTAACTCCGTCGCACAGTATAAAGGGTGTGCATTGTCACGCAATAGAAAATAAAATAAAAAAACATGCATCGAATTATGTAAAAAAGTTGGAATATTGTAGACGATAAATAAAGAAGACAGATCTCCAAGTTTAAGGTGTGTGCGTTGTCTCAAAGTTGAGACATTCGTCGAAATGTTCCGCACAAAATTACAGAGCCTAGTATGGAGCCGCCATGTTGGAGGACCAGCGGCGGTAGTAAATATGACGGCCAGTAAATAGTGTACATATGTGGAACTTACTTTAGCTACCTAGTCGACTGATTATCTGAACCAAACCAAAAAATCATTTACAAAAGCACTTTTCCTGATACTTAAACTCCTAAAATGGCTAAAACCCACGAGATAAGTGCATATTTTTCGACAAACGCGATCTTCGCGTAATGTCACGCACCGCCATAACTTCGCAATTCAAAAGGCGATAGTTTCCAACCGAAGGATGCTATTGAGCTGGAAAGTTGTAAAGAGGTATAAATTTGGTTCCTCTTATGCCTGATGAGGATAAAACCTTTAGCGGCTCTTTAGATTTGATGACGTCGCGTGCACACACTCTATATCCCGTGCTTAAATTCCGAACTCTGAGGAAAACTAAAATCACCACGTGCAAGGATATCTTATTACATAGTCAGTCTTAAACGGTTACTAAATTAACTAAAAACGGAAATTGGCGTGACTCGCGTCACAACCTTTCAAAAAATTTTCTGCAGCTTCTCTATTCGGCTGTCTTGACTAAAATGTGACTCGGATTGTTCGCGGTGACGTGCTTAACAAATGGGCTCCACCTCATTTCATTCTCTTCATACCCAAAAAGGTGGTAACGATGAACTGCTGATGCAAACTGCGAGAAATCGGAATTTGGTTTTAAAAAAAAAGTAAAAAAAGAAAACTAAAGAAAGAAAAACATTATTAAAAAAAAGAGACCTCGACCCCGACCCCGACCCCGACCCCGACCCCGACCCCGACCCCGACCCCGACCCCGACCCCATCTGGCTCTCAGATGGCTTTGGTTTTAATTGTTTTGTCCTTTTGTTTCTTTAGGGTCCAAGATTTCGTAGGTGATCTACGAGTTTTTGGGTGACGAGACGTCGCCCTAACAAAAAAAACGAGTGAAGTGAAAACAAAGGAAAACAAAATCAAATAAAGCTGAACAAAAGTGACTGAAGTTGAGACCATAGTGAAATACATTGAATAGTTTTTAAGTGAATACCGCATCAGAGGGTGTTCAGTGAGGACTTATCAAACTACGTATAATGGAGTTAATAAAAGAAACTTCTTGTCGATCTCGGTTTGCATTGTTTATTAGTGGTGTGGACATCCGAAAGAATGGTATAGAGCGACGCTGTATAGAACCGAGTAGGGTGCCTGTGAAACAGATGAGACGGTTTTTGAAAAAGAGAAAATTAAGGAAAAGAATTCGTAATTTTGTATTGAAAAATGTTCCCAAGTCGTCAAAAGTTTATCAAATTATCCGAGCTCCCTTTCTTCGCAAAACATTTGTCTTCGCCGAACGTATTACAGAAGCCAATGACTTTATGGTTACTAAGAAATATCCCTTGAGAGGGAGTTGTAAAATGTTGTCATTGGGGAGTAAGATGGTATTTAAGAGTTTAAATCACAAAATGAACAATATTGCCAGTAAGCTCTCTGGAGATATAGAAACAAATCCTGGTCCGTTTGTTGTAGATCCTTCCAAAACCATTCATGCTCCATATAGTCAAGGAAATAGTTTAGTTTTCGGTTCAAATGCGGGAAAACAATGTGTGGCAATGAGCTTGATAGCAATATTATTCTACTTCATCTATTCAATAAGATCATCCTCAGATCTTGGAGAAATAATGAATGTTGGCAATGAGTTATACACACGGCTATCACAGTCGGCAGGACAGGATTTATTAATGTTGACGGAATTACCTGAAGTATTGTGTCTAAGAGATACTATGTATAGATTAATATACAGTGACAGCTACTTTGGAAATGTGCACAATTTTAATGACTGTACAATAGAAGGTCACTGTCTACCTTTAATTGAAGCGTTTGAATCATTGCTTAGAGAAAGTTTTACATCTTTTATTCTCACAATAACGACCTGTACTGTAGCTATTCTTGTAAAAAACAATGGCATATTTAAAGTTTTCGACTCACATAGTCGTGATTTGGAAGGAATGTTCGATCCCTGTGGAACTTGTGTGCTTGTAGAGATAGCTTCTCTTGACAAACTAGTAGACTATTTTGAAAACTTATACGTTGGAATTATAGATGCAATTTATGAATTAAAAGGTGTTCAGATATCAAGAGATGTAATCGGAAGTGTTGGTCTGACGACACCCGAAATATCTCCACCAGTAAATATTGAGAATTTAAATGGCAATGAGCTAATTTCAGATAGTTTACCAGAAAGTGATATGTTGTTTTGGTCGTGTACACGATGTTGTTGTATTTGTTTCTAAGCAATTTGTTTCTCAATCTTAAAGGAAATTCGTTATTGGAATGAAAATACATTGGATGCTATAATTGAGAATAGTAACCAGCTACACGAGAACATGATGTTGAAAGAACATTGCACGGTCTCTAATCTTCCAAATTCTCTTGTAATAGACGTTGCTACTATCCAAGCACGTTTCAATGTACTATACAAAGGAATAAAAAACGAGGAAGAATCGTTATTTGTCTTACAAGAAATGAAAAAAGTTATAACAGAAAATCAAGAACACAATACCGGTTTTTTGATGTGCACGTCTCAGTCAAAGTGTTATGTTTGCTGTATTTTTAAAAGAGGAAATATGGGGAGAACAAGTTACGCGGTATTTGGACCTGACAATAAGGAGTCAAAAGGTTATGTTTATGAAGTTGTCGAAAGTGTAACCAGTGCAATCGAACATCTTGTCAGAATGCTAACAGATAAAAAGAAATTAGAGGCAAAAAGGTATGAAATGCAGTTTATCGAATGCAGTTGTGACTTGTTAGAAAAAGATCGGCAGAAAATTATAAGAAGACACATCTCAGAAAAGCAGAAGCAAAAACTTGCCAAACAACGAAGAGAAAACTATGCTGCAATGGAACCGGTGAAAAAACGAGCTTGTTTGGATGATTGCGCTGCAAAGTACTCCAACATGGAATCCTGTCAAAAGAAAGCCTTAAAGAGTAGAAACGCCGAAAAATACCAACTTATGGAGCCAACTAAAAAGCGAAAATTGAGTGGTAAAAATGCCGAGTAATATAGACTTATAAAAAGCAAGAATAGAGTAGTCAAAATGCTGAGAAATACAGACTTATGGAGCCGAATAAAAAAAGCAAAACTTGTTTGTTCAAAATGCTGAAAAATACAGACTTATGGAGCCGAATAAAAAGCAAGAATTGAGTACTCAAAATGCTGAGAAATATAGAGTTATGGAGCCGAATAAAAAGCAAAACTTGTTTGTTCAAAATGCTGAGAAATACAGAAAAATGGATTCTGGCGAAAAGAAGGAACTGATAAAACAAATAGTAACTAGGAAAAAAGAGAGAAAGGAGGAAAAATATTTCTCTACACAGTCACTGGACTATTACATCGAGCAGTTCAATCAAGATATAAGGGAAGGTCCTTATTATATCTGTGTAGTGTGCAACAGACTTTTGTACAGAAAAACCGTATTGGAATTCAAGAAGGACAAATACAACTGCAGTTCCTATTTATTTACCAGTGTGACTTCATTTAACGGACATATGTACATTTGTAACACTTGCCACGTCACAATCAAGAAGAAAAACAAAACTCCGTGTCAAGCAGTGTACAACAATCTCACGGTTGATGATGTTCCACCTGCGCTTGCAAGTTTAGAAAAACTTGAACAAATATTGATTTCTCAACGAATCGTATTTCAGAAAATTGTTGTGATGCCAAAAGGCCAGCAAAGGAAAATTAGGGGAGCGATTTGTAATGTCCCAGTGTCCTGTGAAGAAACCTGTCATGTTTTACCAAGGCCACCTGATAGTTCTGGAATTATTATGTTAAAATTAAAAAGAAAATTGCAATTCAGAGGTCATGTTTACTTTCAGGCAGTGCGTCCAGAGGTAGTGTTACATGCTCTGCAGTGGCTTCAACGGAATAATGCATTATATGAAAATGTAGCCATTAACCTTGAAAACATTGATCGTGAACTGTCTAGTCTTTGTGATCATGAACAAGAAACCGAATTAGGCATCGCAAGCTTTTCTCAGAGTGGAATTTTAGCTGGTGATTGTGATGGTAATGATGTCGACTGTGGGAAGGAACATAGAGATGAGGAACAAGCTGGAAAAGACAAGGGACATTGTTCTCAGGATGGAAACTTAAATAGTGATGCTTCTGGGGATTATGATGACGAATGTGAGAGGGAAGACCCACTTAATGAACACAGGTCAGCGAGTTGTGAAACCTGTTTACAATCCATTATCCCAGATTACCCTATAATATCTGATGAAGAGGGAAGGCAGAGATCTTCAGGAAATGAAATATTTAGTGTTGCTCCTGGAGAGAATAAACATCCCTTGTCTATGATGACCGATAGACATTGTGAGGAATTAGCCTTTCCAGTTCTTTTTCCTAAAGGTAGATTTGGGTATAAAATGGACAGAAAAGAGAAATTAACACCGGTCAGATACTTTAATGCTCGTTTACTTCATTATAGCGGGAGATTTGCTATGAATCCCGAATATCTTTTCTTTGCGCAGTTTATCATTGAACAAAAAAAAGTTTCGGATAGCATAAACATTGCTTTAAAAAAGTTACATGGGCAGCCCCTAACAGCATCACAATTTAGATCAAATGACCAATGTGTCAAAAATCTTATCTTCAAGGACCAGGCATATCTTTTTCTGAGAGGTATCCCAGGTAGTCCACCATATTGGCAAAAGTTTATGTACGAAGTAATAGCAATGGTTCAACAACTTGGAATCCCCACGTGGTTCATGACTTTATCATGCGCTGACCTTCGATGGCATGAACTTTTTCACATACTGTCTCGCGTGAAGGGAGAAAATATGACGGATGAGGAAATAGAAAATTTGTCATACAATGAGAAATGTTCTTTACTTAACTTAAATCCTGTTATTGTTGCTAAGCACTTCCAACACAGAGTAGAAACATTTTTTAAAGATGTATTATTGAGCAATGCGAAGCCTATCGGACAGATTGTGTATTATGCGCTTTGGATTGAATTTCAAATGCAAGGTTCTCCACATTTGCACTCATTGATATGGACGTCAGATTGTCCTGAGCTGAAATGTGGCAGCGAAGAAGCTTACATAAGGTACATTGATGAACATCTACAGGGAAGTCTTCCAAATAGGGAAAATGACTGCGAATTTCATGACTTGGTAAACATGTACCAAAAACATACACATTCCAAAAGTTGCAAGAAGTATAGGAACATTCCATGTAGATTTAACTTTGGCCAATTTTTCAGTAACCAAACAGTTGTGTCCAAGCCTCTTCCGGATGACATGCCTGATGAACAAAAAGTAGTAGTCTTGAAAAGGCGTAATGAAATTTTATGCCTTGTTAAAGAGAAAATTAACGAAAAGTTAGATCCAAGTAAACCTGATTATATTTCAAGCACAAGTGCAGAGGACGTGTTGGCTATGTGCAAAGTTTCCAAAGAAGAGTATAATTGGGCTTTATCCATTTCTACGGATTCCGATTTTGAGCTGCACCTTAAAAGAGAAGTTGACAGTTGTTTCATCAATAACTACTTTGAAGCAGGAATAAAAGGTTTCAGAGCTAATGTGGATTTGCAGCCTGTTTTTAATCACTACAAATGCATAATGTATGTGTGCTCGTAATTCTCGAAAGACGAAACCGAATGTTCTCAGGCAATAATGAACGCAGCAAGAGAAGCTAAAGACAATAACCTGAACATAAGAGAAAGCTTGAAAAAGGTTGGAACAGCATTTTTGTCTTGTAGAGAAGTTAGCGCCCAAGAATGCGTTTACAGGTGCATGCCTGAACTTTGGTTACGTAAGACCTTTCCATGCACAGTGTTTGTAAATACTGGTTTACCGGAAGAAAGATGCAGAGTGGCAAAATCTGCAGAGGAAATTGAAGCTCTGGATGGCGACAGTACTGACATTTTCATGTCAAATATAATCGAACGATACAGTGATCGGCCAAATATTGTTGACCAGTTATGTTTAGCGGAGTTTGCAGCTTATTACTATAAAGACTGTAAAAAAGACCCTGATGAATTTAATGATGTTCAACCTAATGGCTTTGTGATGATTTAATAGAATCGAACCATGTCTCTAATTGTGAATCAGTTCTTCCTCCAACGATTAAGCTCAATAACGGAAGAGAAACAATGAAGCGTCGTAAGATTAAGGCTGTAATAAGATTCCACACACCAAGTAAGGTAAAAGAGCCTGACAAATTTTATCACCATTTACTAATGCTCTACTTTCCATGGCGAAAAGAAACTCATCTTCTTGGTGATGATCAATTATATTCAACAAAATTCCGGGAGCCTGAAGTTTTTAGTAAAGTAGAAAAAAATAGAAGAATGTTTGAACCAAATGCTGAGGCTATCGACAACGCGTTACAGATGGTTAGGGAGAATCGAGTGAGAGATTTTCAATCATATGACCCGATCAATGACCAAGAAAACGACGACTTGACAACAGAAGCAATAAATGACATAGATAACGAATGTGATAACGATTTGCCTGGGGAACTTGTATCACTCCCATCTGAAACAAACCAAACATCGGCAGGAATAAGTACTTTTAACCAGCCATCTGCTATTAGAGAAGAGGAGCTACGTGATGCTGTAAGATCTTTAAATGTAAAACAGCGCATTACGTATGATGTCGTGCTGTCTTGGTGTAGAAACTGGATTAAAACTGTTAATTGCCTCACTAAGGAAACTATTGAGCCGATACATATCTTTGTGACTGGTGGTGGTGGTGGTGGTAAGAGCCACTTAATCAAAACAATTTATCCTACTGCAGTTAATATGTTTAAATACAGTGCGGCAAATCCGTCTTTACCGACAGTTCTGCTAATGGCACCTACAGGCATTGCAGCTGTTAATATTAGTGGCACGACTGTAAATACAGGTCTAGCTATTCCAAAACACGCAGGAATTAATTTACCTCCGTTACCAGATCAAAAGAAAACGTTGTTAAGGCTCAGTTTAAGTGAACTGAAGCTGTTGATTATTGATGAAATATCGATGGTTTCAAACAATCGGCTATTACATATCCATCAAAGACTAAAGGAAATTTTTGGAACTTCGAACTCGAAGCTATTTGCTGGTATAAGCATTATTGCTGTGGGTGATTTACATCAGCTACCACCTATCCAACAAAAACCTATTTTCTGTAGATATAGTAATGACGTATATAATTTGTCACATCCATGGCACGAATTCAAGATGATAGAACTGGTTGAAATCATGAGGCAAAAGGACGATCAACCTTTCATTGAGCTTTTAAACAGACTGAGAGTTGCACAACACACAGATGCTGACATACGCGCTATTCAATCTAGGGCAGTTGATGTGAATGACAAAAATAATTATCCTTTGCATGAATTACATGTGTGGGCTGAAAATAAACCCGTGATGGACTACAACAATCAATGACTTCAAGAAATTTTGATGCCTTTACATGTTCTTCAGGCAGTGGATCAATATCCAAAGAATGTATCAAGGCATGAAATTGAAAGAGTTCTTTCAAAAGGTCATTCTTACACGGGTGGTCTAGATTTGGAGGTATCTATTAAAGAAGGGGCTCGTGTCATGTTAACAAACAATGTTGACATCTCCGACAGACTCATAAATGGACAGTTAGGTACTGTGGCTCGAATCTTGGTGAATGAAGTGACTCAAAAGCCCACTATTGTGTATATCAAGTTTGACGATGAAGAAGCAGGTAATTTGGTTATTAATACATCTGCTGATACCTTTGCTATAGAAAACAAAGTTGTCCCAATTAAACCAGTCTTAGCTCAGATAAAGTTGAATCCTGGGAAGCGTTCTTCACCAGAAATACAAAGATTGCAGTTTCCATTAGCTTTGGCATGGGCATGTACTGTTCATAAAGTTCAAGGACTAACTTTAAACAATATTGTCATAAGTTTTGAGTTATTCAAACAAAGATCATTTAATTACGGGCAAATTTATGTTGCCTTGAGCCGTGCCACTTCTCTGCAAGGTCTTTATGTTCTTGGAAAATTAGAGCGCAAACATATTAAAGCAGATCCAAGAGTAATTGAAGAGTATGAAAGACTGCGAAATACATCACTGCTAAAAGAGAATGCTAACTTTCAAGTACAGGAAGATGACCCTATCATACCTATTGTCCTGTTAAATATCAGATCACTTCGAAAGCACAGTATTGACATAAAATTTGACACCAAAATTTTCAACTGTGATATGTTACTTTTAACAGAGACTCAACTTACACCATCTGATTCAGACAATGATATTCAAGATCATCTATATCCTTTTACATTAAACAGGCAAGATAATAGTGATAATAGATATTCTAGCCTAGCTTTGTGTAACAAAACAACAGTGTGCATCAAAGAGGAAGAGTATCTTCCAGTCATAAATGCTTTGATGTTCACCGCGACTTTTACTAGACCAGAGAATTGTGACGTAAGATTTTTGTTTCTTTACAGAAACAAAGCTTCTAATGTACATGATTTTGTTAACAATCTAAATCATATCACAAATTGGTACACAGTTGATGTAATACTTGGAGATTTTAATATTAATTACTTTGATGAAAAAGAATCACACTATTTAAAGAATATATTGGAAAGTACATTGGGTTATCAGCAAATTGTGAGCAAACCAACATTTTTATCAGGAAGTCTTCTTGATCATGTTTACATCACATCAGATAAATTTAAAAGTGTTAATAATAATGTGATTGGGGTTTACTATTCTGACCATGATGCAGTTAAAATCCTCTTACATTTATGACGAAAATAATGATTTGCGGCAGAAGATAGGCGTTTTCTGATGGCTGTAAGATACAATCATGTAGTATGCATTTTTGATTTTATGCCAAAAAAAATTTAAAATAAAATTGATCATTTAATGTGAACAGTGAATTTAATGAATGAAGTGAATGCAGTGAGTAACACAGAAATCCCATTCTAGTCACAGCAGTCAATGCTGTGCACCATGTGTAAATACATCTGGCCTGGACCACCACGATGGTAAGTCCCACGTTTAATTTATAATTTATATTGACTTTTAACGTCAAAATTTGTTTTGGATTATTGAAACTATTGGATAGTTTTATTATATCCATTTACTAATGCAACCATTTATGTTAAGGAGTATGATGTTTAAATCAAGGCACATCTTTTTGTCTAAGATACTTTTGATTTAAAATTAATTTTCTTGGTGGGAAGAAATACTTAACTAGCTGTTGAGAGCCCACAGAAAGTCATGCAAAAGTTAGCTTTTGATTTCCACCATGAACTTACATATGTAATTCAATAGTCTTCCTTATCAAAATGACAAAAGTTGAATATTTTCGTGTCTGATTGTTATAACTTGCAGATTGGGGAAGTTGTACCACATTGTGTCAGTTTCTCAATATGGATAAAGTAAACTTGTAATGAACAGCAAGTGAATATCAAGTACAATATGGACACAATGGGCATCTCAATCAGCACAGAAACATTACTCAGGTCTAAAATCCCAAGTATGGATGTCAACAAGACTTATTCTAGTCAAACAATTGGTGGTCCAGTTTACTTCAAGACTATAGAAAGGAGACTCTACAGAGAAACTGCTTGACATATAGCAAACTGAAGATGAAGACATAGTTCAAAGTACGATGGTATTCAATGCTACTGTAATCACAGTTCTTTTAGGAGAATTACAATCTGCATTAATCTGCGAGCTTCTTTATGTTACAACAATTAATGAGCACTGAACTGATTCCATAACACGTTTGTCTCTCTAAACTTTGAGATTGCTTTGAGTGACATAAAATCTATAGTCACTGCTTAGCAGATTTACAACTACGCAGTTTAGGGGGAATTGTACCACAGTGTGTCAGTTTCTCAATAACGGATAAAAAACACATGTAAGCAACAGCAAGTTAATATCAAGTATGACATAAACACATTATGGACTTCTCAATCAGCACTGAAACATTATTGGTACATCTCAAGTGGGGACGTAATCAAGACTTATGTTAGTCAAACAACATATGGTGGTCCAGTTTACCTCAAGACATTAGAGAGGAAACTCTATGGCTCTAGAAACTATTTGACAAATAACGAAGTGAAGATGATGCCATATAGTTCACAGCATGATGATATTCAGTGTTACTGGAATCACAGTTCTTTCAGGAGAATTATTTTCTGCACTAATCTGTGAGCTTACCTATGTTTCAACAATTACTGAGTACTGAACTGATTCCATAAGAAATTTGTCTCTCTAGACATTGTGATCTTATTGAGGGACATAAGATCTATAGTCACTGCTTAACAGATTAACGACGATATAAAAGCTACTATTGAAAACAAAAACGATGATCTTGATAATTAACAGTATTCAATAGAGTATTTAGATAATTTTGGAGTATATGCTGCAACTATTTATTGCTGCTATCCTTTTCTCTCTGCGAAGAATAGGAATGTCAAGATTTAAAAAAAAAGAGTATTTCATAGTACATGTCAGATTACATGTCAAAAAAATTGTGGTTGGTATACAAAGTGACCAATCATGTAAATGTTGGTACATGTTAGAAATTGAAACTTGGTTTTGCAACTGAAGTAAGAGCCTAATCCATGGCATATCTCAAATGAAGTGTTCTCAAAAAGAAAGTTACAACTGTGCAGTCATGTTTTAGTACCTTTGTGTGCAAAACTAGTTTTATAAGTTGAAAAGAAAAATTCAAAGATTAAATAATTTTTGTAGAAAATAGTTGTGATTTATTGCATGACAGTCACCAGTATCAGGTGATTTTCAACTTAGTAGTTAGTGTGTGGTTTTTGTGTTACAGAGAAATTGACATATGACCTTTCAAAATTATGAAGAGAAGTCTCTTAATACAAGTCTTGGCTTCTTATGAAATGTATACATTTGGTAGTGAAATTTGTGCACAACGACTTAAAATATGAACAGTCCAAAAAAAAACCCACCATATGGGAAATTGGTCTTAAAATAGACTTGTTACCTCGTGGTCTAATTATTGAGACTTATTCATGGAAAAAGTGTGTGACATATGGAGACCGGCGTTTTATAATAGCCTCAATAACGTTTTGTTTAGCGTTCAGCTACGTAATGAGCGGTCATGATCTCATTATGGCCTTAGAAAGTCCTGGAAAGTCTCATGGTCTGTAGTCTACATTTGTCGTTGGTTGTAATCGGCACAGACAGCACAGAAGCCACTGACTGACAAATCAGACACTGCATGGCAGACAGCACATCTCATATAGTATGCAGAGCAATACGTAACAAAGAAAATAGAGAAATTTTGAGTTACCTTGGTTTATTCTTTGATACAGCTTGTTGTTACATGTACATGCATCTCACTGGCTCTGTAGGTTAACGTTCAAACAGCTGAAATAATTTGCAACTTTGTTTCTCGACGGATGGCCTCCTGTAAATGTTTCCGTAAAATTGGTTTGGTGTTGGAATCTTCTTTTTGGTTTCGCAACAAAATGGTAGAAATGCACGACTTGGTTTGTAAGTTGTCCCAAATTAGTATTTAAAAATCGTTGTTCCAGGGAAGATTTCCACAAAGATGTAGTTAGCTTTGTTTACATCCACAATTTTTCCTATCGAGCTGGTTGCTACTGGAGGTGACAGGGTTGAATAAGGTCTGCGCATGTGCAAGATCTCATCGCTAGCGCTGGCGCCAATGGCCTGGGCACCATAAGAAACCTCGAAAAAATGGTGATTGGAATTCCTGCCCGCGAACCGAGCAATGGCCTCGTCAAAGGGGTCGCCACGAAGCGCTTTAGAACGTCTCACAGTATTGGCTGAGAAAATGTTATACAAACAATAGTAACAATGGAGACTAGTCCTAAAACAATAGAACTTCGTGCCAACAAGATCCAAGGAAATTAGAGGTTCTAGAGCGCTTCGTGACACTGTTCGTGACAACAGCGTCAAACCGCCTCAGGTAACCTTGGCGTGTTATCCAGTTCGTGTCCGCTTAATAAACTAGCAAGCCCACTCACTTGGCTTTGCATGTACGCCAAAAAACAATAGGGTGGACGTGAATAAAATCCAAAACCCGGCGTAAGTCGGATGTCATCTCCCAAGTACTCGATAAATCTCTCATGTTTAGGCGTTGTTTTCACCAATTGTACAAAAACGTATGTGACGACGAATGGTCGAGGAAGCTTGTGTAAGACATTTCTTTCTACTGTTTGCAGTGTGGCTCTACCTTTTCACCATAGACCGGGCGCCTTAAGAAACTTTTTAAAAACGCCACCATTTTTTCGAGTTTTGGTGCCCAGGCCGCTGGCGCCAGCGCAGGCCATGA
Source organism: Micromussa lordhowensis (assembly GCA_964020085.1). Taxonomy (NCBI): domain Eukaryota; kingdom Metazoa; phylum Cnidaria; class Anthozoa; order Scleractinia; family Lobophylliidae; genus Micromussa; species Micromussa lordhowensis. Next base: position 24,534,524 of record OZ026598.1, read on the forward strand.
AATCAAGCACATGGGCCAACGCTGTTCAGCCCTGCCACCAGGACTCAGTTTAGGAGTCTGGTTGGGAGTGGACCAGGGATTTGGACGGAGGGCGGGGTCACAGGGGGGGGGGAGGAGGAGGCGGTGATTGCAGAATGATGGTGCAACAGTTAACTTTGTTGTCACTTCTAATAATAGCTGGTTGTTGCAAGGCGATGGTGCAATAGTTTACGTGTTGATGGCGCAATGATTGGGGTAATCTTGCTGACTAAAGAAGAAGTGAAAGGGTATAAATGTAGCAAACGTGTCATGTTGTTGAAGTCGGTATAGTGGAGTTCTTGAGTAACGCGAATTCTGACAAGTGAATTGGTTGCAGTTGTCGTCCCGATTTCTTACTACCACGGTGAATATGTCGAAAGGTAAGGGACAGAAAAACTGAGCTAGTACATAAAAATGGACTAGATTTTTATTATTTATTTTCTCTTGCAGAAGGGAAAGATGCTAGAAAAAGTAAAAATTTAAGGAAAACTAATAGCACCGCGGAGGAAAGATTGTCAAACGCAGGTTTGTTGTTGTAATTTTTGAAAAAAAAAGCGATAAACGGAAGAAACAATGGCAATCCTGCGAGAAAAATGGTAAAAATAGTAACCTTTGTTTTTATGTCGCCAGATAACCAAAAGGAGCAAACTCAACAGCAGCAAATCTTTACCACCAGCACTGGAAACGCTCTTGATGAAACAGGAACATTAAAATCTAAAGGTGTGTAAAATGTTATGTGTGTTCGTTGATGGTTTGTGAATTACTAAATCTTCCGTATATACTTAATATCTTTTTGCTTTTTGAGATAGGTTTGTTGGATTGCTCGATCAATGTTGTATTTAAAAGTTTCTGATATTGCAATCAATAACCCTTTGACTACAAATTGTAAAGAGTGTTTATCAGGATATTGTTTTCATTAGATTGATTAAATCAGGTGCAAGGTACTTCGATTTTAATAATCTTGCAATATCTTGTTATCATAGACAGGAAAATGTTTGGAGGAGAGAAAGATGGGGAACCGAAATGGTGTGATGTCGGATCTTTGAGTGGAGAAAGCTGTAAATTATCTAAAGGTATAGTATATTTTATTATCTGTGTCTTAACATTGACTGTTACATCAAAAATCAATGTTTATAACCGTTGAAGCGGTGTACCGAAATGGGAAGTTAGACGTTACCTTAATAACATATTTGTGCGATGATGATGATGATGATAATGATGATGATGATGATGATAATGATGAGTGATAAATGCTATTTATGTTTTGTGCGGCTGGGGCGCGGCAGCAAGCATTAAAGATGTCTTTTTATACTCACTGTGAACTGCTATAACTGTCTTACAGGCATAACTGAAGAAAAGAACGATGGAACGTTGAAATCCAGAGACGACTCTTTCCGCAATGGACAAAAGTCAACGTTACATGAAGGTAGAGAATGTCAGTACTGTGTTACTTCCCGTCAGCATCTGGGATAGCACACGATGCTATTAGTAACTACAGCTGTCGGCGTAACTACTAATGTTGTTACCCTAGACTGCCATTACCAAATGTGCCCGGCGGAAAATAGTCATTTTAGCAAGTTATGCTGACTAAGTACTAACTTAATCCGCCTATTGGCCTAGGGAGAAGACAGGCGGCGTGGAACAATTTAGCTCAATTTCTTCAGGAGAAATGCTTAAAGTGCCCATGAAGTTAAAAAATAATTGCTGCTTATTTGAAAGGCTTTTTAAAGTGAACAAGAATGGGGTTTTCCTTTTTGGCATATCTCTTTTCGTTTTGGAGATATTCGCGTTTTCGTAATATATAGATTTAGGCCAGCTTAACAGCGTAGCTCCTGGACTGGGTTGTTCAGAACCTGATTAAGCTAAGCTAAGAAAAGGTAGAATTTTGATTTGAATTTTGTAAGTTTGCGGTGAGGTTTTATGTATATTGTTTGAGGTTCTATCTTCATTTTAACAATCACCATATACACAAAAGAAAACCGACAAAAAAACATTTTTAAAGAAAACAAGTTATAATTCGGTTAAATTTTAAACTTTAATCCAGCTTCAGAACAATCCTGTCCTGTTTTCAACAAGTTAACGTGACATGAGTCCACAATCCAATCGGAAAAGCAGCAATTGGTCAGCGGTCAACTTAAAAAAATGTGACCTCGATGAGCTGTAAACTTGAGCAAGCGATATAGCCACGTGATACTGGTTAGCAGATACTCTGTTTTGACAGGTATCAATTGATCGTAGCATGGATGTCCAATATGAAAAAAGTACTCAGTAAACCAAGGCTTTATATCTCTGTCAACCTTTTTTTTGGAGTATGGACACCATGTTGCGCGACTCCGCCGCCGTCGTTTGCGTACGCGCCCACGAGCAATACCGCTAGCCATAATAAGCATAGGAAAATCAATTTATATGCATGGGTTTCCTTTTCTTTTCTACGACGAGTATGGTGCTCCGTTTGGCGGCCCTT
>OZ026598.1:24539505-24589005 GCA_964020085.1 Micromussa lordhowensis
GCCGCAGTAAGCCGACTGGAAAAGTCACGTGCTTGCCTTGCGAAAAATCTTGTAACAGATTTTGTGTGTGAGTAATACTGAGGAGAAGTGTTTTTTTATTCCCTAAAAATGACATTTTCGGGCTTTGATGTTCGGAACAAAATCAAGATATCGGCCCGCATGTTGTCATTATTTTTTGATATCAAATAACTTAGCATTTTAAAAAGAGTTGCAAAAGTTACTAGTTGCAACGTAAAGAAATGGAAAAATATTTCCCCAATAACGGATTAACGCTTTAATTTTCCTTTGTTGAAATTATACAACTTACGCGAAACGTAACGCTATCAGATATGCATATAGCAAATTCAAAGAATGATTTGTAGAATGTCGAATGTTGTTTTCCCACTAGGAACTGTTTTGTTTTTTTGGTGAAAAATGTTGTAATGTTACTGAAATGCATAAGGTTGAATAAACTGTTGAAAATATTGTCTTTGTATTGAATATGTACAAAGACATTAAATGGATAGTTATAGAGAAACACCCTGGGAGTAGGATTTGCATCCTATTTAATATAGTCTGAAGTTGCTACATGTTATAAATGTAGCCAAAGATAACGTGGAATCTTGGCCTTTCGGGAAATAAAGGCTGCAGATAACACCTGTGTTGCTCCATTTAACTTCAGTGTGATTTCATTGTTGCTTTCAACTGATTTTTTTCTTGGAAACGTTAACTTCCCTACTTTATTTTTTTTTTTAACTTGTGGAAATGCGAAGCGTAGAAGCAAGATCAACCTACTCCAAGTGTGCAGTTAGTCGCTTGCTCAGATAGTCATCGTTATTAGTAAGGGGCGTAGAATTCGAGTAACGGACGTCATGTTGAAATAATAACGACACAGATCATGATCGCGTCTCCAAGTAATCGATACCTAATAAGTTGATTATTCATCGATTATGTTGGATCATAAAATAGTAAGTCATAAAAAGTTTTTGGTTCTCTCTTCGTGTACTGGTTCACAAGGATCGACATAAAAGTCCCAACAATATTGAACAGCTAAATAAAGGTTCGTGACAATGGTTATTCCCTCTGTGAGCTGGTACACCAGGATACAACCAAGTTTTTCGAGTCTAAGTGGAGAGAGACGCTCTGAGAGTTAAGTGTGTCACCCAAGAACACAACACAAAATCCCCAGCCACAACTCGAGCTGGCCCACCCAATCCGGAATCCAGCGCACTAACTATTAGGCGACCAGGTATCCCATTGATAAAATAGTTACAAAGAACGAATTATTGAATTAAAACAATTTTATTGACATATAACAAAATAGTTTAGCACATTATTATTAAGTATTTATGTATTTCTTTATCCATTTCTTTATTCATTTATTCATTTATCCAGTGAGCTAGGTGTTACATTTAATTTACTAGTTTAGTTTTCCTGTTTTAAATTACTTTTGTTTTGTTTTTTTTTTTAATTTCAACAGCCGTAAACGGATAACATTCTTTGTTGGTCATATATAACAAGCAAAATTAAAGTAACTTGGCCAGGTCGCCACTATGACGTTTTGCTGACAAGGCACAGTGGCGACAAGAAGGAATCTTGCAAACTGAAAAAAATAGGAAAAGAAAATTGAACATTCTGCATTTGTAAGAAAACGATTCACGAATAATGCTTTTTTAGAATTGTGTCAACTGCTGCTGTAAAACACAAATTGAAATTATAGATAAGTAACTAATTAACAATAACGATGACAGAAACTGAGAAACAAATTTGCATCTTTATGTGCCATTTTGAAGAGGAATGGGTTTTTAACAACAACGCTCGTCCTTCTATTTGGTTTCGGTACGTTGACGATACCTTCACCTTGTTTGACAGTAAAAACACTGCAACTCAGTTTCTGCACTATCTCAATAACTGTCACGCAAACATTAAATTCACTGTTGAATTTGAAGAGAAAAACACAATCCCTTTCTTGGACATTCTCATCAAACGTCACAGTCACACTTTCTCAACATCTATGTACCGGAAGAAGACCTTTACCGGCCTGTACACAAAATGGGACTCCTTCACACCTAGGAAATACAAAGTTAATCTCATCCGCACTCTCACTTTTCGTTGTTTCCGCATCTGTTCATCACCTTCCCTGTTGCGCTCTGGTTTGAATGAACTGAGGAAGTTGCTGTTACAAAACGGATACCCTGCTGGTATTATCAATTACAACATTAATGATGTTCTGAACAGACAGCAAAACAGAGCGAAGAATCCAATCACCACGATCCCCAAAAAGGATATTATCTTAGTTCTACCTTATTTAGGGTCACAGAGCAAAATTTTTGCTAAACAACTAACGACCTGCATTAATAGATTTTATGGTTGCATTAATCTTAGGGTTATTTTCCAAAGCGCTCATCGCATCAAGTCTTTTTTCCCCTATAAGGATAGGATCAACCGTTCTCAAATGTCAAAAGTTGTGTATAAGGCTAGTTGTTGGGACTGCCAGGATTTTTACATTGGGAAAACAAAACGTAGATTGCATGACAGAAAAACTGAACATTTTAAGGCGATCACGAGCAACTGTCATGCGTCTGCTATCGCAGACCACATTACGTCAACTGGTCACAACTTAAAATGGGACCACTTTGATATACTGGCAAAAGGACGGTCAGACACACACTGTAAGATAAAGGAGACTCTACTTATCAGGGAATTAAAACCTACCCTAAACGATAAGGTTAGCAGCGAAAAGCTTTATCTTTATTAGTTTGCAGCTTCGGATATGCAAATTTGTTTCTCAGTTTCTGTCATCGTTATTGTTAATTAGTTACTTATCTATAATTTGAATTTAGTTGCTACTTCTGTTACCAAATGGTCTTGTTAGCACAAATGAAACGATTAACTTTAAAAACACAACAACGCTTTTCAGTTTTCGGAACATGTTTCGATGTTTCAAACATCATCATCAGCCATTATGAATATATAGTAAAGATTTACAAAAGTGGTCGGTATATATAACCATATACAATGAAGCTTCATAAATTCAAATAGTCGTTAACTGTCAAACTTATTTAAACTAACCAATAAAATGATAGACTAAGAGAAGAAATAACGGAAAAATAAACTTAAAATTCCCTGTAAACAACAGTAGATAAATTTAGAAATGTAACGACAAAATAACGTGCTCAACTTGTTTGTTGAGTTCAGGTTTCAACTGTTCAATATGAAAGCTCTCTTTTATTTTGAGTTGAGAGTAAGTGCTGGCATTATCGAGAATCTTAAAACAAGAGATATCACACTTATCCCTACAATCTTTAGAAGCACTAAGATGTTTAAAAATGTGGGAATTTGACGGCATTTGACGGCAAGTCCGTGAATTGCGGACTTCCGGTATTTGACCAGGCCAAAGCTCTCGATTCCTGCCGCAGGTCAGAAGGATCGTGGGCTCTACAGACGAGAATCGGCAAGTCCGTGAATCGCGCAGCGGTGTTGGACAAGGCCAAGAGTTGCGATTCTTGTTGCTGGTGAAAAGCAGCGCGGATTCTGGGAACGAGAATGGGTTCATCGGAATGACAAGACTACTGACCACAACAATGATGATGATGATGGTGATGATGATGAGGAAGAGGAGGATGACAATGATGATAATAATAATAATGATAATAATGATAATAATGATAATAATGATAATGATAACAATGATGATAATAATAATAATAATAATATTAACATTAATGATAATGATAATGATAATAATAATGATAATAATTTATTTGCCATCGGTAGTGTTACAGCTCAAGTGCTAGTGGGGCCTTGTAAACAACTGAATTGAAAATACCCAACTGGCCGAAGACGTCCACGCTGACGCAATCTCGTTCCTAGATGACTGTAATTTTTAAGTAAGCAACCGGAACGATTATCCTGCTGGTATACGTTGGATCAATAGTGATCTAACCGGCTTCACATATAAATGAAGAATATACAAAAAGCAGAAACCGACACAAAAAAAAAATCAAAAAATCATCCTACGTTGTGTCGGTTTTAACCTGCGTTGCAGACGAAACTAAAACCCCGGTATGGTCCGTCGGACTATATCGGGGTTTAGTTCCGTCTGCAACGCAGGCTATGTCGGTTTCTGCTATTGAATATGCTTCGTTCGTAAAGTCTTCGTTCTCCTTGACCAGCGGTCAGAAAACGAGAACTCCTCGAGCTCGATTGTCGTCGAGCTATCCTCGTCGCCGCAGGTTTATTTCCTTTGAGCTCCTACAGCCTTCGAGCTCTTCGTTCCTCCTCGTCGGGGTCGCCTCGTCGGGATTTCCGACCGCTGGTCAAGGGGAACGAAGACTCTGGGACCGAGATAGACGCAACTGACTGCGCTGACTGCAACATCGTTGCCTCCTAATTCCTAAATTATGAAACGAAAGTGACTAAAGTGGTCACCAAAGTCGCCACAGATGACGCGTATTCGAAAAATATTGTTATTGGAAAGTTTCTAGGCATACAGGAGATGCCATGTTCTTTGAAGGTAAGAACTGAGTTGTTTTATAAGTCTTCAGATTTGGCACACGGTCAAGCTTTTGGTGGTGTCATGTCAATGGTAATGGCGCGCATGATCGAGGGAAACGGCGGTATATTTATATCTCGACGCTAGCCCTTACTAGTCTGAGAGCCATATTTATGTTATGTATTATTTATGTGATGTTTTTTTTTTTACGAAATTGCGAAACTGAGATTCACATCATGGTAAGATGAAATTCAAAAACTCTTTTATGTTAATTGAGCCTAGATATCTGAGGACTTAGCCCGAAATAAAAAGGGTAAGTGAATCAATGCAATATGGAAAAATAATCTTACTTAATAATACGGAGCTTAGATAAGCTAATGCTCTTTGATTTCCCTTTGAATTAAACTGCAATACAATAAAACATTTAGAACACTCATTCTGTGGTTCTAGAATTCTGTCCTCCCCCCCCCCCTCCCCAGGATTTTCCTTTCCATGGGGATTTACATTATTCACTCCCTTCCCCATCTCCGGAAATTTCCATGATTTTTCTATTTGGCTCCCTTTACCCCATGGAAATTCCATATCCATAAATAACAAGATCCTTGGTACTGTAATAAAATTTAGCTGTCCCGTGGTTATATTGAAGACAAAGATGCAAGGTGGCTTAATTTTTTCACAAACAAATTGTATTCCTTGACTTGGTTGTACATCATTTATGGGGATATTTACTAGGTCAGGATCAAAGCTGTCGGACAATGAAAGATTAAGGCTCCGAGACTTAATTTTCTAGAAAATGACCATGGAAATTTCTAGATGTAAATTCACTTTACAATATGTCAAAAATAATTATTTTGAACTAATAACTGACTTAGAAGTGTTCGTATCCCAAATGCCATAGTGGCTGACTTTTTCTTCACTCAAAGAAGTATTCATTCAAGAATCTAAGAAAGCAGTCAAAGTTTTAATTTATGCATAGTCAAAACAACATATCAAATTACTTAAAATACGCAGTTATAGCCTGCGAATGCTGGCATATTTCTAGCTGTCGCTTGTCTCCATTGAAAATAACATCTGCAAACCCAAGCCAGGAAACCATTTCTGTGACGTAATGACTTTTCTCTTTGGCCAATCAAATTCCATGATAGAGTGAAACTTAAGTAGCCCTTACAGAGAATACCTCATGCAGTTGTTCTGCAGTTACTTGAGCTAAACTGTGATTAGCTTAAAATTCCTATATCACAGAAATTGTTTCCTCACTTGGGGTCACAGAGGTTTCTCTTGGTGGAGACAAGCAACAGCTGGAAATACGTCTGCGCTTGTGGGCTAACGCAGTTATAGCAGGAAAGTGAAGCTCTCACGCAAATATGCTTTTTAAAACAGCTGTTTGCCAAAGATATATTACTGAAATTTAATAAACTCATACGGTTTGTATCTGTAGTTTGTAAATGCATATTTCAATTATGTCATACAAAAAATAATCAAATGTGATCTTGGGTATGGTTCCAGTGCTTAGCTTCCATATGGTTAAAGACAATTAAATAAATGTCATGGCTTTGCTAGCAAACTAGTAAGTACATAGATATATAACAATGAAAAGAATATGTCTCGCGGTGCCACTGCACTGTCCTGTAATGCAGTTGGGAAAAAAATTATTTCAGTTAACTTTTGTATTGTTTCACTTTCTCTCACGAAGTTTCTGCTAAACACAATGTCTGAAGATTCTCATTGGACAAAAAAGAAACATTAACCAATGTTGTTTTTTTGTATGGCGTATGCCAACTTGCCACAATGGGCTTTTGTACACAGATGAAGGGCTCTGCCCGAAACGTTTGTACATTTTTTAATGTTCAATGACACTTCTAAGAGTTTTTCATTAACTTTTTTTGTTGTTTCACTCATGTTGACTTCGTAGTTGGCTGTTGGGCAACCTGTGATAATAAGCCACTAGCCCAAGTAATTTTGATCGTTTTACTAGTGGAAGGTTATCAGACAGCCTCTTTGTTGCGCCCTGCACATGCAAAAAAAATGTTTGACCTTGAGTGTTTGTATCTATTTGCTTACATTCAGAAAGGAACAAAATACTGTAGTAAGAAAAATGTGTTATAATTTCTCAATAATGAGGAGTTAATTCGTATCTGCATTCAATTGATGTTACCGGTAACTGTCTTTTGCTACTGACTGACATCCTTGATTGACAACTCAATAGAATAGTGATGTTACAAACAAGTACATGTAGAAAATGAATTTGAAACTGTAATAAACACCTGTTTATGCAGTGTCGGTCTACATTGAATGACCTGTACACGGGATTAGACTGATGTGTATGCAATATTGTTTTCCAACATTTGATGTACACTAAACTACATTTATGAAGGCAGCTGAACCTATATGTACTGAACCAATAAAGTAGTTACGCAAAAGGTTTACCTGTGTACTTCACATTTTTTCTCTTTGATTCTGAAAATGATGCATTAGATGACATTAGAATTGAGAGATCTCTTTATGTGTGAAACTTAATACACATTTGAATGGTTAGTTAAAACATTTTATGGACTGTAGGAAATACAAATACATGGATACAAATAAATAATTATTGTATACTTGTAGATGTAGTTCCAGAAAATATCTATACCTCCCCCATAGAAGGGATTTTTTCTAACACCTCCCCACCTCTTTGGAAATTCCAGTTAAGCTTCATTCATTTATTTAAATTTTTTGGTCTTCCATAACCCACACCCCCAATTCCAATTCCTTCTATAGAGGGAGTATGGATATTTTCTGGAACTGGACATTCTTTTAAGTATTATTCTTTAAGTCAGGAAAAGATAAAAACAGTTAGAATATTTCTCATTAGTGCTTGCTGTTTGAATAGAAAATTATAAACTTTTGAGTTCAGTTTGGAATTAATTTTCACGAGTGAGTTTTTATGAAGCTGAAATTGCTTGGAGCAACCATTTTAACAAGTGGAATCTCAGCTTTTTGAAAAACACAAGTGCAATTAAATCAATTCCTAATTAAGGTGGCTCACTAGAGTTTTTCTGAGACTCGATAGCGCGCGCTACCATCGCCTGCCAAACGTCACTATTAATCGCGCGTTCACAAATGACGCAAGAGTAGTGTAGGAAATGGGGAAACTAGGACATTTCTGGATTTTACGCATCTCAGCGTAGTTAGTGTAAAAATCTGAGTCTAAAATATATGATATAATACACTGAAACAGCGTGGTTATGCGTAGGTAGTGTAAGTAGCGTAGATATCGTAAAAATTAGACATACTATTTTACGCACAAAAATGCCTGAAATGCGTAGGATAGTGTAGGATATAGTAAAATTTAGATTGTTCTCACGATGCGTAGTTAGCATAGTCTGATGCATCAGACAAATTTTAATTGGTCGATATTTGCATGTCACCTATCATTAATATTCAAAACATGTACTCTCGCATACTAGCGTGTGTCTGAAGTCAGTGGACAGTGTCATACATCTTTAAATATTTATCAATAATTGGGCTATTATCAATCACGAAATTGTCAACGTTTGTCATTTGATTAATTAAACTTTCTCGGTTAAGATCACCTGAGCGCATCGCTTCTCGAATCATTGTTAACAAATGTTGGTAAGATTGGTAGGCATAGGTACAATTTTGAATTTTTAAGTCTAAACCTTTATGTTCCATATATCCTTTAACTAATAATGCCACTGTACTAATCGCTATTAGACTGATACCACCTGTTGCAATAGCACTAGCAATCCCACCTGAAGCTGTCAGAACAGAGAGTGAATTACCAATGAATTTGAGCAATTTAAATCTTTTGTAAGCCTTTTTGAAAGCCCAACATTTCCTATGATAGCTTAGATAATAAGACTTTAGTTCGTCTACTTCATCAGTCGATAATTTGTCTGAAATATGATTCCAATCGAAAATATTCTTTTTAGCCACCATTATATTATTTTTATTATATTTATAAATTAAAAACAATTTGATCGCTATCATAGCCCATTTGGATTAATTCATCATATATTTTTTCAGTTTGATCACCTTGAAGGTTTACAGTTTGGTCTCTAATAAAACCGTTACACGCTAACTTTTTCTTCCAATCTTTTAAATTGAAACCTTCAAACTTTTCAAAAGATGTGATTGATTTTTTTCCCCTCTTTTCGAGAGAAATTTTAATAAACTTTCTACTTTCATCTATCAAAGAAGATAAACTTTTAATATCCATATATTCTTTGGATAAGATAAATTTTTCTAAAATGCGTGAGTTGTATTGTCTAGATGAAACGCGTTTCCGGGAACCCCCTAAACTCCCACGCAGTGTCTTATGCCATAAGACAATTTCTTTGTTTTGACTCCCACGCAGTGTCTTATGGCATAAGACAATTTCTTTGTTTGGACTCCTAATATTTTATGCATTCACGCTTCACGGTTGAATGTCAATTTCGATCAATAAGTTTACCATCGCGTGTGTTACAGCCGAATTTGATGTTTTGCTACGAAAATTGATCGTGTCACCAGCTCGTATCGTAATCGGATCGCTGAAAATAGTCATCTTTGACCATTCATCCGCAGGTTTGATAATTTTTAAATCTTTATCAGCACCATTGTGTACTAAGCCGACGATCACTTCAGATGCTTGCCTATTACCCGCGCAAGCACAAATGCTTCCACGAACTATTTTACCGTCTACAGGACTAGGCCAACCATATTGCTTATTCCGCTCACATCCATTGCCAAAACTCCATTGGAGACTGCTTTTAATCAGTGGTCCATTCTCTTCTGCATAGACGGTGATGAACGGGTGGACAGAGGTATTTGTACTTTGCGTCTTAGTCTCTAAATCATTGTAATCGACTTTGCTTTTTAATGCATCATTGAATTCGATTGCTAAAGTTCCTAAATCAGTAATTAAAGCGTAATCCTTTAAAGCTGATGAGTTAGTCTTTTTAGCTAGTTCATTGTTAACGTATGTAGTTGCTGCTTTTGTCTTTAATAAATCAGATACGAAACGTTTAGTGGTTGCGTCGTGATCATCCATTGGAGCGGAAATGTTAGTTAATCTCTTGTTTTGTAAATGGAAATGATTGTCTGGAGTTAATTTTAAACCTATTCTTTTTTTAAGCTTTTCTACTTTTCCTGTTGTTGATGGTTTGTCATGTTGTCCATTAGTAAACCCCATATATATATATATTTATTTATATAATAGTTCCTTGACTGTTTTCAAATTCTTTCACATTTTCAAATGCTGTACTATTATTATCCCAAACATTCTTTGTTACCAATCCTCTCACCTTAGTGAAAGGATTATCATCTACATTTATTCTTCTTATAGTTGGCAGTCCACTACTATCAGTAAAAAAATTATTAATAATAATTGGAGCACTAATTCCACTAAAAATTAGTTTCATATGAGTGTCTTTTACCCAAATCCAAAATAGGACTTGCTTTCCTAAAGCGTTATTTGGAATATTAAATGTTCTTAAAGATGGTTCATCTATTGTAGGATTACGTGAAATTACGACTTTGCTTTTATCAACATGAATATGTTCAAAGCCAAGTAAGTTCTTATATCTAATACTTATAGTCATTACACTATTTGTAGTTGTGCTATGTTGAAATACATAATAAAAAGTTAAATCACCTTTGTTATCACCAGTAGTTACAAATGCATATGTATTTGGTGTTTTACCTTCATTACTATCAGAAAAATACAAATCTTTTATTAAAGAAATCTTTGAATCATTACTTAATATATATTTTACTATTAATTCTACTAAATTTTTATTTTCATTAATAGTAGGATTTTCTTTTGCTATTTCACTATTTACTTTTGCAATTTCACCATCAACATATTTTACAACATTATCTTCTGTTTCATTTAGTTGTTTAATATTAACAGCATCACTGTTTTCATTTCCATCATTTAATCCTTTTATCTGACGATTAGACATATCTATAGGTGCTTCAAAATAGACGATTTTGTTTCTGATGGTATAGAATCTATCCCAAATTCTCGAGTCAACGTCATTCTGATGACCACTGACACCATAAACAACTACAAAGATGCTGGTTTCTGCATCATAAGTGTTACCACTCTTGTACTTTAAAGTTAAATCAATATCTAAATCAATAATCCCAATATTTCCATATTTGTGAAAATTCACTATTGTTCTACTGTGATCAGAAAAAGTATTTGTATTATTACGTGAAACATTCAAAGTTTCAGATACAGCGTCGACAACCACTTCGTCAGGATCTACTCGATTACCATAATACATTTCAAAAGCTAATGTATACTCACCTAAATCTAACGATTTTAAATCAATAGTTAATCGGGTGCTATAATAACCGATAGCAGAGTCATACTTAATTTTAAATTGATAAGTAGCTTTGTTGATATCATAGTAATCTTTGTCGACTTTTCTTACTTTGGTAATATCATCATCATCTTCCTTAAATAAATCATCATCCATGACAAAAGAGAATTCATTATCTTGTCGGTTTGCTTTAATATTCAGTTCTTCAAATTCACTAACTTTGTATTCAATAAAAGATCTAAGTACTGAGTTATTATCAGTAACTCTCCTATTAACATAGTTAACATTAGTTGCATGTGTGTTATCTGATGAATTTGGATCTTTCAAGCGGATAATGCTATGATTAGCCATATCAAGATTTCCTTCCATGTCTCTATCTCCTAAAAGTGGTAGATAAGTAGATTTTGCATCACCAACTGTTAGGGCTGCGTCGTCTACAGAACTACTACTAATTCCAGTGATAGCATGATCACCCATTTGGAGACTTCCTGTCATTGATCTGGAACCATTTAAAGGTAAATTCAAATTATCTCCATTGTCAACATAAGTTTTATTAACAGCATCATCACCACTAACTGGATTTGGTAAACCATAAAGATAACTATTATTCATATTAATTGGACTATTACCATCAGCAACCATGGTTAATCTACCACAATTTGTAATGAGATTATTATTCATGTTTAGATCACCTGTCATAGGCCTTGAACCATCCAATTTTAATACATCTGTAGGTAGCTTACTTATTTCTGCTTGGACAAATGCCTTGGAGACTAAATCATTTGTACCAAAAATATTGACACCATATGGTTCAGTATTTATTATTCTTTTACCTTTTAAGTCATAGTCATCACCTTTTAATTTTAAAAAGTTTTCATTAACATAAAGTTTATTAACAGCCATTTTAGAATCTTTTAAAGCATTAGGGTAATCAGTGATTGGGACATCATCTTGAGTCTCTAAATCTGTTATTTTATTGTCATTCATCTTGAGATTTCCAGTCATAGCGCGTGAACCATCTACTTTGAGATAAAGACTTAAATCAGACTGTGGTATGGAAGCAATTTGACTTTCTAAATAAGTCTTTGTCACAGGTTGCTGCGGCCCAGTTGGAATAGGCAAGCTAAAAATCCTATTTCCATTCATAGAAAGATTACCAGTCATGTTTTGGCTTCCGTTTAGGAGTAATACTTCTAACCTATCTGCTTTTCTAGAAGATAAATCATTAATAGCAATATCCTGTTTAGCGTCTTCATCGTCAACATATTCTTTGGTTGTTGCATCTTTAGGGTCAGTAGGATTACCAATATTGATTATCTTTTCATTATTCATATTGATCGGTTCAAAATTTAATATTGTTCCTGAAAAATCAGTACTTTTAACATTAAATAACCTATGATCAAAACTAGTCCTTTGTATTCCTTTGACACATCTACTAAAAAATAGAAATTTAAAATTAGAGTTACTGGAACCATAATATCGAAATTGTAAACGGATGTTCACATCTCTTTTAGAACTATTAAATATTATGTAAGCTTTTGCGTAATTGCTAAACCAATCATGACTAAAATCAATTATGTTTGCATTACCAGTGGCATTTGTAAATAATAGCCTATCTGAATCACCATCTGTAACTATATTTGTTCCATCATATCCAAATATTTCAAAAACGATAGAATAATTAGGATCTATTTCTAAATTGTTCACTAGTCGAACAGTAGAATAAGCATAACCAGATTGCGCCCCTTCTCGAGGCGCTTCTAATAGTTCAAAATGATCAGTGTGCCCAGGAATAGGTATAGATCCTTTAGTACATTCTGCTTTATCACCAAAATCTTTATAAAAAGTAAAACTAGGTTGCAAATGATAATTTGTCCTATGATCTGTTGTCATCTCCTTTAATTGTTTTAGAGGTACAGCATCATTATCATTAGAAGCATCTTCTAAATCACTAATCTTATGATTATTCATATTTAAATTACCAGTCATTGAAGTTGTTCCATCTCTTTTCAGATAAGGTGACAAATCAATAGCTGGTAGGTTATTATCTACATACTCTTTTGTTGCTGCATCATTATTATCGATAGGAAGGGCTACTTCAGTTAATCGCTTACTATCAATATCAAAATTACCATCATCAGTTAGACTAAATCCAATTCCAGGTAAACCAGGATCACCTTTTTCACCTCTTCCTGTTGCTGATGTTGATTCAAGTTGTCCATTGCTAAAACCCATATATAATATACTAAATTAAATTTCTTCTTCTTCTTCTTCTTTATCTCTTAAGTAATCAGAATCTAACATTTTGAGATTTTTAATTAATAATAATATTTCATCAGAAATAGATTTGTTGTATTTTTTTTCAACTTCTTTTAAACATTCTATTTTACTAGTAAGATTCTCTAATAAAAAATTTATCTCATTAAACACATTAAATATTTCGTGTGTTAATCTTCTCGGCAAACTAATTCTATCCATCCTATATATTTTCATTGAAATTTTTTCTAATTGTCTTTTTAGTCTTATCAATGTACGCAAAACTATAAGGCTCACTAGTCGCACTCTCGAATCGCTTCTTAGGTACATTGACTTCTTTACACATTCTTGCTGTCTCTGCATTACTTGGAGAGTCAAAAATACAAAAATGAGAGCAATTCAACCTGATGTCTTTGGGAGTGAGATAATAAGATTGACTTAAATAGATTACACTGCAATTTTTATGACGGCCACCAATAAAATATTCAATGAGAGGTTTTTGGTTTCGTTCACAAGCAAAGTCATCAAAGATAACTATTTTTTGATTATCGTGGTCTAGGCTTTCCAGAGGAATGACATCACCATTACTCTCTTCTATGACATCATAACCAGCCTCTTCTGAAATGGGTCGAAATGTTTCTAATAGTTGTCTGTACTTCGGTTGCTCGAGATTTTTAGAAAACAAGTAAATCTTATCATAGTAGAGTAGATTATAAAGCATATGCATAAGAACGTTAGTTTTACCACAACCGCTTGGTCCACAAATTAACATTCGAAAAGTGTCTGAAGGCATATAAGGTAGCAGTCGTTTGAAATTGCGGTCATTATTAGAAGCTGAATCATAATTAGGAATTTTCATCTATATAATTAATATTTTTTAAATAAATATCGCATATTATTTCGCATAATATAAAAAATATAAATATTATATGAGTCTCTCAAATTGGAAACGATTAGCTCAGAAACGGACTGAGACTGGAAGGATGAAGAATCAGCTTTATGATGAGATCACTGAAGAGAAGATAAAGAGTAAGACTTCAGACCAGCGGATAACAAAATCATTTAGACTAGATGAAATCATAGATGGGTTAAAGGCACAAAAGCCTAAGAATAGACCGCAAATGAGAATACGTCCTGCCCCAGCGGGTAAACCAGATGAAATTGATTATGCACCAGAAGTAGATCCATATGAAGAAGGATTATTAGATCTCCAAGATTACGTAGCGCCCCAGGCAGAAAAACAAATAATACCTAAAGGCGCGCCACCAAAATATGAAATGGATCCTAGTTTTTGGAATCTAGGAGGAGATGAATCTTTACCACCAGAATATTCTTTTGTGGAAGAAGGACCTTTAGCAATTGAAGCACCACCTGATGATGATGATGATGATGAAGATTTAGATAGAGGAGATATTAATAGGATTTTAGATAGTGCAAATCTTCCTAATTATGATGATGTTGAAATGAGATTATCCCAAACAGAAATGACACCAGTTAAACGTAGTAAATATCTCGAGAGTAACATAAAAAGAGCAAATTCTGAAATAAGCAGTATTACAAGTAAATTTAAGACAAATACAACTAATAGACTAAAACAAGCCATAAAAAAAGGATTGCCAAAAGATGTAATAGAAAAGCTAGAGCGAGAAAAGGATATGGCTCATAAATTTGCTGATAGTAGACTAAAACCTATTCAAGAATATAGAGACTATCTAAAAGTACAGAAAAAGAAAAGTACAAAGGGAAGTGGCGTCAGGAGAGGCAGAGGAGTCTATTTCTATAATGATGCTCAAGAATTACTAAAGAAATTAACACTAATTATTGGTGAAATGGAAGCAGGCAATTCAAGTGTCAAGATGAGGAATATGGGTCAAACTATCTTAGACACTCTATTACGAACAAAATCAATAAATAAGTCGCAATATCAAAAGTTAGTTAAAAAATATTTCGGGGTTTGATATATGGAGAGAGAAATCTCATTAAGCAGTTTTGCAGTTAAAGATGAACCTGGTAATCGACCTGGTGATTTTACTACAAGGTTTTCTAGAACTTTAGACTATGAACACAGTGATGGGATTTGGTATATTGGTTTTAATAAAATTATTTCAATGGCTTTTACATGGACAAATATAAATTCTGGTTATAGCAATCAAAAGATAGCTTACAGTAAAGACGGTGGGAAAACATTTACAGATATTGATTTTCCAAAAGGAGTTTGGGATTACACTGATATTGATAATTACATTAAGGAAAAGACTAAAACAGTCCGTGATGGTGATGAAGAATTTCCAATTACGGTGACTTTTGATGAACCAACTTTTAGAGTCTTAGTGACTTTAGACGCTAACTATCAGCTTGACCTGAGTAAATCTAATTTTGGTAAACTAATAGGATTCGGTAAGGTGATCTTAAGAGATGAGAGAAATGTTAGCCCCAAAGTACCTAACCTATCAGAAGATACAGATGTCCTAAATATTCACTGTGATTTAGTCTCTGATTCATTAGTAGATGGGGTAGAATCAGATATTGTTTTTAGTTTTGGTACAGGAACGCTGAGACCTTCTTACAATTTTACCCTTGAACCGCGTCGTGTTATATTTAATCCTATCAATAAAACAAGAGTTTCAAGCGTTCGAATCTATGTAACTGATGGTTTGCGAAGACCAGTCTATTTAAATCATGCTGACACAGCATTTTCATTAATCTTAAAAAAAGTTCCATTTTAATTATATATGAAGTCAAGAGAGTTCAAAAAGATTTATCACCCAAGAATGGGACGATATGTCTACAAACACCGTGGCAATGGAATTATAGTGGATAATCTTATGAAACCACTAAAAAAGGTAGCTAGTGCTTTAACTGGACAGGTTTTAAAACCATTTGCTAAAAAAGCAATACAAGCTGGTGTCGCTCATGCGGGAGAACGAGTTGGTAAAAAGGCTGCTGATAAAGTTATAGAGCGATCTGGTGAGCTTATCCGAAAAAGGCTATCCTCAGGGTCTAAAAAAGCGACAAAGTCAACAAAGTCAACAAAGTCAAAGCCAGGTAGAGCAAAGCCAAAAACGCAGGAGGAAGTTTATACACTGATTAATAATCTAATAGCACGCTCTTAAAGAAAAAAAAAATCTGATAAAAAATATATAATGGCATTTAGATCACCAGAGTACGTACAGAGAAACGAACTAGTGCAATTTCGTCTTCAAGATGCTATAAGAGCTCCTGCCAATACTCAAGAGCAAAATAAGAAAGGATACAAATTTCATGTTACTGATCGGGGTATTATGCTTGATTGGTTTAACGCCTTTTTTGAAGTGCGATTCAGATTAGACCTTCGAGCAAATGGTGGAGACAATGCAGACGCCAGAACAACAATTATTAATGGATCGCATTCATTAATTAAGCATATGGTAATAAAGAGTGCAGGAAAAATCGTCTATGACACTGATAATCTTCATCTTGTAACTTTTGCAAAAAATCTTTTAGAATATTCAGATGATTTTGGGCGTAGTACAGCCAAAAATAGTTTATGGTATTTAGATACAGATGCCACTTCAGATGATACAAACACAGGTTTGGAAAGTAGGCGTTTATTAACAGCTAACAGAGCTCATGTTAATACAAGTATTCCATTAAATAGGTATTCTTTTTTCGAAGAATTAGAAGGACGATTGTTACCTCCAATGGATCTCCAATTTGAAATAGAACTGACACCGGACGCTGAAGTATTATATGGGGCAGTTGATACATTGAGATTAGTAATTGATCGTTTTTATCTATGGGTACCCCGACTAGAACCAAAAGATGCTCTTATGTCTAAATTCATCAGTGAATACCAAAAACCCAGTAAATGGAAATACCTCAAAGAAATGTACCAAAGTTCAGATACTACTAGAAACAGTGGTGATTTCAGAATCTCAGCTAGTATTGATAAAGTACAGCATGTTTTCCTCTACTTCCAGAGACTTAAGACCAATGATATGTCAGCAAATCCTTATATTTTTGATACTTTTAAACTGAACGCAGCCAATAATAATAGTCATCTTAGCACATGTCGTCTTGAATATGGTAATGGTGTCTTCTATCCAGAACTTGAATATGATACAGAAAGTAAAACAAGAATCTATTATGATTTAATGAATTATTCATGGAAAAAGAATGATTATAATACAGGTACTCAGCTCAATATCACTAATTTTTCGAGTCTTTACCCAATGTTATATTTTGACCTGACTTATCAAACAGAACAGGTAAGCAGAGATCCAAAGCAACTTAACGTAAGATTTCGCCTCTCACAAGCAGCAGCTGCTGATTTCCGAGTGCATGCAATTGTTCTCTATGAAGAAGATGTTGTTGTTGATAAAGTGGGAGATCAATTAGTTATTG
The DNA here is from genome assembly GCA_964020085.1 of Micromussa lordhowensis. Classification (NCBI taxonomy): domain Eukaryota; kingdom Metazoa; phylum Cnidaria; class Anthozoa; order Scleractinia; family Lobophylliidae; genus Micromussa; species Micromussa lordhowensis. The sequence goes on from OZ026598.1 coordinate 24,556,933, forward strand.
TCTAAAAAAAAAAAAAAAAAAAATATATATTTAGAAAAAATATTTTAATATAATATATATGAGAGTTAAAGAGAGTCAGAACGAAAGTCAGAACAAAGAAGAAATAGTCGATTTTCTCCATATTGACACTTCAAAGATAACTTTTCGAAAACCAAAGCCAAATAAGCACAATGGAACACAGATTGGAATATTATACAATGGAAGGACATTATTTGTTAAATATAAAGGATATACTCCGTTCGGTTTAAATGAAAACTATGATAAAGATGGTAATTACCAAGGTACTAGCATGCAAATTAATTGTGATGGGGAATATCTAGAAAAAGCCAAAGAATTAGACGAATTTTTTATTGATTATTTATATTCTTTAAAGAACAATAAAAAAATACATAGAGAAGCTGTAGCGGGATATGATGAACACGGTCAAGGTGGTTCTTGGAAAAGAATCTGTAAAAAACCGTATAAAATTGTTGATGAAGAAAGAGTATATCAAGATTACCCATCAAAGATGGAGTTTTCACTATTTTTTAGAAATGATCGAATAGCTACAAAATTTTTTACATGGGATGGGGAAAATTTAGGATATGATTCAGTAAAAATTGGTCCAAAAAGTAAAGTGAAATTTATTGCTTCCTGGTTTTCAATTACAACAGGAACTTTTGGAGCTACTCTAAAACCAAAATTAATGCAAGTATCATATCGAGAAGTAGAAGATATTTTCGATAACTTCATCTTAGATGATGAAGAAGAAGATGTTCTATCTATTGGATCTGATTTATAAGAACTATTCCAAAGTCACAGACTAAATATTATTTATGAATTTTTTAAAAAGTCCATAAATAATATATAATGACTGAATTACATCAAATTTCTGTCACACTTTCTGAAGGACAAAAACGAAAACTATCTAATGCTTACAGAAACAGAGAAGAAATAAGTTTACGCTTAAGTAAAAATGCGTTAAGTGGTTCCGATGTTCTTATGGTACCAATGAATACTGTTAAGAGACTCGCTAAGGCCAAAACAGCTAATCGAGGAATGGTAATTACTATATCAAAGTATAATATCAGGCGTCAATCTGGGTCTGGTATCTTTAGCTCAATATTGCCAGTATTAAAGAATGTAGCACCAACTATCGGTAAAACACTAGGATTGTCTGCTCTAGCAGGGTTAGCTTCTGAAGGTGCTAGTCAAATAGTTAAGAAAATTAGTGGCGGACAAATGTATCAAGTACCAAATAATAAACTATTTATGTTAGCTCAATTGGGTGATCTACTGACTAAAGGACAAATAGGAGATTTAGCCCGAGCTCATAAAGGTGGAGAAGACTTACTTTTCCGACTGACACAACGACAAGTAGGTAATGGTATTGGAACGTTAATAGCTAGTATTGGTATTCCAATGATTCTTGATGCATTAAAAGGAGGAAGTATAAAAGGAAGAGGAGGTCCTAGAATGGGGAAATCGGATGGAGGAGGAGGTCCTCGTATGGGAATGCCTATGGCTCCACCACCTTTTATTGGGACATGGGGCAGGGGAGGAAAAAAAAAAAAAAAAGGTAAAAAAGCCTAAATTCCATAAAGATATCCCAATGAGTAATTTTGATCTTTTAGATTGGTGTAAATACTTGAAGATACCTATCAAAAATGTCCTAAGCAGAGATCAGACTGTACCTCATAATCATAAGTTAGCGCTTTTTATTTATAATTTAGAACCTCATTATATGAGTGGTAGTCATTGGGTTACAACCTATGTTCGTGATGGAACAATAAATTACTTTGACTCTTTTGGTATGCCACCTTTTCAAGAGTTGGTACACCATGCAAAAGAGAAAAACTTAAATTTATTACACCAAAACCAGCAAATACAGAATCTCTATACTACAACCTGTGGCTATTTTTGCTTGTATTTCTTGAATGAAATGCATAAAGGAGTCGATTATTTCGATTTATTGCAAGTTTTTAGCTTTGACACAGAAGAGAATGAAAAATTCATAGAAAACTATTTTAAACTATTGCTTTGAGGACTTCTGCAACGTCAGGTGCGCGAAAGGAGTTATATTTTGTTGGATTTGTTTGATTTGTCGGATTTTTTTTAAATCTCGTTTCAAACTATTTCTCAGATTTCTCACTCTTTTAGTTTCTCCAGAACAACATAAAAAGGCAATTTTTCTATAAAGAAGTTTGTAATGTTTATACATCGCTTCTATTCTACGTATTTCATTGTCAATTTCAATTTCTTCCATTATATAATAATAAAAAAAATAATTATAATATAGATGAAAAGCTATTGTGTAAAACAACGAAAACAGACAGAGTGCGTTCCTGGTTCAGAAAGGGTTGTACAGACAAGAAATGGTCGTGCCATGATGAAATGTAAATGCGCAGAATGTGGGATAACAAAAACTAAATTTGTTAAGTCAGGTACGGTAGGAAGAGGTAGAAAAGGAAAAGGGCTATTACTGGGTAAAAACAGTCCATTTAAGGGAATTCCCCTCATAGGAGCTATATTATAGTAAAGGAACTTTGTTAACAATAGATTAACATATATTTATTATAATATTAATTAATATATGTTATCTTATTGCGTTCGACAAAGAAAAAGGACAGAATGTGTACCTAATTCTGAAACTTTTGTAATTACAAAAAATGGTAGAAATGCAATGCGATGTATTTGTGCTGAATGTGGAATTACAAAATTTCGTTTTATATCTAAAGCGGAAATGCAAGGAAGCGGTTTTGATGAACTAATTGTCAAAGGGTTGGCTGCTGGTGCAAAAGGATTGTACAACCTAGGTAGAAGGGGAGCTAGTCGAGCAATAAAATCTGACTATGTAAAAGACAAAGTTAAAGGCATTGGTAAAAGGTATTTGAATAGAGCAATTGACTCTCTGGCTGATGATATTTCTAAAAAAATCAGTGGAAGGGGAAGGGGAAGGGGTCTTGATATTCATAAAGCAATAGGTAAGTTACCTAAACCGAAAGCTGGTTGGACTTTACCAGGACACAAATATACTGGTCCTTACAATGATTTAGAACGACAAGTAAAATGGGATCGTGATACTGGACAAATCTATGAAATCTATGATCAGCCAACAGGTAAGACAGATGCTATAGCCATGCAACACGATGTTGATTACTCAGTATGTGCTGATAAGGGAGGTAATGTAAAATCATGTAAAAATGCGGCTGACAAGAAAATGGTCCGAGCTCTAGATGCAATTCCCTGGAATGAGAGACAGTGGGGTCATTGGTTGGCTAGAAGCACTATTAATACAAAGCAAAAACTTGGTTTAGGAGTAAAAAAAAAACGCTAAAAATTTAGACACATGGGAAGCGCTAGCTAATGAGTTACACAAACCTATAAAACGAAATTTTACCAAGCGAAGAGTCATTGCACATAATGTAGATGACATCTGGTGTTCAGACTTAGTTGATATGCAAAAGCTTAGCAAATGGAATCGAGGTTATAAATATCTACTAATGGTCTTAGACCTTTTCAGTAAATATGGTTGGATAGTACCTCTAAAGACAAAAACAGGTTTAGAAGTCTCTAAAGCGTTTGAAAGCTTATTTTTCTCTAATAAGCCTAAAATGTTATGGGTAGACAAAGGAAAAGAATATTATAACAAAAATGTGTTGGATCTCTTATCTAAGGATAAGATAAAGGTCTATTCCACTGAAAACGAAGAGAAATCAGCAGTTTGTGAGAGATGGAATAGAACTATCAAAGATAAAATGTATAAGAGATTCACTATGCAAAACAATACAGTCTACGTTGACATACTTCCGAAAATACTCGCATCTTACAACAACAGCCGACATAGATCAATAGGAATGACGCCTATCCAAGCTAGAAAACCTGAAAACTATGGAAAAGTTTATTTTAATTTATATGGTGATTTAGCGAGAGACAATAAAAAGAATTATAAACCAGCATTTGTGATAGGTGATAGAGTCCGAATAAGCAAATACAAAAGGGTGACCTTTGATAAAGGCTATACTCCTAATTGGACTGAAGAAGTTTTCATCATAGACGAAATTAGATTCACTAATCCTATTACTTATAAGATAAAAGACTTAAATGGTGAAGTGATTAAGGGTACTTTCTACAGAGAAGAGTTACAAAAGACAGATCAAGAGGTCTATAGAATAGAGAAAATTATCAGAAAGTCAAAAGGAAAAGCATTAGTCAAATGGAAAGGTTACCCAGACGAATTTAACAGTTGGGTGCCAGCTGAGGATTTAAAAAATTTATAAAAATTATTTAAAAAAATTAGAATATTATAAATAATTATATAGATGGAAAAAACAGAAGAACAATTGAAACGAGAAAAATGGAACAAAATTACAAATGAGAGACTGAAAAATACTGAATGGTACTGTGATGTATGTGGAAATGGAAAAAATTACACTTATAGAGGAAAATATATGCATCTAAAGACAAAGAAACATGAGCGTAACATTCTAAAATACACTAATCCAGTTACTGGTACACTAATTGATTTATAATAAATAAAAAATTAAGAATTTAAAAAAAAAAATTAGACATATATTATTATATATAGATGGATTTTAAAGTTAAAATTAAACCCAAAAAGATATCTGTGGACACATTACCAAAACCATCTCATTGGTATTGTAATACATGCAAGAAAAAATATTCAAAAGGGGGAAAATATCAGCATTTAAAGACAGATTTTCATAAGCTTAATGAAGCAAAAAAAGGTCCGCAAGGTCAGCCACTACCAGCCCCACCTGTCAACCCACAACCACGAAGATCTAAGAAACATGGAGATTATGTTGAAAATCGACTAATCCGATCAATTGCAGAAAGGAGACTAAGGGACTCATACCTTGGAGGTACTTTAATAGATGATCCGATAAGTCCCTCAGTCAATTTACCAGAACCATTAAGACCTACTGAATATAGACCAGCCCCACCAGTACCAAAACCACGCACAAAACCACCAGCAGCTCCAGTGCCTTTACCGAGGCTAAAAATAATAAGACCTATAAAACCTGTACCTACAAGACTTCAAAGAAACGTTAAAAATGTGATTGATCAAATCGCTCCATATTATAGACCTGAAACTATAAGAGAATTCAGAAGAAATTTGAAATTTATCCCTAAAGACATCACTATTACTGAGCGATCCAATGCATTAAGAGGTAATGTTCAATCTTATGATGTACAAATTGTCAATAGAAATGACCCATCAATACAGTTAAGTAGCACTAAACGAGAAATATTTGATCTTTTAATGCGATCATTATCAGATAGAAGGGGTTTTAAATACAATACTACACTAAGGGTTCGATTATCAAAGAGTACTGAGGATGGTGTCATTTACCGAGAACCCTATTTTAACGCTGGCCCTTTTACGGTTACCAATAGAATAGATATAGAAGTGAGTATCGATGAAGGTATTGAAAGAATTTTAGAGTTAATAGCTGTTTGGCTCTCTGAAGGTTCTGGTTGGGTATTCCAATCGGTACTTTCACATATCATTAATATTGTCTCTTACTTTCCATTAAGAGGATCATCATATATTGAACTACCTGAGGAACTACGTAACCCTATGAAGGGTTTAATCAATCCCAAAAATACAGACAATAAATGTTTCCTATGGTGTCATAATAGGCATTTAAATCCACTTATAGTTCATCCGGAAAGAATAACCAAGGCAGATCGAGAATCTGTCAAACGGTTAGATTACACTGGTATCACTTTTCCAGTCACTGTAAAAGATATTTATAAGATTGAAAAGCAAAATAAGATTAATATCTGTGTATTTGGTTATGATGGAGAAGCTTATCCTATCAGAATATCAGAAACTAATTTTACAGACCACTTGGAATTACTATAGATTGAAGAAGGAGACAAGAGCCACTATGTGCTCATCAAGGATTTAGATCGATTTATGTTTTCATTCAATGATCACAAAGAAAAGAAATATTTTTGTTTGCGTTGTCTACATTGTTGTAGTTCTGCTAGTGTCCTAGAAGATCACAAGCAAGATTGCATGCTCCTTAATGGAGCTCAAGCGATAAAGATGCCCGAGGCAGGATCAAAAATTTATTTTAAAAATCACAAAAAAATGTTACCTGCACCTTTCGTAATTTACGCTGATTTTGAATCAATCACAGAAAAAATAGACGGTTGCCTACCTAGTGATGATAAATCTTACACTAGTACTTATCAAAGTCATAAGGCTTGTAGTTACGGATATAAATTAGTCTGTAGATATGATAATAGTTATTCCAAACCAGTAGAAATATACCGTGGAGAAGATTGTATCGAAAAATTTATCATGAAAATGTTGAGTGAAGTAAAAGATTGTATAAAAATAGTTATAGAACATTTCCAGAAACCATTAGTTATGACTGATAAAAATGAAACACATTTCCAAAATTCTACTATATGTCATATTTGTGAGAGAAAATTTAATGAAGAAAAAGATAAAGATAAACCTTCAAAACAAAAAGTTAGAGATCACTGCCATATTACAGGTAAATATCGTGGTGCTGCTCATAGTAATTGTAATCTTAAATGGTCTATTAGTGCAGAAAATTTAAAAATTCCAGTAATATTTCATAATCTTAAAGGTTATGACTGCCATTTTATCATGCAAAATATTGGTCATTTAATAAGACAAGATTTTAATATTAATGTTGATGTTATAGCAAGTAATTTTGAGAAATATATTGGCTTTAGACTAGGTAATTATTTGACTTTCATTGACAGTTTTTCATTTATGAGTCAGAGTTTAGATCGACTAAGCAGTAATTTAAGTGATAATGCATTCTTTTATTCAAAGAAAGCTTTTCCAAATGATGATCAATTTAGATTAATAAAGCGAAAAGGTGTTTACCCTTATGATTACATGGACTCATTCCAGCGATTCAGTGAGAAGTCTTTACCAGCAAGAGAAGATTTTTATAGTATTTTGAATGATACAAATATTTCAGAGAGTGACTATGAGCACGCAAAACAAGTATGGAGTGAATTCCAAATTAAAGACTTAGGTGATTATCATGATTTATATTTGCGTACAGATGTTCTACTATTAGCGGATGTATTTGAAAATTTCAGAACTATATGTTTGAAGGACTATGGGCTAGATCCTTGTCATTATTATTCAGCGCCTGGGTTATCATGGGATGCATTACTCCGAATGACAAAAATAAATCTAGACTTAATTTCAGATTTAGATCAACAACTATTCATTGAAAAGGGAATGAGAGGTGGTATTAGTAATATTACTCATAGACATGCTGTTGCAAACAACAAGTATATGAAGTGTTATAATCCAGAAGATGAAAGTAGTTATTTAATGTATTTAGATGCAAATAATCTTTATGGATGGGCTATGTCACAGTCACTTCCAACTAAAGATTTTAAATGGATTAACTCTGAAGATTTCATCTTAGAAAATTACAAAAATAATACAAAAAAAGGTGCCATTTTAGAAGTAGATTTAGAATATCCAGAAGAGCTACACGATTTGCATAATGATTATCCATTAGCACCAGAAAAGATTTTAATCACTGATAATATGTTATCAAAGTATTGCAAAGATTTAAAAGAAAAAGAAAATATTAGCAGTGGTAGAGTTCACAAGTTGGTTCCTAATCTAAAGAATAAAGAAAAGTATGTATTACATTACAAAAATTTACAGCTTTATTTATCTCTTGGTATGAAGTTGAAAAAGGTTCACAGAGTCTTAGAATTTACTCAGAAACCTTGGATGAAACCTTATATTGATTTTAACACAAAAAAAAGAACAAATGCTAAGAATAGTTTTGAAAAAGACTTCTTTAAACTAATGAATAATTCAGTTTTTGGCAAAACTATGGAAAACCTAAGAAAAAGATCTAATATCAAATTAGAAACTGATCCGGATCATTTATTGAAATTGACAAGGCAACCAATGTATGTTTCTAGTAAAATATTTGATGAAAATTTAGTTGGGGTACAAATGAAAAAGGCTAGACTAGTCTTAGATAAACCCTCTTATGTTGGATTCTCTATTCTAGATCTAAGTAAAACATTAATGTATGACTTCCATTACAACTATATCAGAAAAAAATACCCTGATGCAAAGTTACTTTTTACTGATACTGATTCTTTATTTTACCATATAAAAGCAGAAGATCTTTATAGTGATTTATATAAAGATAAAGAAAGGTTTGACAATAGTGATTATCCCAAATCGTCAGAGTTCTTTTTTGCAGAAAATAAAAAAGTAATTGGTAAATTCAAAGATGAAGCAGCTGGTGATCCAATCACTGAATTTGTTGGTCTAAAAAGTAAAATGTATAGTTACAAGACAGAAAACAAGGAAAACAAGACTGCTAAAGGTGTCAAGAAGAATGTCATTAAGAGTGAATTATCTCTCTCTGATTATCGTGATACCTTACAAAAATGTAATACTATGAGGCATAAGATGCGAACTATCCGGTCAGAGTATCATCAGATATCTAGTTACCAAATTAATAAAGTATCATTATCACCTTTTGATGATAAAAGATATATTTTAGATGATGGTATCAGTAGTTATGCATATGGAAATTTTAATATTTCATAATATATATGCCTGTCCCTAATTTTAAAAAATTTTTAACTGAAGACCCACTTCATGATACTGATAGTAGTGACAGTGATTATAATCCTGATTCAGATGAGGAATCGACGAGCAGTGAGGAATCAACGAGCAGTGAGAGTGAAGATTAATCTACTTTAAAGAATAAAGTATATTAATTATTATGATGAACAAAGAGACCATTGGCAATCTACATCGTCAAAAACTTTCAGAAATTGTTCTCAAAGAAAAAAAAATACCAGATTTAAAAAAAAAAATTCTAAATTTATCCATCAAAAAAGATTATTCTAGAATTGATCAAATTGAACAAATAAGGTTACAAAATGAAATAAATGATATCAAAAATCTTCGTACTAGTTATTTATTAAAGAATGCTATTTTACTTTTTTTACATACAGAAAATAGAGCAAAACATTTTGTTGTTGATAATTCTTATTATAAAAGGTATAAATATAATATCTTCCCTGATGAACTACAATACAGTGAAAATAATATAAATGAAGATAATTATTGTTATACATGTGAAAAATTTCGAGTATTGAACATCGATGAAGGGATAAGTACTTGTCTAAGTTGTGGAATAAGCATAAATGTCTCAACAAATCCAGAAAAATCATCTATAAAAACCGCAGAAAATGATTACAAAAGATATAATCATTTTTGTGACTGTTTAGCCAATATCCAAGGCAAAGAAAGTTTTAAAGTCTCAGAAGATGTTATTAATAATATTTTCAAAGAAATCATTCGTGAAAGGATGGAAAATTCTTTGGAAAAGTTAACAGAAGCAGATATTAAAAGATATCTTAAAAAACATCGTAAATTACGTTATTATAATCATGCCACACAAATTTTGTATCGAATAACAAAAATACCTCCATTACAAATGACTTCTATAATGGAAGAAAAAATGAAAATGAGGTTTTTACAAATTCAGGAGCCATTTGAATTATTTAAAGGTAAAAATAGAAGAAATTTCTTTTCCTATTCATATATCATTTATAAATTTTGTCAAATACTTGGATATAATGAATTTTTACCAAAGCTAAAATTGTATAAAGATCGTTTAAAACTCTATGAACTTGATAAAATTTGGAAAAAAATCTGTGAACATCTAGGTGGTGAGAACGCTGGTTGGAAATTTATCATGTCTTAAAAATCAGCATCGTGAGAACAATCTAAATTTTACTATATCCTACACTAACCTACGCATTTTAGGCATTTTTGTGCGTAAAATAGTATGTCTAATTTTTACGATATCTACGCTACTTACACTACCTACGCATAACTACGCTGTTTTAGTGTATTATATCATATATTTTAGACTCAGATTTTTACACTAACTACGCTGAGATGCGTAAAATCCAGAAATGTCCTAGTTCCCCCATTTCCTACACTACTCGCAAGTAGCCCTAAGAAGAAAGGAAATCACTTCGGCGCTTGAAAGGCGTTGAATCACTTCGGCATAAGTAGCAATAGTTTCAACATCCATTCAAACATGTGTTTAAGCCTAGGGCTAAAAAAGGATGACAAAAAACTCTATAAATAACCGGTAAAAGAGCTCTAATTTACTGTTGCTTTCTCGCATGCGATACATGGCGTCATATGAGCACGCGCCTAAATAAAAACCCACGCGTGATACCACGCGTGTTTTTCTGATTTTTGTGACGTCATGTGAGAAAATAAATGCTAATTTTCTTGCGTTTCCTTCGGTGAAATTTTTTTAAATTTGGCTCAGTTGTAACTACATACAATTCCTATTGAATACCCTATTTTTGTTAAAATCTGTCAGAGCTAATTTCATATATTTAGAATAATGACAAATTACAGAATATTGGAAAAACCGTCTGAATAACCCTGACTTTTTACCCCTTCAAAATGTTAGGCAATGTCATTTCCATGATGTGGCAAAGTATAAAAAAATTTCACTGAAGGAAAGTATAAATATTAAGGAGTTTTGGTCAAAATGAGGAAAATATCTGCTTGTCATTACACGAGATGTTGCCATGGTAACGGCTTTAATCCAAAAATTGACAATCAAAATATAAGCCTTATTCTAACAGTACTCATTCTGGTTAATCACTACGGGGAAAACTTAAAGAGGAATTAACTACGTTTCCTTTTCTAACTCGCGCTCTATAGGGAGGGTGTTTCACAATAACTCTAAGGAGCCACCTTAAACGACAAAATCTGCATGATCACTGGTTAATAATATGAAATTAACACGAACAAATCTGCATGGTGGAAGGTCTTTCTTGAAGTCATTTTTGGCATTATTTTGAGAAAATTTTTTGAAAGTTTCTGCACAAAAATTTTTTGTCATTTTAAGTAATATTATTGGCTTAAGAGTTTTGTGTTGTATTTCAGTGAGTCACAACCCAGAATTAGGATTGCAAAATTTGCACTGGTGTTATACTTTTTCTACTAGTGTCACACTTGAACTGCACTGCTTTCAGCAAATCATAATTTTTTTATTATATTATTATTTTGAAAGTCTAAGTCAGGAGTAATTATTATTTTTTGATTAGGGGTAGTTTACAAATTAAATTGTCATAGTTTTCCAGTCATTGAATTTTTTCATGTTTGTGTAGTTTTAATTGGTGTATGAACGGCTAAACAAACTCCTGGTACTAACAAATTTGCAAATATGCATAGAATCAAGATTGCTAGTTAGCAGTGGTTAAGATTTTGTTTAAAGGACTCGTAAAAAGGGAAAGCATAAAGATTATAATTAAGTTTCGATAATTTCCCAAAAAATAGACTTTGTAGTTGCCAAATGGGTGAGTGATTGATGATTTATACTTGTATTTGTACTTTTCACACTATGTTTGTGAACGGATGAGTGCTGATTTTAACACGGCATAATAGTTAAAATTAAAAATTAACTACTTGCTTTTACACTAAGAGAGACCTAATACATGTAATAATAGTGATTTTTACCTCTGCACTTAACGTTTTTTCTCTTTGATTCTGAAATTAATACATTAGAAGAGATTAAAATTAAGAAATCTTTTTCTATGTATTACGTTATACACGTACATTTTGCAAGTTTTTTTGTAATGAATATTTTCCTTACATCATCCATTTGAATGACTGAACGCACAGCAAGCAAACAGATAAGAAAGGGGTAGACATGGATTAAAATTTTTGAACGGCAGGGTCAAATGGCTGAACTGATGCAAATTTTTTATAACAGTAAAGTAAAAAATTTTTTTGAATGGTAAAGTTGGACGGCTAAACGAAAGCAATTTTTTTTCAAATGGTTAAGTCACACAGTTGACCAGATGCAATTTTTTTTCAAATGGTTAAGTCGCACAGTTGACCAGATGCAAATTTTTTTCGAACGGTTAAGTCAGACGACTGAATGTATGCATTTTTTCCAAACACTTAAGTCAAATGGGTGAACAGATGCAAATTTATTTCGGACGGGGAGGCAGGAGCAAAAAGAAATGATAAACACTATTCCATGACACATGTCACTTTACCACATTTGTGAGGGTCAGACAGCTCTGATTTGCCATGTGTGGCAAAAAATATATCAGCCATTTAAACCAAGAGATTATCCATGTGTGTATTTTGATGTGCCAGAGTTATGTTGTTTTCAACAAGACATGTGACGCAACATTTGTTTTCACCATTTTGTGAAGTGAAGTTTGACAAAAGAAACTGATTATTTTTATCTCTAATTCTGTAAAGCATAACAAAGTAATTGAAATGGAGAATGTTTCTTTGTTTAGCTTTTATTGGAAATGAAATTGATATTGATGAGCCAACAGAAGCAATTTTTGCAAAAGGTATAATGTTAATTCAGACGGTGTGTGATAACTGATTCTCTTGGTGATTCCTCAACTGGAACTTTTGAATTTTCATGTCTCTGGTTTGATGTTATAAGGTGTAAGCAAGTGCTTCAAACATTGCATATGCTTGTCGTAAAAAAGGTTGCTGTTATTCATCATTGTGAAGTACGATAATAATAGTCTTCATCAGCCAATGAGATTGACTGGTTACACGTCACCTTTTAAGCAGGATACTCTGCTGTGATTAGTTGGTTCTCAGGAGCTGTGATTGTTGCGTTTCAATACTCGCTGTTTCGATGCACTGTTCCCTTGGCAGTTCCAAAGCTGGTTGTGTCTGGTATTTCAGAACATGCTAATAACACTGGACACAACCCGCTTTGGAAGGAAGTAAACTTTATTAATTAATCATAATCCTCATTGGTACACACAAAGAGTGATAGAGGGAATTCACATAAGCCTTTACCTTAACAACGTCAACAGGGATAGTGGAAAAGAAATTCCCAAAGCATGGATGCCCACAATAAAAAAACACAACAGGAGAACCATACGGGAGTGGACCACCGAGGGAACAAGACATCGAAACAGCCAGGATTAAAACACACCAATCACAGCTGTTGAGAACCAATCAATCACAGCGGAGCATCCTGCTTAAAAAGTGACGAGTAACCGGCCGATGTTATCGCCTGATGTTACGTCACAAGTGACCACATCGTGAGACAAATGAGAATACTTTATTGTTATTGCAGAATCATCATTTTTGAGTAAGTTTGCATGAAGTAAATGACTGAAGTCATTCCTTTAGTTCTAACAAAGAATGTGAACATATTTTTGAATGCTGAGTTCAAACTTTGTGACTAGTGCAAGTAATTTAATCTCACTGTTAGATAACGTAAATGTGTGTATTTTCCCTGAAACTTTATTCTTCACATAACATGTAAAGACATCTATGTATATGAATTTTTGTTAATTGTTTTTGTTTATTTTATAAACAGCCTAAAAAATTATTCTTTTGACTAAAATTAACTTGTCTAGAAATTGCAATGATTAACAGTTTTTGTCAATTGAGTGAAAACATGTTTGTTAGTGTATTTGCAATATAATGTAAACTATTTTTTATGGTAATGAAAGGATTTAAGTTTACCTGTTTGGGTCCCAGTGCTCATAGTAGTGGCTAAAAAGTAAAACAAAAATTTGTTACATCTTTTAGCCCTAAATATACTGTGGGTGAGTTAGTTATATTTAAAACACTGATTACGATTAAGAAAGATACATGTACATACAATAATTATTGAATGTCCTATAAGTGATCATGCAAAATCTGAAGGCTACATGTAGCTGGAGGTTGCTTGCAGAGGTAGTTACTAATCAGACCTTAAACCATATTGGGAAATAAAGCAAACTGCGCAATGCATGTTTTGATGTTCCAGAGTCCCATAGTGTCTAAGTTGTAAACAACTAGACTATCGAGTGAAAAGTTTTGTTTTGGCATCTTTTTCATTAATTTTTGTGCTGTAAAAGTGAAAGAAGCAACATTTTTCTTGAGATCTGTAGAGAATACCTTTAATGTATATGTTATGATTTAAATTTATTTTTCAGTTAAAAATTTGTTTGAACCAGTTTAACTTTTTCAAAGTAGTTCATATTTTTTAAACTGGTTCATATTTTTCTAAATGGATACATTAAACCAGCTGTTTCAATGGTATTCCTATTGACACCAAAAGTATTGCAGATTAAGCAAGTAAACAAATTTAAGGCATTTAAACAGGCACTTGTTGGCGTGTGTTTTGTAGTGAGAAGTCAAACTAAAAAAAAGATAATGATTAAAAATCTAGAATTTACAGTTTAGAACTTGATTATTTATTCAAAAATGAACAATATGACAACCTCAGCATGATATGAAAATATTTGACATAAAATTTCATCATCTTGATATCTGGAACACATGAGGAAGAAATAAAAAGGTGGATTCAATACCCTGACCATTTATCTTTTCAAATGTAAGCAGCAATATAATCTTTCACATGCATATACATTGTAGAGGTTGATGAAAAAGTAATGACGACTACAGTAAACTTTGTTTACTAGATAAACAACATGAGAATGAAATACTGATGCTAAAGGGCCAAAATAGTTACTTTGTCCTCCATTACCATTGAAATGTACTGCATGTAATTGATGTGAATTGTTGTCATTGAGGTCTTCATCTGGAATGGCCTTGCTTTTATTTTATCGGCCTCGTTTTAATGCATATACCCACGTGTAGCAGAAAAGTCTTCCATCTTAGATTGAGAAAAGTTGGATCAATATGCGAAGTTTTAGCTACTCTTCCAGTGGAAAAATCCAGCTCATAGACGAAAAGGACAATGCAGTCTGAATGCAGACTGAATTGACATTGTATAGGAGGACCAGCCTCTCTTAGACGCAAAAAGTGGCCTATGTGAGTCTGTTTTGGTCAATTGCTTGCTTGTTTTTATGATTCTATTAAATACGACCGGTTTTGTCGGGATGTGAGATGATGCGTTTTTGTTACGTGACTAGTTCAATTATTCATTATGTTCACGATCACAACTTCAAAACACCTTGGCTTTTATGCCTTAACTGTGAGCAGCTTCATTTCTTTCACTGTATTTTGACTACATTTTATTACGTTTGTTGATTAGTTCCAGTGTAGCAAATAATTCAGTCTGTGTCTGATCGAATACATGTTTGGAATCGGTGGAAAAGTACTCTGAACCCTGAAGCAAGGAACAAAAATGTAAATGCTGTCTAATTTTATTTATCAGCCGAAATATTCCAATCAGTCACACAGAGTTTGTTTACGATCAATTGAGCAAGTGATAGCAAACGTCCACAAATATCTGCAAATATTCGTGCTGCCAGCAGTTTAGAATAGACAGAATGATGCATGTAAAATGTATACTTTTCCAAATTTACTTTTAACTCCAAAACATTATCAGTCAATGTGAAAATATCTGTCACAAGATTTGAAGGCGGAAACTGGCGCTGTCGCACAATGAGTTGACAAAATTATTATAGAAAGGACCTCTACCACAGAGAAATACTATTTTGGTTTTTGTGAGTGTGTTGTAGATGCCTGTCAAATGTCAGGATCTGATTTTTTTCAAAAAAAAATTGTTGATTTTAGCAAGAGACAGTGAGATAAAAGTCAGCTAATGAATTCCTTTACAGTATTACAGTAACAGCATCGAATGCACTCCCTAATCTTTGATTATTACTAGTTACCTAAAAATTTGTTTTTCACTGGCTTTCATTTAAGAGTTGATATTTTGTAATCTTCTTCGGACAAAATCAAGGACTTTACAAGACCAAACACCATTTTAAGTATTTTCAAGGCTGTGAAATTGGACTCCAGAAATTCAAGGGTTTCACCACACATGAATAAATTATTGTGATTATATACTGTTCTCATTGTTGAATGAGAGTTATGCAGCTGAATGAGATTAAAGACTTAAATTGTTGAGTGGTAATGAGAGAGTGCGTTATAGTATGATTATCAATGGAGGAAACAGTGAGTTTTAGAGGCATAAAGAGTAACATGTTTTTTTGTTGTTTTTGTGCAAACAAGGATTGTGTACAAGACAGATATTGTGATGATCGGTGGACGATTGGTGTAAATTGTGGTGGATGGTGAAATCCCGACAAGATGAAAGGTGCTCTCAACACTCTCTATTTGTTTTTGGAATATGAATGCAAATATGATATTTGACAGGCTTACACAAGTTTGAAAGAAAAAAGTGACTTGAAATAAAAGTTGTTTATTGGATACATGTAAGTGGTACTAACTTCAGAAAACTTAGAGCAAAATTGAAGAATATTTGTAGGAGAGTTTTATTGAGTTAAAAGACACATTATGGTTGTCAATGTATACTAGAATGTTTTGAATGTCATATATTTACTCTGTAGTTGATGATTACAGACTGTGCTATCTGCTAACTGGAAGGGAGGTGAGATCAGGAGGTTGGTGTTCATTAAATTCTTATTTTATCTTTTGAAATACGAATGCAAAATATAAAATGTAAGGCTAAGAGAAAACAATGAATAAAGTCTATTTATTGGTTAAGTATTACTAGTTGTAAAATGTGTAAATACAGTGCTCCTCAAAAGTAAGTTACTTCACTTCATCTTAACAAGTGCCTTATCAAACATGACACTGTAAAATTTTTTCATCAATACTTTTTTCATGTATACAGACGTTTCTTAATTAAAAATACACACTGAATTGAACTTAATAACTTGATTTAGCACAATGTTCACTTGCTGAAAGAAGCTGCTGCAATCAATCAGCTAATTAAAGAAGCAAATTCAGCTTATCAGTCTAAACACTGTAAGTGATGAATGATATTTTGTAACTTAGAACTGAACAATTTGCAGCATATTCAGACCAACCATTTTCTAGCTAGATAGATTAGAAAATTTCAACAGTTACATTTTTTATGATTGAAGGAAACAACACAGTTTGCACACCAACGTCAACACTCCCAGTAAAGCATAGCTTTGTCAGATTGCATTAAGTTTGGCTGTGTTGTTGTTCGATTGTTGATTTGCAATAGGTTATTTTCCATTTGTAAACCGTGCCAGAGACTTCTTCCCCTTCCCCATGCTTCCTCAGATAACATTTTGGACTAGTCCACTTTCTGGGTTCCTGAAACATCCTAAAAATCTGACCGATTTCCATAAAACAGTGGAAACCGGTATGGAACCGTACCTGACAAGAATGTGGAAAAGCTCTTAGTATGGCTGTGCAGGCTAGAAAATTTTCAGAGTAACCAAATTCATAATTTTTTAGTTCAAGTTATCGAAATCTCAAGTTCAAGCAGTCATAGTTGCAGTTTTTAATGCTCTTGTGAGATGAGACTCTTGTCTTCCAAGACGATGAAAAAAACAAGACTCTTGTCTAACAAGAGGGTCCTACAGGGGTATTCTAAAATGTGTTATTAGGTGATTTTATTTCTGTGAAACATGAATTTAGGAAATTATACTTCATGACTCGTGATCTGAAGGTCTTGTGTGACCCATGAAGAACCTGAATTATTAAGCAACATTCATGATTTTGCTGCCCTATTCTACATGTATGTGATTTTCAGATGCAAGTCCTCCGAAGGGTTAGAGTCATCTACTGAGAGTGATTTGCGTACGCAATTTGCAATATGAAGCCTTGACTTATTCATTCATGATTTTCTTCAAACACTGCTTCTTGCGGGTCATTAAAAAGAGTATCTTACTTGCTTATTTTTGTGATTTGGGAAAGCGAAAGTTTTAAATCCATGATTCACGATCCTGTATTTTTTCTGTCCATGCACCGTGCCAGAGACCCCTCCCTCCCCTGTATCACCCTCTCACAAGATGAGACTTGTCAGTTTCTTAGTTTTGAGCAGTATACTGTAAGTTATGTCAAGTTTTTGGGCACATAACAATTGTCACTAACAGTAAGAGTAAGCCAAACAACATATTTTCCCTTCATTCTAGACACATTGTGCTCAAGAAGGATCCTGCCAATGCTGAATACTTACTTTACACTGAACAAGACTACACTGGATACTCACTACCATAGTGTGATGTGGAATAAAGATGAGATAAAAGGTGCAAGATCTCAATAGCCACTATTGTCATTTTGAATATGAATAGAAATATAATCTTTGATACACATATACAGGTTGTAGAAAGAGTTATTACTTACAGTAAACTTTGTGTTCTAGATAAATGGTAGTAAGCTCCAAACAAGGAGAGCATAATGCTGATGCTAAAAAGCCACAATACTTACTGTCACATTCAGGCACCATGAATACAAGTATTGTTGTAAAATGCTTCACTGAAATCTTCAAAATGCTAAAACTAAGAATTGAGCCAAAATACTTACTTCGTTCTTGTTGTTGAGTACTCTCGAGCTCATCAAATGGATCATAGTCATCTGAAATAACGATCAGATGAAAGGTGTTCTTAGTAAGCATAATTTATGTTTTTGTAAATCATTGTTTTAAAAAATATGATAAAGCCTTTCAGATATCTAATTGGTATTTAGCATTGATCAATAGTTTACTTGCAGTGTAAGTGACACTGTCGTGTAGAAATAACTAGCAAATATAATTATTGTAAAGATAGAAATGGAACAATATGATTTTTGAGATATGTACAGGAGTTAAAGAAACAGTAATAACTTACAGTCAACTTCATTTCTTGAGTGTCCATCCTGCAGTAGAGCAACATGTCCATAACTCTGGGAAGAGTCTGTAGACAGGACAAGTGAAAAATTGTTGAGTGGGCATGACAGAACATGTTCTGATTGTCAGTAGACGTTACAAACATTTTGGACTCTTAAAGTCCACTTTCTGGGTTCTTGAAACGTCCTAAAAAAACTGACTGATTTCCATAAAAAAGTGGAAAGTGCTATGGATCCACACCTGACAGGAATGTGGAAGAACTCCTATTATGGGTGTGCAGGCTAGAAGATTTTCAGAGTAACCAAATTCATAATTTATTAGTCCAAGTTATCAAAATCTCAAGTTCAAGTAGCTATATTTGCAGTTTTCAGTGCTCTTGTGAGATGAGACTCTTGTCTTCCAAGATGATGAAAAAAACTAGAGTCTTGTCTAACAAGAGGGTCCTACAGGGGTATTCTTAAATGTGTTATTAGCTGACTTTATTTCTGTGAAACTCGAATTTAGGAAATTATACTCCATGACTTGTACGTGACCTGAAGGTTTTGCGCAAAATACTAAAACTAAGAATTAAGCCAAAATACTTACTTAGTTCTTGTTGGTGACCACTCTTGAGCTCATCATCATCATGAGATGGATCGTAGTCATCTGAAATGACAATCAGATGAAAGGTGTTCTTAGAAAGCATAATTTATGTTTTTGTAAATCCTTGTTTTAAAAAATATGATAAAGCCTTTCAGATATCTAATTGGTATTGAGCATTGATCAATAGTTTACTTGCAGTGTAAGTGATGCTCTTGTGTAGAAATAACTAGCAAATATAATTGTAAAGATAGAAATGGAACACTATGATTTTTGACATATGTACAGGAGTTAAAGAAACAGTAATAACTTACAGTCAAGTTCATTTCGTGAGTGTGCATCCTGCAGTAGAACAACATGTCTGTAACACTGAGAAGAGTCTGTAGACAGGACAAGTGAAAAATTGTTGAGTGGGCATGACACCACATGTTGTGATTGTCAATAGACATTACAGATGAACTGAATGACATGCTCCCTTAGATAATGTTTTGGAATCTCAAAGTCCACTTTCTGGGTTCTTGAAACGTCCTAAAAAAACTGACTGATTTCCATAAAAAAGTGGAAAGTGCTATGGATCCACACCTGACAGGAATGTGGAAGAATTCCTAGTATGGGTGTGCAGGCTAGAAGATTTTCAGAGTAACCAAATTCATAATTTTTTAGTCCAAGTTATCAAAATCTCAAGTTCAAGTAGCTATATTTGCAGTTTTCAGTGCTCTTGTGAGATGAGACTCTTGTCTTCCAAGATGATGAAAAAAACTAGAGTCTTGTCTAACAAGAGGGTCCTACAGGGGTATTCTTAAATGTGTTATTAGCTGACTTTATTTCTGTGAAACACGAATTTAGGAAATTATACTCCATGACTTGTACGTGACGTGAAGGTTTTGCGCAAAATACTAAAACTAAGAATTAAGCCAAAATACTTACTTAGCTCTTGTTGGTGACCACTTTCAAGCTCATCATCTGATGGATCATAGTTATCTGAAATGACGATCAGATGAAAGGTGTTCTTAGTAAGCATAACTTACGTTTTTGTAAATCGTTATTTTAAAAAATACGATAAAGCCTTTCAGATATCTAATTGGTATTTAGCATTGATCAATAGTTTACTTGCAGTGTAAGTGATGCTCTCGTGTAGAAATAACTAGCAAATATAATTGTAAAGATAGAAATGGAACACTATGATTTTTGACATATGTACAGGAGTTAAAGAAACAGTAATAACTTACAGTCAACTTCATTTCTTGAGTGTGCATCCTGCAGTAGAGCAACATGTCCATAACTCTGGGAAGAGTCTGTAGACAGGACAAGTGAAAAATTGTTGAGTGGGCATGACGCAACATGTTCCGATTGTATAATAGACGTTACAGATGAACTGAATGACATGCTCCCTCAGATAACGTTTTGGACTCTCAAAGACCACTTTCTGGGTTCTTGAATCATCCTAAAAAATCTGATCGATTTCCATAAAAAGTGGAAACCGGTATGGATCCACGCCTGACAGGAATGTGGAAGAGCCCCTAGTATGGGTGTGAAGGCTAGAAGATTTTCAGAGTCACCAAAATCATAATTTTTTAGTCCAAGTTATCAAAATCTCAAGTTTAAGTAGCTATATTTGCAGTTTGTGAGATGAGACTCTTGTCTTCCAAGATGATGAAAAATGCAAGAGTCTTGTCTAACAAGAGGGTCCCACAGGAGTATTCTTAAATGTGTTATTTGTTGACTTTATTTCTGTGAAACATGAATTTAGGAAATTATTATCATTATTAGGTTTTGTGCAAAATACTAAAACTAAGAATTAAGCCAAAATACTTACTTAGTTCTTGACCACTTTCGAGCTTATAATCAGATGGATCATAGTCATCTGAAATGACGATCAGATGAAAGGTGTTCTTAGTAAGCATAATTTTTCTTTTTGTAAATCGTTGTTTTAAAATTACAATAAAGCCTTTCAGATATCTAATAAATGGTGTTTAGCATTGATCAATAGTTTACTTGCAGTGTAAGTGATGCTCTCGTGTAGAAATAACTAGCAAATATAATTGTAACGATAGAAAGAGATTACTATGATTTTTGACATATGTACAGGAGTTAAAGAAACAGTAATAACTTACAGTCAACTTCATTTCTTGAGTGTGCATCCTGCAGCACAGCACCATGTTCGTAACACTGGGAAGAGTCTGTAGACAGGACAAGTGAAAAATTGTTGAGTTCCCATGACACAACATGTTCTGATTATCAATAGACATTACAGATGAACTGAATGACATGCTTCCTCAGATAATGTTTTGGACTCTCAAAGTCCACTGTCTGGGTTCTTGAAACATCCTAAAAAATCTGACTGACATAAAACAGTGGAAACTGGTATGGCTAGAAGATTTTCAGAGTAACCAAAGTCACAATTTTCTAGTCCAAGTTACTTACAACAGTCGCAAGATTTATAAGAAAACAATCATTTAAATTAACTGTTGAAATTTGATCAGACAACTTGACCAAATGTAGAATGAAAGATATTAGCCCTGGGAAATTTCATAGGTAGGCATACAAAAAGTGGTGTAGGTTGATAACTAATGGATCACTCTCAGTAACCCTACCTGATTGCTGTGTTACTTTCAGATTAGGGCCAATCTGCTATTGAATGCAATAAAAACAAACACTCATAGTCTCTCATTTCATAGTTTTTTTAGTATCTGCTGTATAATTTTAAATTATTATGTTTCAAGTAGCAAAAAGAGTTTCTTTAAAAAGACTTACATTCCATTTTCTGATGTTAAAATAATTAATCAAATAACAGAGAATCCAATGTATTGTACTGTGATCAAACAAGGCTTCATTCCTTGTCACTTCCACTTTGTTTTGACTTAATAGTGAGTATGTTTAAAACCCTCTCAGGGCTGTGCTCTAGAGATGCTTGCAACTAATATACCTTGCAACTCTCACGCCTTAGTCTTACAGCTGCGAGGTTAAAACTTCAATCTCAGGCGCTCACGCCTGTGGGCCAATTTCTCATGCCTGATTGAAAAATATAAGTTGTTGCCGTCATGCTTGACACAATTTTCCACAAATATGTTAACTCAGACCCATGTAAGGAACGAAAACCACATGTATTATAAATAAATGACAATATCTTCCTTGTGATCTCTGATTTTTGAAGTGAAAAGCACTGGGAGCAAGCTCACGTTTATACACCTAATAAGACTGGGACTGGCACTTTGGACATTTTCAGAAGACTTCAGAATTCTTCATAAGACTTGGGACTTCTTCGGGAGTCTTCAGAAATGATCGTGCCATATTCAAAAATCCCAGCACTCCCAGGATAAAAATCTCACCCTATATCTCAGAAAAAGTTGGCGCATGCCTTTGGGCGACTGGAAAAACTTACTTTTTTCATATAAGCTAAAGTGCCGGGCACCCAGGATTTCATAGTTAGGAGACTTTGCACTCCTTACAATTTCCTTAGATCACAGCCCTGCTTTTAGCTTGTTAGTGTCATAGATGGAAATAAACAGCATCATAGTTATTAGGGATGTATCCATTTGGCAAACACTTTCATTCCTCCAAAGCAACTTTGTTTTCCTGGCATGACTCTTTTTCTGATGCAACTTTTTTCACTAGTGGAACTTTTTTCCTGATGGAACATTGTTTCAGTAGTCTTTTTTATTTCTTGCTTTACGGTCTTTAAGTCTTGATATCTTTGTCGTAAGATTAATTGCATTTTTTTGGAAATATTAAGAAAAACACATTGTTCTTCATAACAAGTGCTATTCAAATTAACAGGCCTTGCATAAGAGTTTAAAGGTCTACATGTACATGTAAATCTACACCTACAATTTGCATTTCTTACATATTGCACAGCAGTTGATTAAGGAAATATTTAACAATTATTCACCAAAGGGGAGGTGAATATTCACAAATATTCACGAGCCCGAGGTGAATAATTGTTTTAGTATAATTACTCAGGTGATCATAGAAATACCTAAACAAAAGAGTGTTAAATTCTACCACAATTGCTGCTAATCTTTCAATCTGATTGACTAATTTGCTATTTTTGATAAGAGTCCAACTATACTGCTCACGTCAATGTGTTGTGCAATGCCTTTTCCAGCTTGCACTCTGAAAAGAAATTCTTTGACGTGCGTGCACCTTCAATATTATTCCGAAGAAAATTTTCACGGGCATTTAAATGGTTTCTTAGTTACATTGTGTAGTTTCAGAAAATATCCATACCCCCCACAGAAGGGATTTTTCCTATGACCCTCTTCCCCCTCTGGATTTTCCCTCTTGACCCCTGGATATATTATCATTCCCAGTGGAAACCAAAAATAAGGTATTTTTTTAAGTGCAAGATACCGGATTTTGATCTTTATCTTTCTTTCCCCGAAAAACTGTCAGTAACACATTGCCAGAAGGTACGTCGCTGACAGTTTGCAATACGAAAAGTATAGATTTAATCCTGTCAATTCCGCTTCATAATTTAGACTGTTTCGAAAGAAATGCTCACAAGAAACGCTTTACACCGCACCTGTTTATAATGAAGCAAAACAACGTAATTTTCAGTGCCTGTTTTGTTCCAAATTTAGGCACATCCAATTTTTGGAACAGCTCCCGTCATCACATCCACTTTCTGAGAATATTTCAAACCAGAAGTGTTGGTTAACGTAAATGGATCTTGAAATCTGTAAATGAATAACAAAGTGAAACTTTTGCTGTAAACCCTTTCCTGAGTGTAATTTTGGATTTGATTGTTTTGTAGCCGTACAATGTAATTAGATATTTTTGTGACAACTGGCGTCCCGTCGACTAGCGGTGAAAATTTGACGTCGCCAATTTTGAAGTTTGCATAATTTAACTTTGCCGGCATATTATTTCTGAATCGGCGTTAGCCTATTGCAAACAGCCTTGTACTGCACTTTCTCTGAAAATCTGCTTGAACCTGTAAAATTTCTATAAAACACTTTTCTTCGTTTAAAGTTCTGTCGAAAATCACATTTAAGCACCGTGCTTGCGTTTGAAAACAATTATTATAGCCTCACTCTACATGGAATGCAAACAAAACTTGTGTGAATGAATTTATGTTACCGCGGATATCATTGAGGATTACTTAGGCTTGAATGTAAATGTTATGATTTCTGTGTGATTCAAAACAGGTGTTGAATGCTTTTTTGCCCTTTGTCCTTGGCTTCTATGCGGAAATATTGAAGCAGCAATGTTGTTATTTATCTGTGATAATTTCTGCTGATTTATATCGCATGCATCTCGCTTAAAAAATACATTTACGCGCTGAACTAGAATAATTATTGTTACTGTTCTGTTTTGCTCGTTCAAGAATCATTCTTAACGAGATAATAGGTCTGTTAACTACGCTATTTTTCAACCTTACGACAACAACTTAAAAAATGCAACAAAATCTTCCTGCTGAATCGATACAGATAAGAGTGAGAAGTATTTGGTCAAGTGCAACAAACATAATTATTATATTTTCAGTCATGATTGTCACGTCTATTTCCCACAACAGGTGCACTTTGATCACCAGCTGCTACTCGGGAAATTGCGGACTCTTGTGGCGACACAATATCGACCCTAACCGACTCAAAAATATTCATCTTGTGCTTTAAATTAGCGAGATTTATTTTTTTGTGTTCATGACTTAAGAAGCTCAATGCAAACAACGAAACATTGCATACAACAGTAAGAAAATTGAGACCACCTTAGAAAAAAAATTCATCCAAACAACATCCTTCACCCCCCCTCCTCCGGAAATTCCTACGCCTATGACACCCCCAACCCCCCGGAATTTCCATTCCCTTCTGCGGGAGGTATGCATATCTTCTGGAACCACACATTTAGCACAATTTTCACATCTTACCTTTGAAGAGTGTCATTCCGAACTTCCTGGCGTGTTTGGTATTCCTTGGAATGGCTCGTTCTTTCATTAAATTAACTTCCTCTTCAGGCACATTGACAAAACGCGAGGCGGCCATAAAGAGAATTCATCCTCCTGCTATAATCACTTCTGCGGAGGTGATTATAACGGAATATGACGAAGTTCTCGACCAATGGAAGTGCACAAATTTCTATAATCACCTGGGCCTGGTTGTTCGAAAGCCGGTTAACGCTAACCCAGGATTAAAATTTAACCGGGGTAACAATTTTTCTTGTATAAAAGCGTTATCCATCGCTTATATTTTGTGTTGTTTGAGATTACTCGTGTTCAACACTGAAGCGCAAAAAATGTAAACAGAACTCCTCGCTGAAAAGCGACAAAAATGAAATAAAAAGTCTCGCTAATCCTGGGTTAGCTTAATCGGGCTTTGAACAACCCGGCCCTGAGTAATAATTATTATACTAAGGTAAATTATTTTGTACTGTTAATCAGTGATTGAAATACTCACCTCTTGTTTAATTTCCACAAGTGTTGAATCTTCAATTTTGGAGTTAAAAAAAGCAAATATTATATTAATATAATTAATAGCATCTCTGGAATATTATGCTTTATAATCCATCAAATTTTTTGTTTGCACATCATGGGAGGTTGCTCTATAGATGTCACACGACTTAATTAATGTGTCCCTATTAAAACTAGAGCGTATCTAAGTGATATTCTCCAATAAAATATTCACAAGAACCTACCTACAACCTGTATGTGTTGCAAAACATATTTGAAAGATAAGTAACAGTAATCCAACTGAGTGGAATAATTCACCTCTTGAAAACAAAAAAATGATAGCAATAATGATGTTTCTTGTATTCCAATACTGACAAACATTTCGGAAACTTATACTTATTATGAATGTTCCTGTTGAGATTGTTTGAGCTGCAATAAAATATTATAATCCGTTACATACAAGTAACTTTGTGCCTATTGTTTGCTGCTTTTTATTCTTCTAAACTGACCAATCACAGCTTTTTATTCTTCTAAACTGACCAATCACAGATCAGTTGGACAAGCTCAGAAATTATGGAATATTTTCCAATTTCGCTGAACTAACTGAAAGACGAATTGCTCTTATCTTTCTCTATCTATGTGCCCAATCCCTAATATAAATGAAATCCATTGAAGAAGAGAAAGAAAACTAATTAGTTTTTTTACAATAGAATGGTAAATTTCAGTCCAACTGGTCTAACCAATCAAAGTGCACCATTTCCAAAGGTGGTTTGACCAAACCAATGTTCCCTTTCAACTTCTGACCTAATTTTCCAGAACTTTGGTAAAATGGAATGTACCCATTCTAACTGAAGATGTCAGCCACTGCATTTTGTCTTGATAAAAGAGGGATTCAGCTGGTTTGGTTACTCAAGAGAAATCAGCTATAACGGTGCTAATACGCGAAATGTTTCCAAAATTTCCGTCAGTCTTACGTGATATCAACATATCGGATCAAAATCCACCAATCACATCCCGCTAGCATGACGTAGAGAAGGTCAGAATGTCACACTAGTGGCTGTAATTGGTGGACTTTGATCCGATCTGTCAATAACACGCAAGACTGACAGAAATTTTGGAAACGTTTCCGCGGGTGCTCTGTTTTCCAAAGTTGCATATCAACGAAAACAGTGGTAATTGCATGTGATAAATACATTTTTACTTAGTTAGTCCCCTGAGCTCCACACCCTAGAGCTAAGAACACCCAGCCCCCTGAAATTCGAGAGAAAATAGCTGGCACAGTGAAAGCAAAGACAACTGCATAAATAATTTAAGATTTTAATGTCTCCCATTTACTCTACTCAAGAGAAACTTCACAAAGTTGCCTGTCAAATAATTTAATTTTTCAGTATTAAATTTCAGTTTCAGGCTTAGCATCGGTCTCCCTTGAAAAAAATTCTAATGCCAGAGATTTAGAACTCACTCAACTTCCTGTGCAGTGAACATTGCCTTCATATTTGAAAGTACTTGTTAATATCGTAACTCTTTTATACTCTCATTCCATTGTCAACAGAATCATGCAAAAAGCTTTCCTTAATATCAAACACTTAGTCACAGATCACAAATTATGGCTGCCAGCTATAGAGGGTTGAAATAATAATTAACCAACTTCCTTTTTTTTTCTTTCCCATTCCCTTCTAATGTGAAACCAGACTGCTCACTCTGGAGCTGAGCACACTAACGTAGACGCCACTGTGCCTCCCACAAGTGGCCATTTTACTTCATTTTATTTGAGTCTTTCAGTCAGTACCATCAGCACTAAACTGACCTATCACATTGAACACCCAAGACTTATAACATCATCAACTGGCAGACACCTTTCACTTAACTCTGACAATGACTTCTACTCAGTGTTCTGTTCAACAAAAGACCAGAATGCCAATACAAAGGAAGAATCATTTATTTTAACAATTCAATTAAATCTAAAATATAAAGAAATTACATTGGTGTGTGGCCTTACATATGTCCAAAACAAACAGGAAATTAACATTCACAGAACTTGCAAATCAACTATAACTTACTTCTTGATTGCCTTCATATATATAATTGACTCTGTGACTGGTTAGCAATATCTGGTTAGCAACAACTGAACTAGATACCAATAACTGGCGAGCGCACAGACTTGATAACAACTTTATTGGACATGTTTCCGTACAACTGTCAACTCAGAGAATTGTGACTTAAAACTAATGCATTACACAACAATCATCATGTGATACAATGTAAATACAAATAAAGCATGCATGCAACATTAAACGTAAACAGCGCACGCATTAAACTTGACAGGACGATGCAGAATGTTCAGCGAAACACTCAACTTGAAACATCACTCACCAACAACAGTTCTTTCCAGAACTACCCTTACCCAAATGATCACTACAAACTACTGATACTCCTATATAGGTTCAAACCATGTAGTATGATTATAGTTTGTGAAAAATCCTTGAAAATGGTACATGTATGAGATTTTTCTGGAACACACCGACAAAGGTTTTGAGTAATAAGCTTAATGACCTTCTTCTCCAAGAGTTGTTGAAACTCGTGCATCCACCTAATGACATTCATAGGATCATAGATTCAATTGCTATTCCTGAGGGACTCCCAATTTTTCTTTGTCCCATGCTCATGTCATGTTGATCAATTTATCTTTCACATTCAAGATGATCACATTTGATTTACCTTTTCAACTTTATTTCGAAAATAGCCCAAAGAAATTAGTAATGTCTGATTCAGTAAGTTGATAGAAACATAAAACTAGCATGAACTGTTGAGGAAATAATAATCTGACCAAACAGAATTTAAATTCTAATAGTCAAAATAAATAACCTTTTTTCTGGAATTCCTCAAAGAAAACAAAGTATCTTCTTCATGTAGATGTTTAAAAGAAGTTGTAAAAACCATGGATTAATATGTGTAAAGAAATTAACAGTGAATAACATAGCTTCTAAAAACAATCTGAAAACTTTTACCATGATTTAAGCTTAACCTTATTCAAACCTTTCACTAAAATGAATCATGACAGTAATTATGGCATGTGGCTATCTAGTTCGCGAAATGAGAATTTAACCCACCCCAAATTGCAAAACTTTAAATTACCAACAAGCATACTTCTTACAGTTTGTTTGAGATTTAAGCACCTACGTACAATTTAGCTACTAAACGAGAATATAGATAAATCATCCTTACATCTCCTTCCATTAAGAATATTCTCTTTTCTTGCGTCAAAAAACTATATCCAAGTAGTATTTCCTTTTTCTCGTGTACATGAATTTTTTGTTGGCAACCAGACGGAACCAAACAGACACCAAACGCATACCCCAAATTTGTACAGTATCGTGCAAAAGTAATGCAAACGTATTTCGCCGAAATTCGCAGCTTTTCCTGGCTTTTCGACGAAAAAATATCGAATTTTCGATGGAAGCGAATTTTCAACGAAAAGTGATGATAATTCGTGATTCCTATTGTTTCCAACTACGGGAATTTTCGAACGACAATTCGTTTGGAACGAAAATATACTTCGAAAATTCGCAGTGTTCGATAAATGACTTAGAACATTGAGCGCAATTTCGCTCTTTGTTTGCCCTGCTCAAACATTCCCACGCATTTCCTGGACGATAAACTGCCCAGTTCAAATTTGCAGCGACGATTCTTTTCCGATGTCATTTCACAGTGTAAGCTTTACGAAAAAACTCGTGTCCATTTATACAACAGGTTTATACAAGACTCACCTGTATTACTTCAAAGGTTCCTTTTACTGTTTACTTTACGTTGAAAGCATCGCAGCCCTTACACCATTGTTCTTTGGTGGTTTCTTAGCTTACGTTTGTTGAACACAGGCGCCACTCGCTGACACGGCCATGTTTGCGTCATGGTAACGCCACAGCCCAAGTTACTGTGGGCTCGCAAATAATTTGCCAACGTGGCGTACGTGTCACATGGCGAGCCCTAAACGTTTAAATCATGAGACAGAGTGAAGGAATTTTTCTGAATTCAAGAGTTTTCAAACTGAAATGGAATTTATCTGGATTCATGAGTTGTTAAACAAAGCAAGAATTATGTTTGAAAGGTAAGATGTTCAAGGAATGTTTTCTGCGAACGAACTCTGGAAACGCATCTTGTTGTTATCTGTTTTGAACAGGAATGTTCAGTGAAAGTCAAAACAAATTAAGTTTGTTCACTTAGATAAGAAATTACAGTGTCAACTTATCAATAAATATTTTGTCTGCACAAAATATATCTCGTTTCAACAGGTTTTTTACATGGGAAAGCAGGCTTCTGTAAACATTGCTAGCTAAGATTGCAGCCATTTGTTTTATCACGGCGATGAAGCGAATGTTGATGCAGAGTTTCAATAATAACGTTAATGTTCAATTTGTGCCCCAAGTAATGCTTACACAAGTCGCAGACAACTGTTTTGTAGGCGAGACTAGTTCATTTAACGATCGCATCATTGCTATCATGGAAACTCAATCCAACGTGTTGTTTGTTTACATGTCAAGTTCATGCAATCCTTGAAAATTCACTATACTTCGAACTTCGATACTTTGAACTTTCGTTTCGCTACATCGAAAATTCGCTATTGCGAAAAATCAACGAAGTTCGCTAATTTTTCAGGAAGAATCCAACGAAATCTCTCTCGAAAGTTCGTTGATTTTTCGACGTAAATTCGCGTGAACAAAGGGCGAATTTCGACGCATTTCGTTTGCATTTCTTTTGCACAATACTGTAGGAGAATATGCGAACAAGAAGACCGCTGATTAAGGTACAATGCATTATGTACACTAACACTAAATAACACAAAAAGCTCATCACAATAGTTAATGTACCGCATACCTGTACAAACTATTCATAACTAAAATGGAAGCGAAACTACTAGAAAGACGGGATAATTATAAGTGCATCTCTTGTAAATTAGAGATGCACTGAAGGGAATTGTATTGAATCGAAAAGAATAGAAAAGGCGTGAAAAAAATGAAATTCTTAAATTCTGAATACTTACTTTCAACAAAAACAAATCGTTTGCTGGTAGGTTCCATATCTACAAAAGTGCGGAACAACATTCAAGTGATTATCGTTTGTAGTCTCACTGTAACAACGTGCCGTACGTAACCAGAGATGAAATGAAGGGACTTGTATTGAATCGAAAAGAACAGAAAAAGTAACGAAAAAATGAAATTCCGATACTTACTTTCAACAAAAACAAGTCGTTTCCTTGGTTGCAAATCTACAAAAGTGCGGAACAACAATCAAGTGATTATCATTTGTAGTTTCACTGTAACAACGTGCCGTACGCGTAGCCAGATCTCATCGAATTACCCCGAAGTTAAGCGTCAAAAGTCCAGCAAAGCGCTAGATATGCAGCATCATTCTAAGTTTTCTAACATTTACTTTTAAGTACAGTTCAATCAGTGGATTATCATGCCAGAAAAACGCCAGGGAGACAATGCCATTGACAGAAGAACAAAGTTTTCTTCGGAAAACATCATGTTAGCAGTCTTCATTATTAACGCAAAAACGATTCAACAGTACAAAATAAGAACATTTTCTTCCGTCTAAAGTTAACAAATTTCTCAGAAGATCTCCGTGTAACTTTATAGACTGGAAAATTTATTTCTGCCAAAGGTAAATTCACTTCTTTTCACGATTTAACTGAATGTAGTAGTTGCCGAACAGCTAAACATCATTAAACAAGTAAGATAACCTGTAAGTTTCCGATAAATTTTGAATGAACTAATACCTAAAAATGCAAAAATTAGCGCATTTTTTGGTCTCCCCTGTTTTTGGATTCTGTGCTGCATAATTTCTGTGCCAATTTATGCAGCTTCCATGCTAACAGTGCAAAAAATATGACATCACGTATAACAAAAACTCACCCATCTTCTCGAACTCCACGACCCCACCAAAGACAAGCGCTATGCTACTTGCATGTAGAGCTTTTATATCAATTTACAGCGTGTCACATGTTCCCTTTTTCTCATTCTTACTGGTTTTGAAATGCTTTGAATAGCACTTGGAAAAGACGTATTATTTTATTGGTTGTTTCATTCATTATATAACTCTTATCTTATTTTTCATTGTTTCCTATTGGAAGAAAATAGCTTATACCCACCTCCTCTAACCAATTTCGTTCCCAGAGCTTCGTTCCCCTTGACCAACATTAGCCAATGCGCATCTACATAGCAAGGGAGACTTTTGTCTGATTGGTTGATTTGTTACCCCAGTACTCAGACTCTTTTTGAGCGCTGCCGAAAATCTTAAAAACAAAGATGGCGTCCGAAAGAGCGAATTCATGTTGACTTAGCTTTATTGCTTGTTCTAGAGTGTCAGGAAAATGTGGGAGGTTTTTTAGTTTGTCCTCCTTTTTAGAATGGCAGGAAAATGTTGGGTGATAAAGCTCAAACGTTTCGTAGGTTCCCGTTCTCACTTTTACTGGCAAGCAACTGTTGCTTTTGAGCTGTTGTACTAACCAATTTCAAGCATCCCTTTGATATA